>VDFB02086081.1:238833049-238897824 GCA_007258455.2 Sequoia sempervirens
ATATTTTATAGATTAGTAATATATATATTTATGCACTAACTAAAATATAGAAATAATATTTAAATATTATACATAATAATATAATATATCATATATTAAATACATAATTCTGTAAGAGATTATCATAAATTGTATATTATATATTAAATTATAAACTATATTGTATATTCTAAACCAGATATATTAAAATAAACTATAAACTATTTATTGCATTTTTTAAATCATATATTATAAACTGTATAATTTTTTTAAAAATCATATCTAAAACAAATCGGATATCCGATATTTTTGACACAAACTTTACTGCCTAGGGATTAGCCTTGGGTTTGCTTTGGAATTTGGCTAAGACATGCCAATCCTAAGAAGTCAACACAAAAAACGTGTTTAATAGCTTACCTTGCTTTTCTAGACTTCACCCATGTGGCTGACGAATTTTTTTTAACCCAAAAATGATGAAATGAAAAGGGTTTGTAAAGGAGATTCTCAACTTTCCACCAATATAACTTATTCTTTACTTTGAATTTAATAAATAATTATTATTCATTTTCTATTAGAATTACGACTAAAGTCCTAATTGATAGGCTGATTGAAAAACATATATAGCTTTCAAACGTATCACATTTTTTGAATCCAAAACATGCATCACATTCTATGCTTCACATACTATAGGATTAAAAAAAAAAAAAATTCATGAAGTTTTGACCAAGTTAAGGGGGTCAGATATACGAGTTTTTATATTTTTTAAAAGTTGTAATAAAAAAATCATAATTAATTATTTATTTGGAAAAAAATTACCAAAAAATTTGTATCACATCAGACATGAGTCTTCTACTTATATCTAAAATATTATAAAAAAATATTATCATTTTATTGTGGTTAAGATGGTCAGACATACACTTCTTATTTTTTCCCTGAAATTTAAGTACTACTGCATTGAAATTTCAAATTTTCACCAAATATATATATATATTTTAAAAAAACCTAGTAGTTTAGAAACTACATTCAATTTGCCACAAATTCTATTCTTACATATTTTTGAAATAATATAGATAACTTATTCAAATTTTTTACGTCAAATTGCCTAACTCTGATTTTTCTGAATTTTCATTGCCACTTAAGGGCCTAATTTTTCCATGATGATCCTGCACATACCCACATACTGCAAGTAGTTGGGATGGTAGCAAGATTTCAAGCAACATCAAAAGAAACTCATGTCAAAGTAGTAAAGAGAATACTCAAGTATCTGAAGGCTACAATTATTTTTGGTTTGTGGTAACCTAAGAGTGAATTTTGACTACATACACAAATGTAGATTGGGCATGAAGCATAGATGACCAGAGGAATACAAGTGGTGGATCTTTCTTTTTTGATGATAGTCTTGTGTCATGGTTGAGCAAGAAACAAGATTCAGTTTCCTTATCAACAACTGAAGTGGAGTATATTGTGGTAGCTTCATGTTACACATAGGTACTAGGGATGAAACAAAACTTGAAGGATATGAATATTGAATTTGAAGAACCTATTTCTATTATGTGTGACAACACTAGTGCCATAAACATCTCAAAGAATCTAGTTTTTCATCCAAGGAAAAACACATTGCAATCAAATATCACTTTCTAAGGGAGAAGGTTGCAGAAAAGGAGGTGAAGTTGGAATATGTTGAAACTAAGGAGCAAGTGGCAGATATTTTCACAAAACTGCTTCCTAAGGAGACTTTTGAGTTTCTTCGGAAGAAGTTGAGAGTTGTTGCTCCCTTCTCTTAAATCAAAAGAAAGTATTGGTTGAGGGGGATCATTTCCTCCCTATCACAAGAAGGCTTGGTGGTCTTGCAGAATGCTTATTAGATGCAGTATGGCATGGACTCAAGGGGAGCATATCTTATAAATGGGTTGAACTTTGCCATTAATGTCAAAGGGGGAGAAGTGGAACTCAAAATTCTATATTTTCTAAGGGGAATAAATGGAACTCAATATCAAATTTTTCTTTGTCTTTGTGTGTGTGTGGGGTCAATTTTTTTCTATTTTCCATCATTGACAAAGAGGGAGATTGTTGAACAAAGATTCTGATTGATTTCAAAGGTGTGTATGGTTATCAAAGGAGATATGATCAGAGGCAGCACTGTCTTTTTAGGAGTTGTTCTATCATACCTATTTGTGTTGGTAATTGTATTGTTATATCATTTTGAGTTCAAAAATAATGTTTCTAGCTATACTGATAAAAGAAGTTGAGGAGTGTTTGTGTTCCAGAAGTATGTATCAGGAGATATGTGTGACTATTGTATGCTTGCAATATCATGTATGCATCTATTCACTAGATGATAGAGGTGATCCAAAAGGCTATACCAGAATGTTTCAGTTTAGTGTTTCTCAGTTCTCTTTTCTGAAGGTGTTGTTGGCTCTACGATTTGAGAGGAGAGTATGTCTACACATGTTCCACCATATTATAGTCTCCGAAGGATATTTTTAGCATGCAAAAATATTGAAGTGACAGAAGGTTCCCTATTCTTGTCTATCAACCAGTTGGTGTTTGAGAATTGTGCAGTAATGGCTAGTAATGTGCAACATTCAAAGTTATGTGGTGTTAAGATAGGACCTAGTTAAGGTTCTTGTGGTAGCACATGGTGCATCATGTTCTTTTAGTGAAAACAATTTTTGTTTTGGATCGACTTGTTACACATTTCATGAAATTTGAATTTAGGTCCACCTTATGTCATCCTGGTTATTTGTAGACCCTTGGCCAACATGGAGTAATGTTTTATGTGATGTCTTGTATATAATCATCTGTTGCATGGATGCATAATGTGAAGTATAATTAAAGATGAAGGTGGTGAGTGAATATACAAGAAGATAATTGTTCGAGCATGTGTTTATAGTGTGACATTATTAGATCATAAGGAGAGTGGAAAAGAGTCTGAAATTAGTTCAAAATGTGTATGAGATGTGTAGGCTGCATTGAAGGTCCACAATCTTTATAATTGCATTTCTATAGAAGTGGTGTTCTACTTGTCGAGTTGGTGATGAGCTCATTATATTAAGAATTTGTGTTGCAAGTGTGTGTAGTTGGTGTTGTCATTGATGTCAACTAGTGATGGTTGAGAAGTTGTGATGATGCTTTGATTAGTTTCATTATGTTGGCATTAGTAAGTGCTACTAGTGTCAACCTCTAGTGTTGCTTTGATAAGATTCTATTTGTGGATATTGTTTGGTTGAGTTTCTATGATGATGAGGAAGTGGTGAAGATAATGAGAATGTGTTTATGGTGCTTGGTTTCTAAGTTCTTTGGAGAAAATTTGAATAAAAAAGGAAACATTGTGTTGTAGCGGTGTTTTGGCATATAGAGTGGTGTTCTGGTTTTGCTCCGCATTTCTTCTATGTTGAAGATCTGCTCTTGCGGTTTGGATATGTTGATTAGAGGTGTTCATAGGTGTTATATTCAATTTTTTTGGTTTGGATCATTGTGCAAAGGAAGTTGTGTTCACCAATGTGTGAACTGTGTATTGCAATGGTGTCTGGGAGAAATGGTTTTGCTCTGCATTTCTCCATAGTTTGTGTTCTAGTCTTGCAGTTCTGGAAGTGTGCTTATAAGATTTATATCTACCTTCAGTTGAAGTTGTTTGTGGTTTAGTGTTCCACAAGTTGATTTTTTGAGTTACAATGTATGGAAGATTCTCTGGGTGAACATGATGAGTTTTTTCTTCAAGTGAAATTTGTTGCAAAGGAATTTGTTGGATTTCAAGGTGTTTGTGGAATATTCCAAATTGTGTTTAAGTGTTGTATGTGGTCCATGATTCATCTTTGGATTTGAGGAAGCATGTACTTAAATGTTAATGGTTTTTACACATGTTCGACTGACTTTGGGTGTTTACACTAATTGCAAATTTGCTTTAGTGATTTTGAAAGTGTGGCATGGTGTGTATGAGTAGATTTAGGTCCAAGATAAGGTGTGATGTGGTCCGATTTTATTCCTTTCTACCGTGGGAATTCTTAGTGCCGACCTAATTTGAATTTTCACGGTTGAGGTGCATAACCGACCTTGGAGAATGTTTTCAAGGTTGGGGAAGGTATAAATAAGTGTTGTGTTGATAGAGAATTAATGTGTGTGGTGTATGATGTGAATTGCAAAGTTTTGAAGTGCGAATTTGTAAAGTGAAATACAAGTTTTAATG
Source organism: Sequoia sempervirens (assembly GCA_007258455.2). NCBI lineage: Eukaryota > Viridiplantae > Streptophyta > Pinopsida > Cupressales > Cupressaceae > Sequoia > Sequoia sempervirens. The sequence continues at coordinate 238,837,215 of VDFB02086081.1, forward strand.
AGTTAGACTACTAGAAGTAGTGAGAAAAAGGTGTCTACAATTTTCAAAAAGGTTACAAATGTGTTGGTGATTTTGTGGTTGACTTTTATATTGCATTGAGATGGATTTCTCATTATAACATTCCTCTTTCCCTTTTTTCTGTAATTTGGCAGTTAGCCATTAGTAGTGATCCCTTCTTTATTTTGGGCAGTGAGTCCTCTGGTAGTGAGCCTATTGTATCCAGTGTTGCAATTACTTTATATTGTGAGCTAATCCTCGCTGTGGTTCTTCCCTTCTTGGGTTTTCCACATAAATTTGATGTTTTATTATGCATGGTATTGATGTATTTCTATTTCTATTTTGTGCTTTCATGTTTAATTAGTTTAACAAATTAATGGTTAATGAAGTTGATGTGAATCTAAATGTTTATGAGTGCTTTTGGTATTTTAAGGTACAAGTGATTCACCCCCCCTTTCAGTTGTCTTGTGCGTTCAACAATTGGTATAAGATCAAGGTTCCTCGGAAGAAAGCTTAACCGCTTGAGGTAGATTTGGGATGGCACACAAGAGAGATGCTCCTATGTTTGATGGATCACATTATGCATTCTAGAAGACAATGATGAAAGGTTTTTTGGTATCCCTTGGATATGTAGTTTGGAAGTCTATTGTGACTAGATACACTGTGCCTACAAATGGTTTGAGCATAGATGATGAGATCAAGGCCTATGAAAATAATGGTAAAGCAAGGTATGTTCTTTTGAGTTATCTTTCTAATATCGAACTTGTAAAAGTTATGAATCTTAAAACTGCTAATGAGATCTAGAAAAGGTTGGAAAGAATTTATGAAGGATATGATAAGGTCAAGCAAGCTAAGATGTAGAATCTAAAGATCATGTTTGAAAATATGTGAATGTCAGATGATGAAAACATTACAAGCTACATGGAAAAAGTGGACGAAGTCATCAACTCCATTAGAGGGCTTGGTGGAAATCTTGAATATGATGAGGTGGTAAAGAAGGTACTGAGAACTCTGCCTAAATATTATATTCATAAGGTTTCTACTATTGAGGAATTTTAGAATCTAAATAATTACTCTAGAGATCAACTACTTGGCACTTTAACTACTTTTGAATTAAGAGAGTTTGGTTCAAGTAATGCAAAATTCGAGACTACTTTTAAGGTTGGGAAATCAAAAAATACTGAAGAATCAAATCAAGAGGATCTTGATGATGTTGAAGCAAAATTTGTGAGGAGGAATGAAAAAGGGTACTGGTAAATACAAAGGTAAGTTACCTTTCAAATGTTTAAATTATGGAAAGATAGGTCATTATGCTTCAAGATGTCCAAACATAGCTTTAAATGATAAGAACAAGGAGATCAAAGGTAAAGAAATTAAGATTTATTTTTTTAATTTTATTTTAGAGAAGATGCCAATATATCTAATGATGAATCTGACTATGGGGATGATGAAGATAGTGAATGCTTGTTCATGGCTATAAGAGTTGAATCTAATTCTACCAACTCAGAGATATCTGTGAAGGAAAGTGCTCTGGAAGCAGGTCATAATGCTATGCTGATACTTTTCATGCTAGGGAGGAGAAAAACTACTGGATTATTGATAGTGGATGCTCAAATCATATGACTAATGACAAAATTAAGCTTGTTAGACTTGAGAAATATGAAGAAGGTCTAGTTAAGTTTGGTGATGATACATCTTCTAAGATATGTGGAAAAGGTTCTATTAGTTTTGATGGAATGCATAATACAAATAATGTTCTTTATGTTAAGGGTCTAAGCATAACATCTTGAGTGTTGAAAAAATGTGTAGCAAAGAATATAATCTTATGTTTCAGGATGATGGATGTGATATTGGAAAAGGCTCTAGAGCTATGGTTGTTGATGGAAGAAGGACAAATTGAAATGTTTATCAGCTTACAGGTGCTAATGGTCATTGTTTTATGACTCAAATTAATGAAAGTTGGCTATGGAATAAAAGGATGTGTCAAATCAATTTTGATAGCCTAGTGAAAATCATTTCAGTTCAAGCTATGAGAGATCTGCCAAAGATTACAAAACCCATCAATGTTTTCTGCAAGGAATGTCAAATTGGGAAGCAAGCAAGAGGAAGTTTCAAGGTCAAAGAAAAATCTACTACTGGACTGTTGGAGTTGGTGCATACAGACCTTTGCAGTCCTACCAGAATAAGAAGTCTTCAAGATGACATGTATTTTATGCTATTAATTGATGATTATTCTAGAATAACACGGGTTACTTTTCTCAAAGAAAACTCAGAAGCTCTAAATAAGTTTAAAGAATTCAAAGTTATGGTTGAGAATGAAATGGATTTGAAAATCAAGTGTTTGAGGAATGAAAGAGGTGGAGAGTTCACCTACAATGAGTTTAATAGTTTTGAGAGAATCATGGAATAAAGAGGCATTTATCTACCCCTAAGACTCCTCAATAGAATGGAGTGGTTGAAAGAAAGAATATGACTATTCAAGAAGCTGCAAGAACAATGATGAAAGAGGAAAACCTACTGGAAGTCTACTAGAGAGAAGTAACTCATACTATTATCAACATACTTAGCAAAGTGCAAGAAAGAGCAAACAAAGCAAAGACTCCCTATGAGTTGTGTTATGGAAGGATTCCTAGTGTCAAATATTTTAGAGTGTTTGGAAACAAATGCTATATTAGAAGAGATGAAGAAAACTTAGGAAAGTTTGATATAATATCTGATGAAGGTATTTTTCTTGGATATTCTACAAGAAGAAAAACTTACCAATGCTATAATAAGATATTAAAGAATATTGTTGAGAGTGCAAGTGTCAAAGTGGATGAAGACCTACAAAATAATTTCGTGGTGATAGATGGATATGAATCAGATGAATCCTATTACAGAGAAAATGATAGAAATGAAGGTAAGGAGAAATAAGTTAATATTGAAGAGAAACAAGTTCTGCAAAGGATCCCTAAGATTCCTAAGTATGTGAAGAAGAATCACTCTGAAGATCAAATCATTGGTGACAAAAGAAAAGGTGTTTTGACAAAGGAGAAAAGTTGTTATGACTGAAGAATAGGTAAGCCTATGTTTACTCTCTAAAGTTGAATCTAAAATAGTGATTGAAGCATGCAAAGATGAGTATTGGATCAAGACTAGGGAAGAAGAACTACTACAAATTGAGAAGAATTAAAATTGGGAAATTTTCCCAAGACCAACAAACAAGAATGTTATTGGAACTAAGTGGGTATTTTGAAACAAATTGAATGAAAATGGAGAAGAGGTAAGAAACAAGGCAAGGATTGTACATAAGGGCTACTCACAAGTAGAAAAAATAGATTTTGAGACATTTGCTTCGGTGGAAAGAATGAAAGCTATTAGGGTGTTTTTGGCTTTTGTAGAACACAAGGATTTCAAATATTATCAAATGGATGTGAAGTCTTCATTCTTGAATGGTGAGTTGGAAGAAGTATACATTGAACAACCTAAAAGATTTTAGTTATCAAACAAATTGGATATGGTTTGTAGATTGAAGAAAACATTATATGGATTAAAGCAAGCTCCCAGAGCTTGGTATGCAAGGTTGGGTAGGTAATTGTTACAACAAGGATTCAATAAAGGTACCACAAATAGTAATCTTTATTTCAAAGTTGTAAAATATAAATATTGATTGTAGTTGTGTATGTTGATGACATAATCTTTGGAGGAAATGAAGCTATGTGTAAGAGATTTGCTGAAGAGATGCAAAAAGAGTTTGAGATGTGTATGTTTGGGGAGATGAATTTCTTTCTTGGGCTGCAAATCAATCAGATAGGAAAAATAATATTCATTTCACAATCAAAGTATGTCAAGGAAATGTTGAAGAATTTTGGAATGGAGGATTCTAAGATGGTATGTATTCTTATGGTTACTGGTTGCAAGCTGAGTAAGAATGATGAATCTCCTAAGGCTGATAAGAGAAAATATAGATCAATGATTGGAGGACTACTATATCTAACTGCTACTAGACCAAATATCATGCATGTAGTTTGTCTTGTGGCTAGATTTCAAGAAGATCCTAGAGAGTCACATGTTGCAGCAGTGAAGAGGATATTCAGATACTTGAAGGGCACTCCATAACATGGTTTATGGTATTCAAAAGATACTGATTTTTCTCTGAGTGCTTATTAGATGCAAATTGGGTAGGATGTGTTGATGATAGGACAAGTATAAGTGGTGGTGCATTATTTCTTGGACATAGATTGGTGTCTTGGCTAAACAAGAATCAAGATTCAATATATTTATCTACAATAGAGGTAGAATACATTACAACAACATCCTGCTGCACACGTGTTGTGGATGAGGCAAACCTTGAAGGATATCAGAGTTGTAATATGATGAACCAATTTCTATCTTTTGTGATAATACAAGTGCTATTAACATTTCAAAGAATCTGATGATGCACTCAAGGAAAAAACATATCTCAATCTGGTATCATTTTTTGAGAGAAAAGGTTGGAGAGAATGAAGTGAAGTTTGAGTACGTGCCTACAAAGGATCAAGTTGTTGATATATTCACTAAGGCTCTTCCTAAGGATACTTTTGGGTATATCTAGGAGAAGTTAGGGGTTATTACCCCTCCTTTGAACTAGATGCATAAGGAAATGCATCAGTCCAATGGATTTCAAGATTCATTCTTTGTTATGAACTGATGTTGGAGGCTACCTCTCAAAGGGAGTAGGTAGTGGCATTGTTGGTTGTTGCAATCAAGGGGAGTAAGTGTTGGTGCAGGTTGGTGTTTTCCTTTAGTAGTTGTGTCAAAGGATATGTGCAGTAGTTGTTGGTTGATATAGTTTGTTGTGTACTCTTAAGGGGGGTGTGTAGAAATGGTGTGAAGAAAACATAATGCAATAAAAGTAAAAGGTTGTTGTAGAGTAGTTGTTGTCCCTTATAGGTATTTCCTTTGGGGGAGAGAGAAAGTATGTATGTTTTATGTCAAAGGGGGAGAGAGAAAATAATGTGAAAATGATCAGTTGCCAAAGGGGGAGAGAGAAAGTTGGTATGGAGCAGTATGTTGGTGATTAGAGCTATTATATTTGTTGATGGTTTTTCACATCATGTGTTGCCATCAATGAAAATGGGGGAGATTGTTTCAAGTGTGTGTAGTTAGTGTTGTCATTTATTTCAACAAAATTATGTTTGTGTTGTCATTAATGTTAATTGGTGATGGTTGAGAAGTTGTGATGATGCTTTGATTAGTTTGTGTAAGAGAGGGGGACCAACCACGTCAAGGCTCCAGGTCACAAAGAGCCGAGAGCGAAGGGCTGCCCTAACTTACCTCACTCTAAAGGATGTCTTGGGGTGAGGATCAAGAATGAAGAGCACTATATAGTACTTCTGTCACTCTACAGACCTAGAGTTCAGATTTAGGCTAGGCGAGCTGGTTTTAGGAGTCGGTACTGCACCTTAGACAACTCTCTGTCCAAGGACAACAACACAGTTCTAGGATGACAGTGCGACATGCTGGAATCTCTTGGGCGTGTTGGCATCCGTACAACCATAAAACACCAAGTACAACACAAACTACCTAAAAAGTAACCAAAAACCTAGCTAGTTAATTGTGATAGAAAAAATAGAATAGGAAAGTACAAGAAATAAAGATGAAGATGATAAAGCAAGTAAATGAAAGCTAGGATGATGAAGATAATCTCACAAAAGCATCAATTCGCCTGATAGCTCCACAAACATGTCCACCTACACACAAGAAAGAGGGAAAATTGTTGGGGCTGTATAGGGGTCTACCTTAGTCAAACCCTTGTTTTGGTGTTTCCACCTCCATGGACAACTAGAAAGCAATGAAGTAAAATATGTGATAAAAAAAAGTAGAAAGAAAGAACGATTGTAATGAATAATACAAAACAATACTATGCTACTCTATCAAATCACAAAGGAGAGGAGTGAAGCATTACCACCTCCACCCAAAATCTCACTAGCCAATGGAGGAGAATGCAAGGTATGGACTTGGCAAAGTCACCACAACCGCAACGGTGATGAAGGGAGGTCTTGCAAGACTCCAAGCCCACACTTCTAGGATAGCCTTCACACTTGATATGTGGAGTTGATGGAGCTTCAAAGCTACTACAATGCTCACAATGAAGTGTTGGAAATGCTTCTTGAGAGTGAAGAAGTGAAGTAGAGAATACTAAGAGAGAGTGATTGAATGTGTAGAGAATTGCTAGAGGGTGAAATGAAGTGAGAATGAATGTTTTTGAAGGTGGGATAGGAAGGAATAAGGAATTTTTGAGTCAATTGGTTGAAGGGAGATGTTACAATTCGGACCCAATCGGGTGTGTAATGCCTTTTCCAACTTCAAATGCAGGAATCTATTAGGGACTGTAACACAACATGTAGACATCTACGCGCTGTGCGTTTGTCCTCAACAAATATTCTCTCACCGGTGCACAAGACAAATGCCAAGTGGATGGAAGGTAGGTGGATGATGTAGAATTTCACCTACGGGTTTGATTTTCTAAGGTGAGGGTATGTGAAAGGGGAATTTTCTTAAGGGGTGAAAATTCCCTCCTATACATTTTTCCCCCACTTTAGCGAGCACAGATATCAATAAGTGTTTGGTAAAGTAGATCAAAGAGTTAGTAAGGTTAGAAATGTATACCTAAACTATCAAGGAGGCAGACTATGATCCAGTGAACTTGAAAGTACAGGTAGGCAAAGGAATCCACAGGTACTCTCCTTGAGGAGTTTTGAATAAAAGGACTCCATAGCTCTGTGGAACTATGAAGTTGAAAAAATTACACTGAAGGCCCTCAGATCGACAATGGACAAATCTCGTAGGATGAAAGTGTCTCACAGGCCCGCAGACCTGCGAAGGCAACCCCCAAGTTCTCTCTCATGAAGGAAGCCCAGTGAAGTAAGTGCCTTACAGGCTCACAAACTTGTAAGAAGGTGACCCCCAAGTTCTCTGCCATGAAGGAAGCCCAGATGTAAGGGGACTTCGCAGAGTCAGATTGGAAAGTGGCTTCGCAGGCGCACCTATGAAGCAACATGTTAACCCACAGATAGAACATGCTAAGAAAAAAAAAGCAGCCATGTAGGCAAACAAGTAGACATTCAAGCAAACAGTCAACAGATTGGAAGGATTTGAAAGGGGTCCCTCGGGAACCCTTCAAAAGAAAAGGGGGTCCACTCAAGGGATGTGCTATTTGAAAGTGTAAAAGAGACATTTTTTCTCAAATCAATTCATCATCAAGGAATCCTTTTGAAAGATGCTCACTTCATCAAGGAATTCAAAAGAAAGGAAATGTCCCCTCACAAGGGTAAGGTCGAGGCTTCTCTTGCAAGAAAAAGATGCTCCCACCTTGGAGGAGAGTTCTCAAGTTCTTTCTTTGCGAACCTATAATGAAAGAAACACATTCCATTAGGGGTCCAAGTCAAGAATGTGATTCTTGAAAAAGCTTTCCAGGATTTTCAAGAAAAGATTCATTGGAAATTAATGCATTTTCTGAAAATCAAATTATTGTGAAAGAAAATTTGTCACACATATGAGGGAAAACTCAAGCAAAGAAGAGAGAAATATAAAATAAAAGTAAAAAGAGACAAAGGAATCACAAATAAAGGGCATAGGGGTGATTTGATATTTTGGGATCAAAACTACTTATAAATATAAGTATAATAATAGTATATAAATAAACTGTCATCAACCCCCTACTATATTAGACCATGTGAAGAATGCACAAGAAGACAAAGTAAAAATAAAAAATTGTTTCAACATGGAAGGGAAGCCTAAATGCCCCCAATGCTTTGCATTGTCCCCAATTTGTTGAAATTCAAAAACACATAACAAAGGAAGAATGATGATACAAATAGAAGAAGGTTTACAACACATAATCACTCCTATATCCAAACACTAACAAGGGTGACAAGGCTCAAACAAGAACACATAACACAAGCATGGGGGAGCACATCACACACACACATCTAATCTAAAGATAAAGAAGGGGCCTCCCCCTAACATTCATCAAGCAAGAGGTCATCCGCTCCCCAATCTAGGCCTTTATAAGGGGAAGGAGGATGAGCCTGTAGTAGTGGAATATTAAGGGGAGGAGCTTCCAACCCTCCTATGACAAGGGATAAGGAAGAAGGCCCCACAAGGTCTCCTCCGCTAGGCTCTTATGGAGCTATGGTTAACGATTTTGCAAAGATCGCTGACAAGGCCAAACTTTTTTCCAGAGAGTTGAACATACACTTTCTAGAGGTTCCATTTCATACCTCAACAAATAGGGAGGATGACACCTAAGATTCACCACTTGGATCACCGAGTGACTCGGGAGTGGTGACGAATTCAAGGGAAGCTGGGACTTGTTGTGTCACTAGGATAGAAAAAGCTAGCGCAGGACCACCCTTTTGAGAAGGTGGGCTCCTCTTACGCCCTCCATTGCTGGAAGGGCCAACTTCCACTTTTGGTTTCGTCTGGGGATGTGAAATCCCCATAGATAAGGCAAGAGGCACAAAGGAGGAGGAGGAAAATGCGGTGGACACCATTGAAGTATTCAACATGTCCACGAATTTAGGGAATGGAGGGATGTTTGGAAGAGACATCAACAAGGGCAGTTCAGCCAAGGGAGAAATAAACACCGACACCTTTTTAGGGTCAAGCACACTCACACTCACAACAAGAGCTGGAAGTGAGACTGAGCTTGATTGAACAGAAGTTGAGGGGAGGAGAGAGGAGGATGCATTAGGAGGCCCTGAAGCAGGGGCGGTCATCTCCTCTTCCTTTCTTTGCAAAGTAGTCTGCTTAGTCGCCAGAGCCTTTTGCCGATGCTTGCACTCATGCGCAAGGTGGTTTCTATGACTCTTTGAGCTAGAGGCTAGGAGCTGTGAAGGGACATAAGGCTCCTGCTCAGCCATAGGGGTGTCCATCACAACTATTTTTGATCGAGGGATAAACTCCTAAATGGGAGCAAGAGGAAGAGGTTGAGAAGTGACGTGGGGAGTTGGCTCTAGCGCCTCGGCGACGGGCCTCTTCCCATTCACTACTTTAGGAGCAGGAGTAGTGGAAGGTTGTAGAGGTTGATACATAGAGGATTCCCAATGGGGACCCTTCCTTCTACCGTATTGAAGGGGCCTAGGCTCCATGGGAAGAATAGGAAGTTCAAATGCAGGATGCTTAGGCTTTCGCCAAGTGGGCACCATAGGGTTCCCCTGCAAATGCGAAGAAAAATCCAATAACACTGCAATAGGGCTAGAGGAAGTGTCAAGCTAGACAACGAAAGGGGAAGAAGAGGAACCGTGAGAGCGCTTCTCTTATTCTCTTCTATGGGCCTTGGCAGCATCACTGTCAGCTTTTAAGCAAGCCCTATGCAAAATAGAATAAGATGATGGAGGGTATCTCACTCTATGCGTTAAGTGCCCTTTCTTGTACTTTTGATAAGTATGGTACAAGAGGTCTTGCCTAGGTGAGAGAGGACAAATGGTGTAGGCCAAAAGTGATCTAAAGAATAGCTACCATGCACAATTGGTGGTCTATAACTAGTGTCATGGATCACATGCACTGAACCCTCATGAACAATCTTCAAACATTTATGCACAATCAAGGGAACTGCATTCATAGCTACCAACAAGGGGATACCTAGCTTCACTCTGGCGAGTTTAGACCCCAGGATTATATCAAATAGTAGGTTCACAGACTTAGGTCCAACAAGGAATAACAAAATGGTACTACTAAGGGAAGGTACATAAAGCCCGTTATGCATACGAATGGTGCTCACAGGTGCATCATACCCATCTTTATGAAATAAGTTAATTAATATAATATCCACAATTATGATATTCACCTAAGACATTGGGTCAACGAGAACAAATGCTATAGTATTTTCATTGATTCACATAGGGATATAAAGAGGAGATGGTTCTCTATTAAAACCCATCAGAAGGTCCTGTGAGGTGAAGGTTGTACCTGGACTACTACTTGCAGGCTACGAAGAGGGGATAGGCAGATATAGGATAGAGGCCATCACACACTAAATGATACTCTCACAAAAGCCTCTCAAAGGTTTGAAATAGGATAGTGACCTAGTTAAGGTTTCGTTTGGAAATACCTACGAAACCTTCCAACTACACCTACCAACAGTCGCAGGTTGGGTCGTAAGGAGAAACACCTCAAAAAACTCACACCTACAATGCTCCTAGAACGCAAGGAAATGAGCCTTCAACACTACAAAATAGAAACAAAATGGTTCATGTCAGGTTCGCCAAAAATGTAAGAGAGGGGGACCAACCACGCCAAGGCTCTAGGTCATAGAGAGCCAAGAGTGGAGGGTTGCCATAACTTACCTCACTCTAAAGGATGTCTTGGGATGATTATATAGTACTTTTGTCACTCTACAGACCCAAAGTTCAGGTTTAGGCTAGGCAAGTTGGTTTTAGGAGTCGATACTACACCTCAAATAACTCTCTTTTTGAGGACGACATTGCAATTCTGGGATGACAACGTGGTGCGAAGATGTCTGTATGGCCTAAAAATACCAAGTACAACACAAACTACCTACAAACTAACTGTCAACCTAGCTAGTTAAATGTGAAGAGAAAAGCAAAATAAGAAAGTATGAGAAATAGAGACGAAGATGATAGAGCAAGTAAATGAAAGCTAGGGTGATGAAGATAATCTCACAAAAGCATCAATTCACCAACTAGCTCCACAAGCACATCCACCTACACACAAGAAAGAGGGAAAATTGTTGGGGTTGTATAGGGGTTTTCCTTAGTCAGACCCCTATTTTGGTGTTTCCACCTCCATGGATAGCCAGAAAGCAATAGAGTAGAATATGCGATAAAGAAAGTAGAAAGAAAGAACAATTGTAATGAACACTACAAAAAAATACTATGCTACTCTATCAAATCACAAAGGAGAGGAGTGAAGCGTTACCACCTCCACCCAAAAGCTCACTAGACAATGGAGGAGAATGCAAGGTATGGACTTGGAAAAGTCACCATAGCCGTAGTGGTGATGAAGGGAGGTCTCACAGGACTCCAAGCCCACACTTCTAGGATAGCCTTCACACCTGAGATGTGGAGTTGATGGAGCTTCAAAGCTACTAAAATTCTCACAATGAAGTGCTGGAAATGCTACTTGAGAGTGAAGAAGTGATGTAGAGAATGCTAAGAGAGACTGATTGAATGTGTAGAGAATTGCTAGAGGTGAAATGAAGTGAGAATGAATGTTTTTGAAGGTGGGATGGGAAGGAATAAGGCATCTTTCAGGTCAGCTGGTCAAAGGGGTATGTTAAAATTTAGCCCCAACTGGGTGTGTAACACCTCTACCAACTTCAGATGCATGAATCCATCAGGGACGACAATGTGGCATGCAAATATACACATGCCGCACATTCATCCTTGATAAATATTCTCTCACTGACGTATGAGAAAAATTCCAAGTGGATAGAAGGTAGGTGGATAATGTGGAATTTTTCCTTCAAATTTGATTTTCTAAGGTGAGGCTATGTGAAAGGGGAATTTTCTTAAGGGGTGCAAATTCGCTCCTATATAGTTTGATTATGTTGTCATTAGAAAGTGCTACTGGTGTCAACCGCTAGTGTTTCTTTGATAAGATTCTATTTGTGGATATTGTTTGGTTGAGTTGCTATGATGATGAGGAAGTGGTGAAGATAATGAGAATGTGTTTATGGTGCTTGGTTTCCAACAGCTTTTGAGAAAATTTGAATAAAAGAGGAAACAATGTGTTGTAGCAGTGTTTTGGCATATAGAGTGGTGTTCTAGTTTTGCTCCGCATTTCTTCTATGTTGAAGATCTGCTTGTATGGTTCAGATATGTTGATTAGAGGTGTTCATAGGTGTTCTATTCAATTTTTTTTGGTTTGGATTGTTGTGCAAAGGAAGTTGTGTTCACCAGTGTGTGAATTGTGTATTGTAGTGGTGTCTAGGATAAATGCTTTTTCTTTGCATTTCTTCGTTGTTTGTGAATAGGTCTTATAGTTATAGAAGTGTGCTTATAAGATTTATATCTACCTTTAGCTGAATTTGTTCATGGTTTGGTGCTTTGCAAGTTGATTTGTTGAGTTATAGTGTATGGAAGATTATCTGGGTGAACATGATGAGTTTGTTCTTGAAGTGAAATTTGTTGCAAAGGAATTGGTTGGATTTCAATTTGTTTTTGGAATATTTCATATTGTGTTTAAGTGTTGTATGTGGTCCATGAGTCATCTTTGTATTTGAGGAAGCATGTACTTAAATGTTAGTGGTATTTACATAGGTTCGACTGACCTTGGGTGTTTACACTAATTGTAGATTTTCTTTGATGATTTTGGAAGTGTGGTGTGGTGTGTATGAGTAGATTTAGATCAAGATAAGGTGTGATGTGGTCTTATTTAATTCCTTTCCACCGTGGAAATGCGTAGTGGTGACCTAATTTAAATTTGCATGGTTGAGTTGCATAGTTGACCTTGGAGAAATTTTTCAAGGTTGAAGAAGGTATAAATAAGCATTGTGTTGATGGGGAATTAGTGTGTGTGGTGTATGATGCGAATTTGTGAAGTGTGGTGCAAGTTTTAATGAGTTAGAATTTTGGAAGCAGTAAGCAGAAGGTTTCTATAATCTTTAGAAAGGTTGTGAATGTTTTGGTGATGCTGTGGTGGAATTTTCTGTTGCATTGAGATGAAGTTCTTATTGTAACATTCTTCTTTCCTTTTTTTCGTAATCTAGTAGTGAGCCATTGGTAGTGAGCCCATCTTTATTTTGGGCAGTGAGCCATTCGACAGTGATCCTATTGTATCTCATGTTGCAATTACTTTATATTGTGATCTAATCCTCACTGTGGTTTTTCACTTCTTGGATTTCCCATGTAAATATGGTGTTCTATTGTGCATGGTGTTGATTTTTTTCAATTTTTGTTATGTTCTTTTATGTTTAATCAAATTAAAAAATTAATTGTTAATGGGATTGATGTGGATCTGAATGTTTATGAGGGTTTATGATATTTTAATGTACATCTAATTCACCCCCCTCTCAGTTGTATTGTGCATTCAACAATTTTTCTTTGGTAGGTTGGTGACTACTAGTATAATTGGGGATTGGTGTCTCTGGTAGGTTGGTGCCCACTTCATATTGTAAGATTCATTTGCTTTGCGAGTTTGGATTTGGATAGTAGTGAAATGTAAGGAAATGGAAAACTTTAAGGTTTGACACCTTTCCTAAATGTTTAATTGGGATATTGGGGGATTATGGATTGGATTTGGATGGAATGAATGGGAGATGGAGAGGATTGGAAATGCAAGTATGGAATGAGGGTATGATAGATTTGAATAAGGTATGTGATTGACTTACAACCTGATAGGTGAGTCAACCAACCTTTAACCAAATTTAGAAATATCCTAATGATGAAATGCAATGATCGAACAAGGCTAATAGTGCAATTTATTGTTCTAATGTAAATACATAATACACAAAAGTTCACAGACAAATTCAGATTAAAAAATGAGCAGTAGGACACCGTGCACATGTGGTTCAAATTTGGGGCTAAAAATGGAGAACACTCACACCTAGGGCATGAGTGTCCTTGTAGAGATTTTTCAGATATTTTTTCATAGTCCTCTGATGTTGGATTTGAGCTTCATATTCTCACCTATAAATCTTTTAGATCTTTGTTGGATAATTATGTAGGCGAATTTTCGTGAGTTGACAAGATGTAGGATTTGTATTGCAATAATGAAAAATAGGTCTTCAAACTTCCTTCAATCTCCTCCAAACTTGAAACCTGCACATTCAAAGAGAGAGGAAGGATTGTGCCATTTAGGGGCTTACCTTAGTCAAACTTCGTGTTAGTGTTTCCACTTCCATAATGACAATGTCAATGATAAATGGATAAATGATAGGAAGAAATGATGAATCAACAAAGTGTTGCAACTCACCACCCTTCAATGGCTTCCTTGAAGGACTGAAGTCGTGCACATCACCTCAAGGTTTTGGATCTTGTATTGCTACAATAGATCATTGAAATGCTATTCTTGACTTGCTTGATAGTGCTCTTGATCATAAGTTTCCAATATTTTTCCACTTAGGTTTGAAATGATGCAATAGCTAGGTATTTATAGGCATTTATTCAATTAAAAATTAAATTTCAATGACCGACTTTAGACAATTGAATGCAAATAATAAATTGTTGACATCGACATATTTGAAATTGGAGCCAAAATAGGCATGAGTTTCCTTGCCCTATTTTTCAATGTTTTAAGTGTTGTGGGCAAGGTATTAGATAAATGCAATTTTTTTGCTTGTAATTCATTGTTAATTATTAAAAAAGGGCCATAGAATACATATTTTAGGAAATTAAGTACTCAATTAGGTCCAATAATTTAAGGGGGGACAAAACATAAAGTGAAATTATCAAGGGTGACAATTTATGATGGTACAAGTAGATCCAAGAAGCTATTCTCACCGTGGTTTTTACCATCTTGGGTTTCCACGTATATTTGGTGTTCTCTTGTGTGGATGTGTGTGTTTATGGTAAGTTCTTGATTAGTAGTAGTGAAGTTTCAAGTTTCATGTTCAAATATTTATGTTGAAGTTAAGAATTTTAAATTGATTAAATCTATTGATTCACCAATCCCCCTCTCAATAGATTGTGTGCCCTTCAGTGTGTAGTAAGTGAAATAACTTCAAACAAGAGGAGTGTTGCCCTTTTCCAAAAGGTGGAGAGAAAAATTTAAAATTCTTGGAATGACATAACTTGTTGATGGAAAGTGTTATTCTTAGGGGGAGTATTTTGTTGGTTTGCCATCAATGAAAAAGGGGGAGATTGTTGGAAAAAGGTTTTCATTGATGTCAAAGGTGTTAGTTAGTTATTTCATCATTGCCAAGGTATCTAGAAGGTTGTTGTCTAAAATGTTGTCTATGCATTTGTGTTCCTTGTGTTTTAAGAATTTAGTAATAGGTTGCAGTACTGTTGGAGCATGCTTGTAATATCATGCTTGCATCTATTTTGTTGATGAAATTAATCTAGAAACATAATCTATTCATTATGATCTATGGTTATTGTAAAGTGAATTATTATATGAGGAAGTGACTAAGAGTTGGAGGTAGAGAAAAAGTATAATGAGATACAAAGATGTATTTTTTATGATCGTGCATCGGTAATCTCTTATTCACTTTAATGTACAATGTACAATATATTTATTATTATGTAAATTTGTGTTTTTTGCAAGTCAATACAAATTATCCATGAATTCCTCTTCCTATATGCCTCTATTTTGTAAAATAGTGACATTAGATTCCTTTATTGAAATATAGTATATTTAAACATGTCCCCCTCATCATTAGTTACCTGCTTTCACTTTACTTCATTTTTGAAGCATCCCTCAAAGTTTGTTTGCATCTCTTTTTTATTATGTTATTTCATGTCATAAAATTTCTCAATATTCTCATTATAAAAATTTAATTTTTACAATTTTCCAATGGTAAATTGGGCACATGTCAATTTAGCAGTCTAAATATAATTTCATTGTGATTGTAAATTTTTAGTAGGAGAATGTATTGTGCTCAAAGAAGTTGCTTTCAAAATTTGAATAGAGCTCAAGCTCATCTTTGTTTATTTTGTAGGGCAGTTATCACTATAGCTCAAAGAAGCCATATAACGCATTGTGCTCAAAGAAGCCATTTCCATCATGTGAATAGAGCTCAAGATCATCTTTGTTTATTTCTTCCCCTACTTCATTAACCCTACTACAAAGAAATTTTGTCTCTTATCATGGAATGCAAATTGAGATGATGAGTTGATTTATGTCTTTATATTCAATTAAATGCTATGTAGGACTTGATAAACACTCATCACTCTATTAGGAAAAAACCACCCCTACAAGTGAATCCAAGGAAAAACCAAACCTCTAGTCATAAAAGAAAAAGAACAATTACTTATTACTGATTTATTTTTGAATGATAGATGACAATTATGCTCCATTGAGCACCCTTGTCTAATAGCTATTCAAATATAGTTCTTTAGATTTTAGACATTATCTCAAATTAACATTCCAATAAACATTTTTTTAAGATCTTTTATTAAATTCTTGGCTTCTCTATTGACACAATGCTACTTTTGTTGGGAAAATGTGTCTCAACCTTGCAATTATATAAAGGTTTGTTGATAGGATATATATATATATTTCCTAGTTACACTGATAGGTGTAATATACAATGGTAGCAATGGGGGAGAGTGGGATGCGTGTAAACAATTTTTGTTAACTTTTTCAAGAAACTCCTAAAATGACCAACATACATTATATAAATGATACATTGTAAATCTAAACCGTTAATTATTAGGTTTTAGATCTAAAGGTGGATATTTTGTTGGAATTTCCTGCCCTAGAATGTAACTCTATTTTATGAGGGAATTGTACTATTAATACAGTAGACGATGATGTGTTCTGAGATTCTGATAGCGGTCATGTTGTCTTTGGATATTTGAGTGGTGATACTCCTGTGAGAAGCTTGCTCTGCAAGTATATTGCAATCTTTGTGATTGTTGAATAATATATTGTGTGGCTTTTGGAGTGTGGGGTTTTTCTCCTGAAAGGGTTTTCCCCACATAAATCACTGTGTTGTGGTATGCATTATATTTATGTTTATTCTGTTTAAGTTTTTGTAACTATTTATTTTGTTAGACTATAGGAATCGGTCGGGTATCTGCCCCCTATAAACTGCAGTGTGCCTAGTAAACTCTGTTCACATGACCGGTGGCATTGGTACGACATGCCCTCCAGTACCATGGGAATGGTGGGGAGACTAGACCTTGTGACTACTTTCCTACAATAGGATGCTTTAGCCAATCGAGCTAGGCCCACCACCCCAAGTTTCTATAACTGTTAAAGATATGTAAAGTTTTGCATTATTCTCCTCTCAAGACTAGTGTAGGAAGTTGTTCTACTACCTTAGCTTCCTTACAAGTGGTATCAGAGCTTTATCACCTTTGGTTTCAGTTGTGGGTTGTTGGATTTTTTGAACTAATCCAGATTTGAGTGGGAGCCTGTGCAAAAGACACTTAGTGATTTTGTTGCAAGAATTTTTAGATGACAAGTTCATCAGGGAGAATAGAGGTGGAAAAATTCTCTAGAAATAATTTTGATATGTGGAAGCTAAAGATGGAGGATTTGTTAATAGATCAATATATGTGGGATGTTGTTGATGAGAATGTTTTAAGGCCTACAGATCCTACTCAAGCTGCTCAATATGATGTTATGGATCGTAAAGCTAAGGGTTTAATTAGATTGTGCTTGGCATACTCTATTTTAATCAATGTCCATGAAGAGACCTCTACACAATAACTATGGAAGAATCTTGGTGAGATGTATCAAGCCAAATCTTTAGTGAACAATATTTTATTAAGGAAGAAGTTGTATTCCTTGAGAGTGGAAGAGGGTGGACGAATCACATACCACATAGAAGCATTCAATATGTTGGTGGCTCAATTGGCATCAGTTGGTGTCAAAATGGATGAGGAGGAGAAATTTCATATCCTGCTTTATTCTTTGCCTGATTTGTGGGATTATCTTGTTATGGCTATTGGGAGTACTTATGTTATTTTGAAGACTGAAGATGTGGTGGGTTCTTTAATTTCAGAAGAGATGAGGAGGAAGGTATCCATCACTTCCAAAGAGGCCCTAAATGTTCGTGGAAGACCTAAGGAAAAAAGAAAGAAGAACGAGAAGCCCGACGAATCCAAGTCCAAGGGGAGATTTAAATCTCCTAGAAAGTCCAAAGTTATTTGCTGGAATTGTGGTAATCCTAGACATGTTCGTAAGGACTGTAAAGAAGAAAAGAAGAAGAAAAAAAGAAATTTTATTCTGATTTTGAGTTCGAGAAGGAAGATGGTTATGCATTCATTGGAGCTTTGGAAACTCATGTAGGTAATGATGCATGGTTAATTAACTCAAGTGCATCTTTCCATATGACCTTTAATAGAGATTGGTTTTTTAAATATGAAGAATTTGATGGAGGTAAGGTGTACTTGGGTGATGATTCTCATTTAGACATTGTTGGCCATGGTAAAGTTAAAATCAGGTTTCCTGATGGTAGAATAAAAAAATTAATGGTGTGTTGCATATCCCTGGTTTAGCAAAAAAAATGTTATATATGAGAAAACTAATAGATGTGAGTGTGCAAGTAGTATTTTTTGATGTAGGATGCAAGATGGTCAGAAGTTTCAGATATGACACATTGTATAAGATTGATGCATGAAATGTTGAGTGCAATAGAACTTCTGTGAAAAGAAAGTTTGTGGAAGAGGTGAGGGTTTCACCTTTAGCAGATGGTCATGGATTTTAGGTATCCAAGGGTGCTCTTTCTTTTGAAACAAAGTTACCTATAGAGAAAACTATGTTATGGCACTAGAGACTTGGCCACATTGGAGAAAAGGGTCTAAGGACCTTGAAAAATAAAAACCTCGTTGAAGGTTTATCTGATTGTAATCTTGAATTCGATTTCTATGAGCATTGGATTTATGGAAAACAAAACCACATTCATTTTTACTCAAGTTCTTATAAATCTTGTAGTGTATTGGATCTTATTCATTCTAATGTGTTTGGTCCTATAGATGTTCCTTTGATTGAAAAATCCACATATTATGTTTCATTTATTGATGATTATAGTAGAAGGACATGGGTATATTTTTTAAAGAGTAAATTTGAAGTATTCAGTTGATTTAAAGAATTTAAAGCAATGGTTGAGTTATAGACTAGAAAGAAAATAATTTTTTTGAGGACTGATAATGGTGGTGATTTTTCTCTAACAATTTTGATAGATTCTATAAAGATTGTGGTATTCATAGATAGAAGACAACTTCGTATTATCCACAATAGAATGGAGTTGTAGAAAGAATGAACATGACACTGATGGAGAAGGCTAGGAGTATGTTGAGTGGTGCTTGCCTAGAACAAAGGTTTTGGGATGAAGTTGTTGCCACTGCTTGTTACCTGATTAATAGGCCTCCTACATTACCTCTTGTTGATAAGACGCTTGTAGAGGAATGGTCAGGTTGCAAGCCTTCATTAAGACATATTAGAGTTTTTGGTTGCGAGGCATATGCACATGTGCCTAAGGAGAAGCAAACAAAGTTGGAGAACAAAACTATGAAATGTATCTTCATTGAAAATAGTTATGGTGTGAAAGGATACAAGCTTTGGGATCCTATTGCACAGAAGGTAATACATAGTAGAAGTGTTATTTTTAGAGAAACTAAGCCTTACTTTGTTACATTGCAACTAGAACAAAGTAAACAGGAAGATGTGATTCAATTTCCTTCTACTCCTAAGAAAGTTGAATAGAGGCCCAAGGATAGACAAGAAGTTGAGGAGAACTCATCTTGCTCTGGATCTTCAAAAGAGGAGGAAGAACCTCCAACTCAACTTGTTTGTAGGTCTATAAGGCATAGAAAACTACCTGAAAGGTATACACCCTATGATTGGAGATGTATTTTTTCTTTGAATACTATCATGGATGAACCCACATCTGTAGAAGAGGCATTAGGTCTGAATGATGCAGAATCCTAAAAGATCACTATGGATGAAGAAATGGAATTTTTGAAAAATAATGATACATGGGATCTTGTACCATTGCCTGAAGGATGAAAACCTATTGGTTGCAAATGGGTGTTAAAGAAAAATATTGGTTCAAATGGAGGTATTGATAAGTACAAAGCAAGGTTGGTTGTGAATGGTTACTCTCAAGTTGAGGGTGTTGATTATGGTGAGATATTTTCTCCTGTTGTAGAAATGAAATCCATTAGATTTTTACTTTCTATTTCCATGGCTTATGATTTAGAGGTTGAGCAAATGAATGTGAAAACTACTTTCCTTCATGGTGATTTGGATGAGGATATTTATATGACACAACCAAAGCACTACATGGTGAAAGGTAAAAGTAAGTTGATTTGCAAATTGAAAAAATATTTGTATGGCTTAAAAAAAGGTCCTAGGATATGGTACCAAAAATTTGAGACATATGTGTTGAGCATTCTAAATCAGATCATTGTATTTATTATAAAACTGATGGTGATAGTTTCCTATTTATTGCATCATAATGTTGATGATATGTTATTTATTGGAAAAGGGAAATGTATGATCTCAGAATTGAAATATCAACTTGCTGCTAAATTTGAAATGAAAGACCTTGGTGCAACTAGAGACATTCTTGGGATGGAAATTAAAAGAGATAGAGAGAATAGAAAGCTATGGCTTGGCCAAAGTATGCCAATTCAATTTTACAGAGATTTAACATGCAAGATTGTAGACCATTGTATGTTCCCCTTTATGTTGGAAAAAAATTATCTATTTTAGATTGTCCAACATCACCATTAGAGATGGAAGACATGAACAAAGTGCCTTACCAGAGTGTAGTTGGAAGTTTGATGTATGCTATGGTTTTTACTAGACCATACATTTCCCAAGTAGTGGGAGTTCTTTCCAGATATATGTATAATCTTGGTAGAGTTCATTGGGATGGAATTAAAAGAGTCTTCAGATATTTGCGAGGTACCTCAGATTATTCCTTATGTTATCATAGTAATGTGACTGAAGATGATATTTCACTTGATATTCATAGTTATGTGGATTCAAACTGGGTAGGTGATGTTGATAACAAAAGATCCACCAGTGCTTATGTGTTTACTTTATTTGGTGGTACAATTAGTTGGATGAGTAAGTGATAGGATGTGGTTGCTTTTTCCACTATTGAAGTGGAGTATATGGCAGCTACTCATGCTTGTAAAGAATCCATTTGTCTTAAGAGACTGTGTTCAGATATTGGAATAAAACAAGGTGCAATGGAAATTTATTGCGATAGTCAGAGTGTGATATGTCTAGCCAAGAACCCAACATTTCATGCCAAGAACAAGAACATTGATGTACATTATCATTTTGTTAGAGATATGGTCGAAGATGGTTGGGTGAAGCTAGTTAAGGTAGAGACTTTGATGAATGTTGTTGATTCTTTAACTAAGCCTATGAGCACAAAGAAGTTTAGATGGTGTTCATAGATTATGGGCCTTTTGGCCCCTAGCAATTAAGAGACAATGTTCACTCCCTCTTGTTGCTCTTGCAAGGTGTTTGAAAAAAGGGATATTTTTTGGGAAAATGTGTCTCATGTGGGGAGAGTGGAATACATGTAAACAATTTTTTGTTAACTTTTTCAAGAAACTCCTAAAATGGTTGACATAAATTATATAAATGATACATTGTAAATCTAGACCATTAATCATTAGATTTTAGATCTAATGGTGGATATTTTGTTGGCCTGTCTTGCCCTAAAGTGTAACTCTATTTTATAAGGGTGTTGTACTATGAATGTGGTAGACAGTGATGTATTCTAAGAGTTTGATAGCAGTTGTGTTATCTTTGGATCTTTGAGTGGTGATACTCCTATGACAAGCTTGCTCTGCAAGTATATTGTAATCTTTATGATTGCTGAATAATATATTGTGCGGCTTTTGGAGTGTGGGGTTTTTCTCTCGAAAGGGTTTTCACCATATAAATCACTATGTCATGGTATGCATGATATTTATGTTTATTCTATTTAATTTTTTGTAACTGTTAAAGATCTGTAAATTTTTGCATTATTCTTTCTCAAGATTAGTGTAGGAAGTTGTTCCGATACCTTAGCTTCCTTACAACTTTCAAATTTATAAGACATTCTATATAAATTAGAATTTACATAACCATTGCACCTCCATTACAATCTTGGTGTAAAATTTTCAAGTTGTTAACCAAAAAAAATAAAAAACTAAAAGCATAAAACAAAATTCATAGAGAAATGATATCTTGAAAACAAATAAAAGTTGTATTTCAAAATTGTATACACAAAAATACTATTGTATACATATAATATTGTAAATTAAATTAATGTATTTTCTATGCACATATAAAATTGTTCGCTCTAACATAGTAATTTATATATTATTTTCTATAGGCTTAACTCTTGCACCACCTTTCATGCAGGAGAAAGCTAAAAGATAGAAAAAACACACCTATGTATGTAATGTTATATCATATCCCGCATCCCCCATCACATGTGCTGGAAAAAACTCCTTGATGGAAAAGAGGACAAAAAAATCGTACCAATGGAAAGACTTGATGGTCAGACATTAACTCCAACCTATTGTCGCCTATCTGGTCATCAAGAAAACGTGTCAGCACCAACGAGTTTTCAAAATCATATTTCAAAATGGAAAAAAAACCAAAAAAAACATGGCATTCAAAACCATTATTTGAAAATAGAAAAATGAGGTCCCATTTTCGTCGCCATTTTCCACAACGAGGTTTTGCAGGTTGCTAGAAAGCAACAGGAAGGAGTTATAGGCATTCATAGGCTGAAGTAGTGCATCCACCCTCCATATGAAAATGCATTTGATAGGCACGGGCACCTAGCTAGCTAGCAGGTATGTATATCCACCAGAAATATATGCCATTTTTCCATTCTTCCTAGGAACTGTGAAGAAATGAACGACTATTTGTAGCGAAGATGGGTTTTCATTGACGTGAAAAACAAAGGGTTTTCCTTGGAAAAAGGGGTTTTCATTTGAAATGAAAATCTATTTATGTGTTTTTGGTTGAGGGTTTTTTAATTTTCGTTTCCTCTCATCAACTGGTTTTGAAATTTTGTGATTGTCGAATGAAATAACTGACAACCCATTGTGGAAATATGAGTGAAATAACTAAATAACGTTTATAAAAACCAGAAACCATGCAAAATATATTATGAGGTTTGAAAATGCAATGTGGGTTCTGGAATGAAATGATATATTTTGAAAACCACATAAAGCCCAAAACATCACCATTGTTTACATTCTTATTTTGAAGGTTGCAGGGTTTTCCTTGGGAAAAGGGTTTTTTATTTGAAATGCAAAGCTATTAATGTTTTTTTTGTGTTGAGGGTTTTTTAATTTTGGTTTCCTCTTGTATGTTGGTTTTTGAATTTTGTGATTTCCAAATGAAATAATTGACAACCCATCGTGGAAATATGAGTGAAATAATTGAATAGCATTTGTAGAAACTAGAAACCATGCAAAATATATTACAAGGTTGGAAAATGCAACGTGGGTTCTGCAATGAAATGATATATTTTTTAAAACCACATAAAGCCTAGAACATCACCATTGTTCACATTCTTATTTGGAATGGACAAAAAGACCAAAACGTGGCATTCAAAATCATAATTTGCAAATAGGAAAAATCCCAGACAAGGTCCCATTTTTCCACCATTTTCCACACCAACGTTTTGGAAAACACACTATCTCCTAAAACCCTTACTATTCTAAAACCCTTTACAAGTAACAACCCAATTGGTTACTCACCCCTGACCTCAATTTAGTATGTTTTGTGATTTTCTTGAGAACCTTTTGTGAATTAGATAGTAAGAATATAATGAAATTGGAAAAAAATAGGTATTATGAAACTTGCAAGGCACAATGTTGCTATACATTATTTGTAGTGTTGGAAGACGCGCTGTCCCATGCCAGTTAGTTCGTTATGAAGAGTTTTTTTTTGTTATGATCCAAGAATGTAATGAAGTCCACTTTCAAATTTTTGAACAACTCTTTGCTATAGTCCAAATGTCTTTTCACTTTCTTCATTTGATTGGAACAAAATGCCTTGATGGAAAAGAAGGCTGGACGAACAAATCACACCAATGGAAAGACTTGACAGTCGGGCATTAAATCTGACCTGCCATCACCTATCCCATCGTTGGGAAAATGCGTCAGTGCCGACGAGTTTTCAAAATCATATTTCAAAATGGACAAAAAGCCAAAAAATCATGGCATTTGAAACCATTATTTGCAAATAGCAGAATGAGGTCCCAAGAATGTAATGAAATTAGAAAACAATACGTATTATGAAACTTGCAAGGCACAATGTTGTTATACATTGTTTGCATTGTTGGAAAACACATTGTCCCATGTTAGTTAGTTCATTATGAAGAGTTTTGTTTTGTTATGCTCCAAGAATGCAATGAAGTCCACTTTCAATTTTTTGAACAACTCTTTGCTATAGTCCAAATGTCATCTCAATTTCTTCATTTGATTGGAACAAATAAAAATGCTCGCATTATTTGCAGTGTTGGAAAACACACTACCTCATCTTAGTTGTAGAGGGTTTTACAATACTATATGGGTTGCTTGTTTCTTAACACCTAGGGTTTTCCAACATGAATATTTACAAAATAGAATGAATGTCTTAAAAATATTTTTTAATTTAGATAGTGAGAATGTATTGAAAGGCCCTTTCAAAATTTATAAGGAATTTTAATTTGAATAAAAATTGCATTTAAATTTTGCATGATTGAAAAAAAAAGTGCATAAAATATTTTTAATTTGGAAAACACAATGTGGGTTTTCAGTTATTTGAATCTCCTTGTTTAAATGTAAAGGATTGTCTCAGAGTGAGTTGCTTGCTTCTTAACACCTATGGTTTTGCAACATGGAATTTTAGAAAATAGTATGAATGTCTTCAAAATCACACCTTCCATTGTTGTGTTTTCCAAATGGCATCAACATGGAAATTTTCACAACAATGTGAGCATTTTATTTGGTTGAATCAGATGAGAAAAGTGAAATTCCATTTTGACTGTACCAATCAGAAGAGAAGAAATAAACAAAAATAAAATGCTCACATTGTTTGCAGTGTTGGAAAACACACTATCTCTTCTCAGCTATTCCCTTATGAAAAGTGTTGGTTTTGTATGCTCCAAAAATGTAACAAAGTCCACCTTGATATTTTAGAACAATTCTTTGGTGATGTAAATATGGAATTTCCCCTTTTTCATTTGATTGGAGCAAATAAAATTCTCACATAATTTGTAGCACCGATGTTGGAAAACACACCGTCCCATGTCAGTTGGTTCGTTATGAAAAGTTTGTTTCATTATGCTCCAAGAATGTAATGAAGAACACTTTGAATTTTTTTGAATAACTCTTTTCTACAATCCAAATTTCATTTCACTTTCTTCATTTGATTGGAACAAATAAAATACTTGCATTATTTGCAGTGTTGGAAAACACACTATCTCCTCTCAATTATTCCCTCATGATTTTTTTTTGTTTCGTACGCTCCAAAAATGTAATGAATTCCACCTTCATATTTTAGAACAAATCTTTGGTGATGTAAATATAGCATTTCCCTTTTTTCATTTGATTGGAACAAATAAAAATGCTCACATTATTTGGAGTGTTGGAAAACACACTATCGCATGCCAGTTAGTTCGTTATGAAAAGATTTGTTTGAGTATTTTGGAGGTAAAAAAAATCTATTTAGAAAACTCACTATCCTATGTCAAATATTTTATTTAGAAAACTCATAGTCCCGTGTCAGTTAGTTTTGTCTAAGTATTTTATTTGTTGGAAACATACACACACACACACACACACACACACACATATATAGTATGTATTGTTGGAAAACACATTGTCCCATGTCAGTTAGTTTAGTGCGAGCATTTTATTTATTCTAAATTATATTCTGCATTTATTTTTTAAATCATATGAGGAAATTGAAATCCAACTTTTTGTGTAAGAGTTGCTTTAAATTGTGAAATCAATGGACTTCACTACATTCCTACTATCTACAAAACTAAAGGTTTTCATTAGACTCATGCTATCTACATTTAATTCTATGAAACTAATAACTTGTAATTTTCCTGGGACACAGAGCATCTAAGTTGTCTTGGCCTTTTCAAGAACTTCCCTAACATTATTGGCCTTTTTAGAGAGAGTACAAAATTAATTTGAATAATATTCCTCTTGAAGCACAACTTTTAATGCACTTCCAATCAATGTTGACCATAGTTTGGGTAACTCCTCTTTTATCACATTGAATCGAAATTAGAAAAGTAGAGTTATCTAAGGTGTGTTCATAATTGAGTGGAATGCATTAAAAGTGGCTTGAAGAGCAAGAATATTCAAATTCCTATGTACCATTTTCAGAAAGCATAATAAGTTAGGGAAGTTTGAGAAATTTTTTTGATGGAAAAGATAATTTCATGCAATGTGTCACAGGAAAATTACAAGTTACTAGTTTGGTAAGTGACACTTATGAAGCTTTAGAACTAATAAATAAAATAGTTGTTACAATTTATAGTGGAAAATATATTGTGTTGTAGAAGTTATTCATGATAGAATTTACTTGTTCAACTCCATCCATAGCAGCATCTCTCAATTTCTTTATCTGTAGAAATTGTCATGCAATAGGAAACCTTTTCAGTTTGTCCACTTGTGTGTTTCTATTTTCCCTTTTCTTATACTGGACATGCACCTTCCTCAACTTATCAAGGGCATGGAGGATCTTTTCAATCAATACATTAGGTATCTCACTCATACTGCTCTGCTTCTTTTCAATTGTTTTTAGAGAAGAATCCTTTTTCATTCCATGCATTCTGGTACCTGCTACCTCTGGTTTTGCATTGCCATTTTCCCACTTCACATAGTGCACATGCTCCTTTGTCAACTTCTGAAGAGGAAAAACAATCTCTTCAGTCAATACATTATCTATCTCATTCACTTTGGTTTACTTCTTTTCAAATGTTTGTAGAGCAGATTCCTTTTCAATTACATACTTTCTACTACATGTTGGTCGAGTTATGCATTTCCATTTACTGATTGCACATAATACACATGCACCTTCCTCAACTTCTAAATAGTAGGGAGAATCTCTTCGCTCAATACATTATCTTTTATCTATCTCATTCAATGTGGTTTGCATAAGTTTCGAAGGTGATCTTCATTACATTCTTATTGTGTACTAAACAAATATTTTTCATTACGTTCATACAATCTATATATAATTGCATGTTGGAAAACAATGGGTGTGTAATTAAAGTGAGTTGAGGGGTGACAAACCAATTGGGTAGCTACTGTGTTATTCAGAAAATATTTTGATTACATTCTTACTATTTTCTAAAATTCTAGGTTGGAAAATAGTGGGTGTTAGAAAACCTACAACCCACATACTGTTCTTAAACCCTTTACAAGTAGCAACCCAATTGCTTAGTCACCCCTCACCTCAATTTGGTATTTTTTTGTATTCTACACCTACAACTCCTCCCCATGCTCACGCAAGCCATAGGGCCCAGTTTTATCGGCCTATAGGAGGTGGGAAAACTGACCTAATGGTGTCATTATCTCCTCACTACTGTTTCCCTAATGTTTGCTCCCATACGCCAATTTTGTCACTTTCATTCCCTGTGTGGTGGGCCCCCCACTATGCCATCTCATCATGTTATGTATGTTTCTATGTATGGTTTTATGCATTTTTGTATGTACATAGGTGTGTTTTGTCTAGACATTAGCTCTATCCCATTACATTCTTACTGTGTACTAAAGAAAACTTTTTCATTACATTCTTACTGTCTATATATAACTGCATATTGGAAAAAACTGGGTGTCTAATGAAATCAAGCTAAGGGGTGACAAACCAATTGGGTTCTTATTGTGTTGATCACAAAAGGTTTTGAATACATTCTTACTATTTTCTAAAATTCTAGGTTGGAAAATGCTAGGTGTTATAAAAGATGCAAACCACATATCGTTCTAAAGCCCTTTACAAATAGCAACCCAATTGCTTAGTCACCCTCACCTCAATTTGGTATATTTTGTGGTTTCCCCACATGCAACTGTTCCTTGTGCTCTTCAACCTTTGGGTTTGAGCATGGAGATTGAAACACATAGTGTTATCCAATGTGTAATTATTTTGTGCATTATCATATTTAACCAATGTGATCACCTGTTATTTTTTGGTCAATCAAGGTGATCACCAAGGTTTTCATTAAATTATTAACCTTTATTCTTGAATATTCGATGCACACTGTGCTTTGCAGCCAATGTTTCTTGCAATAATCTGTTATTTTTCAGTTCTCTACACAAGTAATGATATAAACATAAGTTTGATAGTGGTGTGTGGTATCTTTCTTGTCTGCCCTTATTGATTATGCAAGTTATGGCCTCTTTCATATTCCAAGAGAGATGAGTTTGAGATATATCCGAATGAACATTCAGTGCTTCACAATTCCAACAAAATGGAAAAATGGTAGATATAATTACTAATATATTACTAGTGTTAGTGATAGGTAAATTTGAAATTAAATTCCCATTGTACAGATTAATATGTTTTTTTATTGTCTATACAAGATGACATGTTGTATTCAGCACAATGCATAATCCAATATTGATGAAGTTTGGAATGAAGTGAATTCTTTGTAGCACCAAATGTATTTGATTTTACAATTTAATCTATCGCTAACACTTGTCTTTCTTCTAGGTGGTTGATATAGGTGAGGAAATAAATTTGAACAAATAAAGGGTAGGTGGATTGAGGACGCTTCAGGAGACGTGAAACATCTACACTAAATACAAATGATTCTAGCTATCATACCTTGAATTGCAAGTGTACTAGATAATTAAATTTCCAAAAAATTATCTTGCGGGGAATACAAACAATTTGTAGTCTAACTTAAATAAAATAAATGTTACATTATTGTATGTGTATTATATCCAAAAATTTTACATCAATCATGTTTCCTCATTGAAGTGTGAGTGTTGCATGAGAAATGCTTAAAGCATCAGTGAAGGGTGATACTGCATCATTTTAATTATCCTTCGCATAATTAATTTATGTTAATTTTAGGATGATTTCTACAATACTACATCGGTATGATTTATCTCCAAAAATAGAACAAGAACCTTTGGATCCTTGGTAATTAGATCATATATATTTGGAAAAGAACATAATATTTATGATTTTACATTAGAGTATTTATCCTTTTAAATCATGCACCTTTGTTTAGTTGTGAAGCATCATTGCATAGTTGGGTTTCATAAGGTTGTGAATAAGGGACATTGTTATTGTAATTGTTTTCACTCAGTATAATATACCATACAAAATACAAAGCTGAGTCCATAATAACACAAAAATGGCCATTAGGCTTCCCAAATTTTGTAATGGAATTGTTGTTCTATAAACACAATGCAAAAGTTCTATAAACACAAAGTGTTTTGCAATGTAGAAGCCTCTTTACAAATATGAGTTTTCCTTGTTGCCCATTTTGGAGG
The DNA here is from genome assembly GCA_007258455.2 of Sequoia sempervirens. NCBI lineage: Eukaryota > Viridiplantae > Streptophyta > Pinopsida > Cupressales > Cupressaceae > Sequoia > Sequoia sempervirens. The sequence continues at coordinate 238,866,281 of VDFB02086081.1, forward strand.
TTTAGAAACACAATGTGTTGTTAATTGTGCAGACACTTATGCCAAAAAGACACACCCATGTACATACAAAAATGCATAAAACCATACATAAAAACATATATAGAAACATACATAACATGATGAGACATGGCATAGTGTGGGGATTTCCAGATGGGGGATAAAAGTGATGAAACCGACAGATGAGACCAAACGTCTAAGAAATGGTAGGTAGGAGTTAACGACGTTGTTAGGTCAATTTACTCACCTCCTATTGGCTGATAAAACTAGGTCTTGTGGCGTGCCACTGAAGTTTTGTTTTCAGAGCTTTTTCTTGGTGCAGGAAAATTGGAGGCGGACTGATGTGTGTATTTTTTTTTTGGAGAAAGAAGGGTGAAAACACGATGAGTTTCTAGTCCAGACGTTGAAAGTTGAAGGTTGGAGTGCACGTGGAGGAGTTGGAGGAGAAAACTGACCAAATCAAGGTGAAGGGTACTAACCAATAGTGTTGCAGAGGGTTTTACAACACTATTTGGGTTGCTTGTTTCTTAACACCTAGGGTTTTCCAACATGAATTTTTTATAAAACAAAATGAAGTGTATACTATGAAGTACACTATGTATTGACAGTTAATAGAGTCCCCCTTAAATTATAAATGTGCTATTTGATGAAATAGAACGCCATCTATACATTTGTATATCTGCATTTCAAGACAAAGCTTGGGTATAAGTAAAGGTAGGCTTCAAAACACATTTTGTTTTCCAACCTGCACTACACAATGTTCACCACTTTCAACATGTTTATTAATTATTTCCAATAATGGAAAGAAATTGGTGTTCTTATTATTTGTAATGCACACTTACATATACAGGTTTAAAAACTAGAAGGGATTGGGTATGTTGTGATGTGGAGGTTGACAAATGCAGTGTGTTATGAAGCATGCAATTTGTTATATACTTGAAATTTAAACACAACAATGGAAGGTGTGATTTTGAAGACATTCATACTATTTTGTAACATTCCATGTTGCAAAACCACACATGTTAAGAGGCAAGCAACCCACTGTGAGACAACTGCTTACATTTAAACAAGGAGATTCAAATAACTGAAAACCCACATTGTGTTTTCCAAAATACAACTATTTTGTGCACTTTTTATTTCAATCATGCCAAATTTAAACAAAACAATGGAAGGTGTGATTTTCAAGACATTCATACTATTTTTTAAAACTCCATGTCACAAAACCATACTTGTTAAGAAGCAAGCAACCCATTGTGAGACAACCCTTTACATTAAAAAGAGATTCAAATAACTACAAACCCATATTGTGTTTTCAATTAATACCATTGCTATATATTCTACAGATGGGAAAACCCTTGGAAACTCTTCAATGAATACCTCATTATATATTCTGCACGATTTACGACTTCTCTAAACGTTATTTAGTTATTACACTCATATTTCCATAATGGGTTGTTAGTTATTTCATTTGACAATCACAAATTTTCAAAACTAGCAGATGGGAGGAAACCAAAATTAAAAAAACCTCAACACAAAAACACATAAACAACTTTGCATTTCAAATGAGAACCCCTTTTCCCAAGGAAAACCCTTTGTTTTCCTGTCAATGAAAACCCATCTTCGCAACGAATAACCGTTCATTTCTTCATAGTTCCTAGGAAAAATGGAAAATATTTATAGTGGATAAACATACTTGCTAGCTAGCTAGGTGCCTGCACCTATCAAATACGTTTTCATATGGAGGGTGGTCGCACTGCTTTAGAATCTAAATGCCTGCAACTCCTTCCCATTGCTCTCAAAAAACTTGCAAAATGTCACTATAAAAAATGGTGGCGAAAATGGGACCTTGTTTTTCTATTTGAAAATAATGGTTTCGAATGCCACATTTTTTTTGGCTCTTTGTCCATTCCAAAATATTATTTTTAAAACATGATGACTGTTATGATGCATATAACATGCATCTTTGTAGGGAGAATAACCTCCTCCCAATTATAGAAGGCGATCTACTTGCAAAACCGCATGACTTACACATGATAAAGTATTGCCCTTCTTCAGGGATAAGACATGTTTTTTCATGGATAATAGCTTGATTTTACTATATTTTGTAGGGAGATTAGCTTCTGGCTTGCAATTGGATGTGGCTATTCTCCCTAGAAGAATGCATGTTAGAGGAGTTATAACATATAAAAATGCATTAAAACATACAAAAATACATACACCACATGATGGGATAGCGTATTGCGAAAAATAATTGGAGGTTGGAAAATACTGTGGTGTGAGTTCTTTCATTCTGCATGTTGAAAGCTGAAGGTTTGAGAGCACAGGGTGGAGTTGCAGGTGTGAGATATATAAAACCATCCAAATTCAACCGAGGGGTGAGTAACGAATTGGGTTGTTACTTGTCAAGCGTTTTAAAATAGTATTTGGTTTGCAGGTTTAATAACACCCAATGTTTTCCAACCTACAATTACACATTGTTGGCCTTTCCATTACATGAAAAGGTCAACCTGCCAACCCGATACAAATGTTAGATAAGACCTCTATAAAAACATGAGAACATTTCATGACAACTGGGCATCTTTGGAGCAACTTTGCAATATTTGAAAAACAAGCTCTTCTCTCCAGTACACATCACCACCTCTTCCACAATTTGATCCATTGAGGTCCATGATGTCAAAAGGTGTCATCGATGTATTATGGAGAGAAGTACATGTTTTGGAAATGAGAAAGGTATGCTTCAAATTTTCCTAGTTGTCATGAAATGTTTGTTGAATAGGACAATTGAGAGGGGAGGAGTGAATCAGTTGTCATAGAATTAAACCTTTAATTCAATCATCAGAACTAATACTTAATACTACTTAAATGATTAATCATTAAATGCCAATGTAGAAACTCAAATCCAACACATAAAAATAACAACACTAGATTTACGTGGAAAACCCAATGAGGAAAAAACCATGGTGAGGATTAACTCACACTATAGAGAATATCAAAATCGATTACAAAAAGGCTCACTTCTTGAAATAAGGACTCACTATCTGGAACAAGGACTCACTGTCCAACAGGGATGCAACCCAAAGGGCTCATTGCCACAGAGATACAAAGAAGAAAAATAAGACTTGTTATAGAGATACTACAATCCCAATGCAACAAAGGATTCCACCATAGTCACTCCATCAACTTGCATGAATGATAGAGTTCACCTTCTACTCACTACATCCAAAAACTCAACATTAAGCTTTGCATTGATCTCCCACACTCTCAACACATACTCTTACTGAATAGAATCAATGTCACACCAAAATGCACTTTCTCTTTTCTCTTATCATGCTTCTTCTTTGCTCTTGCATATTTTCCATTACTAACTCATCTTGCATTTACACCATCTTCAACTTTGAAACATATCCAAAGTCGGCTATCCAAATCCAAATTCAAATTAGGTCGGGGCCAAAACATCCTAGGGTGGAATTAGAATGAGGGAAACCAAAACACATGCTTCATAGGGACCCAAATAGATCCAACACACTTCATCATTCTCGAAAGTAGTATTTCACACAAGATCGACCACACTAGTGTAAAACACATAGAACCATGAAGCACGAACTTCCAAATGCCAAAATTAACTTCAATAAAATCAGGGCAAATCAACTTTAGAACCACTCATCATAATAATTCATCAAAGAGAAACCCAAACCAACAACATTTCTCCTAGACCTCAACATAGAAACATAGAAAACCATAGTTCACAATTAGTGAACACAACTTGCATTGTACAATGAACCAACAACCAATAATATGAATATAGCACCTTCTAACAACCATGAACAACATATATGAACCACACAACCACATAAGCAAATCCAAACCAAAAACTAGAGAAACCATATAACACCTACAACATATCTTTATTACAATTTTCTCAATGTCCTCGACATATATAGCCAACAACAACTAGTAGATAACCAACTGACCAATTGACATCAATGACAACACCTTCAATCTTTCCATTCTTTCAACAATCTCCCCCTTTGTCATTCATGGCAACACATGATGTGAAAAACCATTAAAGACAACATTCAAGTTCTGAACACACTTTTCTATTTCTCCTTCTTAGAAGATAATTTCATATATGATTCTTATCTCAATCTTCCTTTCCTTTTTCACATGCTTCTTCTCCCCCTTTGACATCAATGGAAATGGAAGAAGCTCAATTTACATTTATTTCTCCTTTGACATGAAAAATGAAATATTCATAATGACAACACCTGATACTACCTGCTCCCCCTGAGAGGTAGCCACCAAAACATCAGCCTAGAAGAAAGATAGATCCATAGATCCACATGAATAATGCATCTCCATATGCATCTATTTCAAGAAAGGAGGGGAAATAACCCCCAACTTCTCCCAGAGATACTCAAAAGTATCTTTAGGAAGAGCCTTCATGAAAATATCAGCAACCCGATCCATCGTTGGAACATACTCAAGCTTTACTTCATTCTCCATGACCTTCTCTCTTAAGAAAAGATATTTGATAGATATATGATTCATCCTTGAGTGCATCACATGATTCTTTGAAATGTCAATTGCACTTGTATTATCACAAAAAATAGAAATAGGATCATCATTTACTACTGTGATATCTTTCAATGTCTATTTTATCCATAGAACTTGTGTATAACAAGATGCAACAACAATATACTCAACTTCAGGAGTAGACAAAGAGACTGAATCTTGCTTCTTACTCAACCATGCCACCGATATGCATCCAAGAAAGAATGCACCACCACTTTTACTTTTCCTATCATCTACACATATGGTCCAATCTGCATCTGTATAGGCACTAAGTGGAAAATCAATATCTTTAGGATACCACAACCCATAATCCAAAGTGCCATTCAAATATCTAAAAATTCATTTAACATCAGCAACATGTGTTTCCTTAGGATCTTCTTGAAATCTAGCCACAAGGCAGCCAACATGCAAGATATCTGGTCTATTAGCAGTCAAATACAATAGTACGCCAATCATAGATCTATACTTGCTTTGATCAGCCTTAGGTGAATCATCAACTTTTCCCAATTTACATCCAGTCACCATAGGAGTACTTACTAGTTTGGAACCATCCATCCCAAACTTCTTCAACATATCTCTCACATACTTAGATTGTGAAATGAAAATTCCCTTTTCTGTTTGATTAATCTATAGCCCAAGAAATAAATTCATTTCCCCAAATATAGACATTTCAAATTCTATTGGCATTTCTTTTGTAAACCTCTTATAGATATTTTCATTTCCTCCAAAGACAATGTCATCAACATACACTACTACAATCAAGATTCTGTCATTTTCAATCTTAAAGTCAAAATTACTATCTGTCGTACCTTTGTTAAAGCCTTGCTAAATAAAATACTTATCTAACCTCGCATACCATGCTCTAGGAGCTTGCTTCAACCCACACAATGCTTTCTTCAATTTGCACACCATATCTAGTTGATCTGTTAAATGAAATCCTTCTGGTTGTTCCATAGAAACTCCCTCTTCTAGTTCACCATTCAAAAATGTTGAATTGACATCCATTTGATAGATGTTAAAGTCTTTATGAGATACAAATGCCAAGAAAATCCTTATAGATTCCATTCTTGCTACTGGAGAAAAAGTTTCCTAAAAATATATGCCTTCTACTTGTGAGTAGCCTTTACACACAAGCCTCGCTTTGTTTCTAACTTCTCCATTTTCATTCAACTTATTTCTAAATACCCATTTTGATCCAATGATGTTTTTCTCTACCAGTCTTGCGACCAATTTCCAAGTTTGATTCTTCTCAATCTGCATAAGTTCTTCTTTCATAGCTTCCTTCCAATGTTCATCTTTACAAGCTTCACATACAATCTTCAGTTCAATCTCAAAAAGTAAACATAGATTCACTTCAACAACAACTCTGCTTCTGGTCAACACGCCTTTGTCTTGTCTCCAATAATCTCTCTTTCAGAATGTTTCTTTTGTACATATTTCGGTGTCTTAGGGGACATCACCGGAGCATCCTCTTCTATTTCATTCTATTCATCCAGCTTCCCTTGCTCATATTTTTCTTTTTCTTCCACAATTTCTTCTATTCTTACACAATCATTCTCATCAGATACATATCCATCAATGTTAATATGATTCTTCATTGTCTTATCAACCTTCACATTTGATCTCTCTACAATCTTTCTCAGTCTTTTATTGAAACATTTGTATGCCTTGCTATTTGTAGAATATCCAAGAAAAATTCCTTCATCACTTCTTGCATTAAACTCACCCAAAGTTTCCTCATCTCTTCTGATATAGCATCTGCTTCTAAATACTTTGAAATATTTAATAGTAGGAATTCTTCCATGCCATAGGTTGTAGGGAGTCTTTGTACTATTTTCTCTTTCTTTAACTTTATTGAATACATAAACAACAATGTGAATAGATTCTTTCTAGTAAACTTCTGGTAAACTAGCTTCAGTAATCATTGATCTAGCAGCCTCTTGAACTATTTTGTTTTTCCTTTCAACAACTCCATTCTGATGAGGATTTCTCAGGGTAGATAACTATCTCTTTATTCCATGCACTTCACAAAACATTTTGAACTCATGGGAGGTGAATTCTCCACCTTTGTCAGACCTTAAGCATTTTATCATCAAATTCACTTCATTTTCAACCATAGCTTTGAATGCCTTGAATCTATCTAATGTATCTGATTTCTCTCTAAGAAATGTAACCCATGTATATCTAGAATAATCATAAATTAAAAGCATAAAGTACCTTTCACCAAGTAGAATTCTAACTCTTGTAGGACCATAAATATTTGTATGAACTAAATCCAATAGTCTGGTAGTGGACTATTCCTTTGATCTGTAATGATTTCTTGTTTGATTTACAAACTAACAATTCCTGTAGATAACATTAATAGGATTTGTAATTCTTGTAAATATCTCATGGCTTGAAGAACACTGATCCTTTCCAAGTTATCAAAATTCATGTGACACATTCTCCTATTCCATAACCAACTATCATTATTTTGATTCATAAAACATCATCCATCAACACCCTTAAGTTGATAGATATTTCCTTCAGATTTCTTTCTTGTAGCAATCAATGTTCCAAAATATTTCTAGATCTCACATCTCTCATCCTTAAACACAAGATCATATCCTTTTTTGTACATTTGACCAGCACTCAACAAATTATTCCTTAAACCCTTAACATTGTAGACATCATCAGTATGATGCTTTCCATCAAAACTTATTGAACCTATCCCATAGATTTTAGTACCAGTATCATCTCCAAACATAACCAAGCCTCCATCATATTTTTCAAGCTTAACAAACTTTTATCACCAATCATGTGATGTGAACAACCACTGTCAACTACCCAAAATTTCTTTTCTTATTTAGCATGTAGGGTAGAGATAACTGTACCTTCATTTTTCTCCTTCTCCAGAGGGATTTCTTTTACCTATCTTAAAGAATTAGCATAAGTAGGTTCATCCTTAATCACAAAAAATAAGCATTCATTGTCATCAAGATCTTCATATTCTAAATCCTCATCAAATATACTAGCATTCTCATTCACATAATAAGCTCTGTTAATATTTTTCCCTTTCTTTTCTTTCTCATATCTTTGTTTATTTATTTAGCTCTTTCTAGAAACTTCACAACATAATGACCTATTTCTCCACAACTAAAGAATTTAAAGGGAAAATTTCCTTCATACTTATTAGAGCCTTTCCTCATTCTTCTTACAAGGTTAGCTTCTATTTCATCAAAGTTTTCTTCATCCAGATCTTTAGCTTTTGTGGCTTTAAAATTAGTCTTTGATTTTCATCCATTCCTTAGACTCAGATTCCTCATCTCATAAGATGTCAAAAATACCAATAGTAGATCCTTAGTGCAAGTCTTATAATCTATAGTCTACTCAATAGCACTCACCTTCTCACTATAAGCATCAAAAAGAGTTCTAAGAATCTTCTTTACAATCCTAGTTTCATCTATAGTAGCACCAAGTCCTCTCATTCCAGCCATTATCTCATCCAATCTCTATACATAAGATTTAATATTCTCATCTTCAGACATGTGTAGAGGATCAAACTATGTTTCCAAGTTCTATAATTTTTCCTCTTTAACTCTTTCATCACCATCATGCAATTTTTCCAAAGCATCCCAGACTTAAGCCTTTTTCAAATTTAGAATCTTAATCAACTCAGAATGTACTAGACTATTCTTCAAGATGAACTTTGCCTTATTGTTCACTTCATGTGCTTTGATCTCTTCAAGTGTACTCAGACCATTATCAAGAGGAGTGTAAGGATTTTAGTAAGCTTTCTCCACATCATATCTACAATACTCCAGATATTCTTTCATTAATACTTTCCATATACCATAGTTAGTTCCATCAAACCTTAGATAATCAAAATCCATTTTGCTAGCCATCCCGTACTTCCTCAAGCAGTTAACCTCTTCACCAAGGAACCTTGCACTCTAATAGCAATTTTTGAATAGGACAACTAAGAGGGGTAGTGAATAAATTTTCATAGAATTAAACCTTTAATTCAATCACTGGAACTAATACTTAATACTAGTTAAATGATTAATCATCAAATACCAATGCAAAAACTCAAATCCAACACATAAACATAATAGCAACAGATTTACATGGAAAACCCAATGAGGGAAAAACCATGGTGAGGATTAACTCACACTCTAGAGAATATTAAAATTGATTACAAAAAGGCTCATTTCCTGAAATAAGGATTCACTGTCTAGAACAAGGACTCACTATCCAACAGGGCTACAACCCAAAAGGATCATTACCACAAAGATACAAAGAAGACAAAGAAGACTTGTTACATAGAGACTACAATCCCAATGCAACAAAGGATTACACCATAGTCACTCCATCAACTTGCATGAATGATGAAGTTTTCCTTCTATTCACTGCATCTGGAAACTCAGAATTAAGCTTTGCACTAATCTCCCACACTCTCAATACACACTCTTACTGAATAGAATCAATGTCGCACGAAACTACACTTTCTTTTTTCTCTTATCACACTTCTTCTTCGCTCTTGTATATTTTCCATTACTATCTCATCTTGCATTTATACCATCTTCAACTTTGAAACATAGCCAAAGTCAACTATCCAAATCAAAATTCAAATTAGGCTAGCACCAAAAAATCCTAGGGTGGAATTAGAATGAGGGCGACCCAAACACATGCTAAATAGGGACCCAAATAGATCAAACACACTTCATCATTCTCGAAAGTAGTCTTTCACACAAGGTCAACCACACCAGTGTAGAACACATAGAATCATTAAACATGAACTTCCAAATGAAGAAATTAACTTCAATAAAATTAGGGCAACTCAAATATAGAACCACTCATCATAATACTTCATCAAAGAGAAATATGGACCAACAATATTTCTCTCGAACCTCAACATAGAAGCATAGAAAACCACAGTTCACAACTGGTGAACACAACTTGCACTAAACAACAAACCAACAACCAAAAATATAGATATAGCACCTTCTAACAACCATGAACATATCTAAACCACACAACCATAGGAGAAAATTTGGACCAAAACCAAGAGCAACCACAAAACACTTGCAACATATCTTTATTACAATTTTCTCAATATCCTTGACATATATAACCAACAACAACTAGTAGATAACCAGCTGACCAGTTGACATCAATGGAAACACCTTCAATATTTCCATTCTTGCAACAATGTTGTCATTTTTTTGTAGAGGTTACTTCTAGAGGTTAGAGGAGAAAACATGATGCATATTTGATGTGGGTTTTTTGAGAGCTTTCTAGTGGTATCATCTACAAATGTTGATGTCAAAACAAAACAAAAAAGCACCACATATTGGCAGGGTGGAAAATACAATGGGTTATGTGTTATTTAATTCTGCTTTGTATGGTGAAGATGTGAAAGCTAATAATTTCTTTGATGCAACTATGCAAGATGTCACATAATGATGAAGCATGTGTTTGTACTTGGTTGAAAAACTACCACCTATATCTTCCATGCAATGTCCTTGCTTAGATAGAGGAAGTAAGTCTCCCATACAAGTTGTGGAAAATATGTTAAAGAGAATTGATAGAAAAGGGCCAAAGTACAGTGACATCAAATAACATAATTATGCTCATTTCTTTGACTGCGTCTTTAGTGTATGGGAAAAAATGAGCATGGGCGTTCAATATCACAATCTATAAATAGAGACTGTAAATTTTTGTGACTGGCCAATTCATTTTTATTAAGAGATGCGAGACCTTTTCCTAGCTGCATGCATCTGGAAGGTATCCATTAAACTAACAGTAATCATCCAGAAGCACAATCTTCCCAAGGAGTTGAGCATGAAATTTATGAGATTCCTCAAGGGGGAATCTTGAATTGTGTTGTCTGTGTGATTCACGATATGGTTTAACTGCCCACCATGCATCTTATCTGATGCTTGTATCAGGCATTGAGAGGTTGAAGTTTTTGTGCAACAACAAGGTCAACACACATAGACAAATGAATGTAATGACAACACTTTGGTTACTTACATAGTAAGAACCCAATTGGTTGGTCACACCTCATGTGAATTTGGATAGTTTTATGTATCCTATGGCTACAATTATATTGACAGTATGAATGTCTTAGAAGCCTTTTGTTTTGTACACAATAATAATGTAATGAATTTCACCTTCAAAATATATAATAACTCTTAGTTACAGTATAAATTGTTTTTGAATTTCTTTGTACAATTGAAATAAAGAAAGGCCCAAAGTAATGGTAGATTGGAAAACACAATGTGGGTTGTCATTTGTTTCATTCTGCATGTTTAAATCTAAAAACTTGAGAGGATGGAGAGGACTTGTAGGTGCAAGATACATTTAGTTGCAGGTTTCTTAATGCCCTATGTTTTCCAATTTCTTTACATTATTACTATCTAGAAAGTAAAAGGTTCTCAAGAAAATCACAAAACATACCAAATTGAGGTGAGGGGTGAGTAACTGATTAGGTTGTTACTTGTAAAGGGTTTTAGAATAGTATGTGGGTTGTAGGATTTATAACACACAGTTTTTTCCAACCTGAAATTTCACATAACAATTTGAATGTCTTGAAAAGTTTTTGTTATTTAGACAGTATAAATGTAATGAAAGACACGTCCAAAATTTATAACTGTTAGTTATGGTATAAATTGCAATTCAGTATCTTCATATGATTGAAAAAAATAAATGCACAAAATAATTGTAGGTTGGAAAACATAGTGGGTTACATGTATAGAGTTTTACAACACTGTGGGTTGTAGGTTTCATAACACCATCTCTTTTCCAACCTAAAATTTTGCTAACAATAGGAATGTATTGAAAACCTTTTTTTATTTAGATAGAAAGAATGCAATGAAAGGAACCTTCATAATTTATCACAAGTCTTAGGTAGAGTAAAATATGTGTTTCAAATTCCTCTTATGATTGAAAAAAGATATGCATGTTTACTCCAGATGGTGCAATAAATTTTGGAACTTTAACTATCTATAACACTTGCAACTATTTTACATTTTACAACAAACTAGGGATGCGTGTTGTAAATGGGAAAGTGCTTCGTGTAGTGACAAATGTCATTGAGGTGGTCAACACACTTGAGAGGGTGTGTAGTGGCATATCTTCTTCAGGATGGTCATGTTCCACAAACGTGAAGGTAAGATCCTATAATTACAAGATGCAATCAAATGTATGATTTTAATCTCTCATAAATGGTTATGATGTTGACTGGAAAGTGTGAATTTTTTAATCAGGAGGAAACAACCATGGTATAGAGGAAGTCCCCTTATTTTAGGAAAATTCTAAACACTAAGGTAGCGATATGTTCGATAATTGATTTTGAACTTCCAATTTCCCTTTACTTCCAATGCATCAATCAAAATGCTTTACAATTTCAATTAGAAAATATCATGTCTATTACAAATATACTGATTTTGAAAATATATCATTCCTTTGATTTAGGAGGATAATCAGGGAGACCATCACACTCTTTCCATAGTCCATGAAAACGAGGAAGAGAGTGCAAAGGGAGACCCTAAGGATGGGGAGGGACCCAATGAAGCACAAGGTGATGTGGAGGATGGGAAGGCAGATACAATAACTCAATTATTACATCGTTTGGTTGTGTATATGTTGTGCATTCAAATTGTTTTAATATCAAATATATTAAGCGATTTTCTTTTTTAGTTTGTTGCTGAATACAAAAGAGAAGTGGAGAATGCTAGATACATATATAACTATATTATAGAAGAATTTACAAGAAAATATCATGATTGGAGATTGTTTAGCATGGATATGATTCAGCATCACCACCTTCCTATTCTCATGGCACCAAAGCATGGTCGAAGTGCGTCGAGGGGGGGGGAACCAAAACGACCCCTCCTCCCCCTAAGAAATTGAAAGAATACCTTCAAAAGAAGGTGGATAATATGGAGTATTAACTGAATCTACGACAAAATCTCCAACAAAAGTGTGTTATCGAAAGGGTCTGTAGAAAGTATGTGAAACATAGCTTCCGTCTACTTCCCAAGGAAGGAAAGGATGAGGTGAAGAAGCAAATGGCATTATACAACAACGAGGAGAACAAGGAGCAGAGAAGGAAAAAGATATTAAAATTGTAGGAGAGAAAGAGAAAGGAAGAAATGGTAATGTCAAATTGAATTGTTAAATCCAAATTTTGGTTGGTTCATATTTTTTATTTTGATGCATACAAGGTTCAATTAACGTTAACTTACATGACATGACAGGGTGATGGTCGAGAAGTGATTCCTGCCACCCAATAGAGTAGTGTTCATTCGGTAGAGGAATTTGTGCCTATGAAAGCCCAAGATGATGTTGTCCCTCCCAACCCAATGTCTAACATTCAGAAGAAGCATCCTACATGGTCAAAAGTTTCAAGGCACCCTCACAAGAAGAAATGAGAATGGTGATCTTGAAATATTTTGTTTAATGTTTGTTTGATTATTTGAATGAATTGGTTGCGTGAATCTGAATTTGATGTGACATTTCAATTCCTACTATTAGAGGATAAGGATGAACAATGACATGCTGCCCTTGAGCAGGTTATTATTGATTTGGAAGATGAAGCAGTGCCCATGAAAGCACAAGATGATGTTGTTCCTCCCAACCCATTGTCTAACATTGTGAAGGAGTGTATATGGTGTAAAGTTTCCTCTCACCCTCACAAGAAGAAACGAGAAAAAATGATGATTTTGAAATCTTATATTTAATGTTTTTTTAATTATTTCAATGAATTTGTTGTATGCATTTGAATTTGATGTGACGTTTCAATTCTTGATATTATAGGGCAATGATGAACAACAAAGTGCTGCCCTCGAACAGGGTACTATTGATTTAGAAGATGAAGCAGTACCCATGGAAGAACAAGATGATGTTGTTCCTCCCAACCTATTTTCTAACATTGAGAAGAAGAAGAAGAAGGAGAATACATGGTCAAAGGTTTCCTCTCACCCTCTCAAGAAGAAATGAAAACAAACTGTGATTTTGAAATCTTCTGTTTAATGTTTATTTTAATTATTTCAATGAATTGGTTGCATACATCTGAATTTGATGTGACATTTCAATTGATGCTATTACAGGGCAACGATGAACAATGAAGTGTTGCCCTCAAACATGGTACTATTTATTTGGAAGTTGAAGTAGTTCCCATTAAAGAACAAGATGATGTTTTTCCTCCCAACCCATCGTCTAACATTGAGAAGAAGGATAAGAAGTAGGAGTGTACACAGTCAAAAAAACATGGACTAGAAGAAATGGTGAATTCCAAATCTTCTATTTAATGTTTTTTTTTTTTATTTCAATGAATTGGTTACATGTATTTGAATTTGATGCGATGTTTGAATTCCTGCTATTATAGGGTAAGGATGAACAATAGAGTGTTGGCCTTGACCTTATTGGCCATGTGGTTGCAATTGAAATGGGAGAGGCTAATAGAGATGGACATGTAGATGGGGAGAGCAATGGCCTTCAAGTGGGGTAGGAAAATAAAGATGGACATGGGGATGGGGAGAGCACTGGCCTAAAAGTAGGATGGGGTAATAGAGATGGACATGGGGATGGGGAGAGCACTAGCTTGCAAGTGGGAGAGGGTAAAAAAGATGAACATGGGGATGAGGAGAGCATTGGCCTGTAAGGAGTAGATGGCAATACAAATGGAAATGGGGAGCAAAAGAGTAGTGACGTGCCATCTATATCGGTAAAAGATACAAAAAACTTCCATGTTTCTATTCTAATTTCTTTATGAATCCTTTAATATGTCTTGAATTATGATTCATGTCAATGACATTTCCATTGCAGCAAAATCCTGTTGATGAAAAGATGACAGAGTTCAAGGGAATCACTTTTAAGGTCAGTGATCACATTGATCTTTGGAGGTAGCATAAACCGGTTACCAAAGGCATTGTACATGTCAAAAGAAATGGTAAAACCCATGGCTTTATGCACCCAAAAAAATTGTGTGAGAGTCAACATTGTTGAGGCCATTGTTGGTGACTGCATAGTGCCTTTTCCACATCCTAGCACAAAGATCGTCAAAGAGTGCATGGGTGGCTTCATGGTATAGAAGCTCTCCAAGTTGAAGCATTATCTTCCATAGGTACATATAAACCATATGTTGTTGTATATATCATACTACCTTATATTTGTTTCCATCCATATGTTAATTGTTCAAATTGTTTGTTATAGGTCGAAGGTGTTCAAAGTACCAAGGGAAAAGCACAACCTCTGCAAAAATCTGTTGTTTTGCGTTCATCATCTGCGAGTGTTCATGGAATTGGAATCGCCCCTCTCGAAATACACAACAACCCAAAGAAACGTGCCCTATATTATGTAGGCATGAAATCAATTGCAAAGAATAGGCAATGTAGGATATTATGAGATAGGCTCACAATACTCATTGTGCATTGTGGGTTTCATTATTTGATTATTGAACAATTATGGTGTAGAGATATACCATTTTCATATGTTTGAACACTATGTTGTTATACATTTGATATCATACTTTTCATGGCCCTCTATAATTATTTGATTATTGAACAATTATGGTGTAGAGATATACTATTTTCATATGTTAGAAACTATGTTATGCATTTGATATCAGACTTTTCATGGCCCTCTATAATTGCATTATCAACAATGTGAAATAATGGTAGGCAATGCCAACTAAAGTGTTATTGTTTATGGTAGCTTGCTTAAAAATGAGAAAGATAAGTTGACATGTAAATTGTTTGACCTCAAAAAATTTGATTATAGCAGTCAATGGTAATCAACACAATAATTACATACACGGTATCGAATAAAGTATAGCAATAAATGTTATGTGTATGTATATGTATGTACCTATGTGGGTAACTATTTGCATTGTTGGAAAACACACTTTCCCATGTCAATTATTTTGTTATGAAAAGTTATTGTTTCCTTATGACCAACAATTTAATGAAGTCCGCTTTCAAATTTTAGAAAAAACTATCTCATATATTAAAAATGGCATTTCCCTTTTTCCATCTGAATGGAAGAGATAAATTGATCAAATTGTTTGCAGTGTTGAAAAACACACTGTCCCCTATCTGTCATTTCCTTATGAATTTTTTTATTTGGTTACAACCACGAATGTAATGAAGTCCACTTTCAATTTTTAGAACAACTATTTGGTACACTAAAAATGACATTTCCCTTTTTCCATCTGATTGGAAGAGATTAAATGCTTACATTGTTTGCAATGCTAGAAAATACATTGTCCCCTGTTAGTTATTTCCTTATGAAAAGTAATTGTTTCGTTACGACCAAGAATGCAATGAAGTCCACTTTCAATTTTTAGAACAAGTGTTTCGTAGAGTGAAAATGGCATATTTCATTTTTTCATGTGATTGAAACAAATTAAATGCTAGCATTGTTTGTAGTGTTGGAAAAAACACTATCCCCTGTCAATTATTTCCTTATGAAAAATATTTGTTTTGTTACGACCAAGAATGTAATGAAGTCCACTTTCAATTTTTAGAACAACTATTTGGTAGAGTGGAGATGACATATTTCCTTTTTTCATGTGATTGGAACAAATAAAATGCTTGCATTGTTTGCAATTTTGGAAAACACACTGTCCCATATCAGTTATTTCCTTATGAATTTTTTTTTATTTCGTATGCTCCCAAAATGAAATGAAGTCCACTTTCAATTTTTATAAAAACTATTTGGTAGAGTGGAAATGGCATATTTCCTTTTTTTCATGTGATTGGAACAAATAAAATGCTTGCATTGCTTGCACTATTGGAAAACACACCGTCCCCTATCAGTTATTTCCTTATGAAAAGTTTTTTATTTCCCATGCTTCAAAAATGAATTGAAGTCCACTTTCAAATTTTAAAACAACTCTTTTCTAGAGTGAAAATGGCATATTTCATTTTTCCCTGCGACTGGAACAAATAAAATGCTTGCATTGTTTACAGTGTTGGAAAACACACTATGTCCTATCAATTATTTCATCCTGAAAAGTTTTTTATTTTATATGCTCCAAAAATGTAATGAAGTCCAATTTCAAATTTTATAACAACTATTTGGTTTAGTAAAAATGGCATTTCCATTTTTCATGTGATTGGAACAAATAGAATGCTCACATTATTTGTAGTGTTGGAAAATGCACTGTCCTATGTCAGCTAGTTCATTATGAAAACTTTTTGTTTCATGGGATCCAAAAATGTATGATTATGTATTGCATGGTTGTATCTTTTTTATTACGATATCTTACAAGGATGTAATGTAACTAACATAACACATTATTTGAGTAGAAAGAGGATATATGAATGAAAGGGATATGGGATATGGTTAAAATCAATGAATGATATATGTTGTCAAATTAACTTCATGTCAAAAGAGAAAATTACTTTTATTAGCACTATAATTATGCACGATGATATAATGGATCATAATGATGATGAATTAGGTACATATGGAGTAACATAAAAAATATAGAAGTTAAAATAAGAATAGTGATCTAAAAGACATGTTTTTAAGGCATTCCATAATATGAATGATGAAAGAAATCATGATAGTGTGATGGATGGAGCATTAAGACTATAGTGAACAAACAAGAATAGATACATGTGTAAACAATCAATCAAAAAAATGTAAGAAAATGAATTTGTATTTTATAAAACATTGAAGGTAAGGGTGTATGGGA
Organism: Sequoia sempervirens; assembly: GCA_007258455.2. Lineage (NCBI taxonomy): Eukaryota > Viridiplantae > Streptophyta > Pinopsida > Cupressales > Cupressaceae > Sequoia > Sequoia sempervirens. The sequence continues at coordinate 238,883,538 of VDFB02086081.1, forward strand.
TTATGAATGGGATGGAAGGATGGGAGAATGGAGGGATGGAGGGGATTCTAAACAAGGACCAAATCATGGTGGGAGATAATTGATTATATATTAAAATTGAATAGAAAAGATAGGAGGTAAATGGATAGATAGGGGGAGTGTGAAAGAATAAAAATAAGGTGAAGTGTTGGTAGATGAGAAATATGATGAAGGAGGATGTCATGAATAGGTAATGTATGTAGAGTCCCAATAATAAAAATGGATGGGATGAATTGTAGAATGAAGAAAAAAATAATGAATAAGGCACTTGAGTGAATGATCAGAGGTAAAAGGGATGAAGGGATGGGTGGGATAATTTTCCTTAAGGAAAATGTCTCCAACCCCAAAATATCTAGTATAGATGTATTTATTGTAGTGCTAGAAAACACACTGTCCCATGTCAAGGTAGTTCATTATGAAAAGTTTTGTTTTGTTATGAATGAGAATGTAATGAAGTCCAATTTCAATTTTATGAACAACTCTTTGCTATAGTAAAAAAAGCATTTCACTTTCTTCATCTGATTGGAACAAATAAAATGCTCACATTGTTTGTAGTGTTGGAAAATACACTGTCTCATGTCAGTTATTCTGTCATGAATAGTTTTTGTTTCGTATGCTAAGAACATGTAATGAAGTCTACCTTCAAATTTTAGAAGAACTATTTGGTGATGTAAATATGGAATTTCCCTTTTTTCACCTGATTGGAACAAATAAAATGCTCACATTGTTTGTTGTTGGAAAACACACCATCCCATGTTAGTTAGTTGGTTATGAAAAGGTTTGTTTCAGTTAGTTGGTCAAAATTTTTTACCCCTCAAGTGTCAAATGGAATCAAATAATGTCAAATGATATCAAATAATGTCAAATGGCATCAAATAATGGTAGGAAATACCACCTCAAGTCTTATTATTTATGTAAACTTACTTACAAATGTAAGCACATGCAATGAGCACTTTTTATTATGGAGACTATAACAAAACAATGTATTGAAGTTTAGCTTCATATTTTATAACAACCCTTACTTTCAACAAACATTCCATTTAATATCCTCATACGTTTGGAATAGAAAATGCACAAAAAAGTTGCAGGATGGAAAACACATAGGGTTGTGACTCACTTCTCAATTCTTGTTCAATGACAACACTGATGGTGTAAACCATGTAAGCAATAATAGACTCGAGAAAGCTTCTACAAATACTGTTAAACTCAATAAAATATGATGCCAAGAAAGGAAACTCTAGGACATTTACCTTGTGTGTATCCTCCTTTGAAGAACACCATAAATTTAATCATAAATTATATGAGGAATCAAAAAGAAAGGGTTGTTCCAAGAATTCCATTCTCCTTTACCTCTCTTGTATTCTGATTATAGTTTACGGATTGTGATTTGAAATGTTGATGAATTTTTTTTAACACAATCTAATCTAACAACAGTGATCAAACAATAATTAAATTCTAAACATAGAAGCTTCTTCAAATGTGAGCTCTAGCTAACAAAATTATATTGATGGTAAAATTTGCATGCATGGAAGTTATACAGTTACTGAACTCTTACACAAGATTTAAAAGTATGACTTCCACTTCTATATATAAATTTTAGGTGATCAGTATTATATTGAGTAATATTGTAATATGTAATGCCCTGTTGTGCAAACCCCAAAGGAACAACTAAAAACACAACAATTTTATTTTTTTTAAACACAAGGAATGCACTTTAAGTTTTCCAACATAACCAATGTTTCAAGTTGCACATCAAAGTCCCTTGAGGTACACGAGATGACATTACCTAAACTATCCCATAACTAAGTTAACGGATGAACATTAAATTTCCAATTACGTAATCCATTCATTCACACATCATCACCTAAACATTCATTAGCGATAACCAAAAAGGTATGAATAAACCATATAAAACCATACATACAAATTACAATATATTAATCATGAAGATATAAAGTACATATTTCCATAGATACAACATAACATTAATAGTATTTACAAATAGTAGTTCAAGAATGATTTACATGGTGTGATAACACATTACATCAGTCTGATTGTACATCTCAATAAAAACATATACAAAATTACATCATAGATCTTCCCAACGCACATGGGAGTGATACATCAATACATAAAATACATTTGGAGTACAAATATACATCTGGTAACATATGAATCTTGGATCAACTGCATCTGCAAAACTCTGCACTGAAAGGTACAACTGCATCAAAGGGGACCCAACGGGGTGAGTAGCACGTTCCACCCGACCACCCCCGTGCTAGGAGTAAATAAGGAAGGATCCCTGACCAAGCACATCCAAATAGTAACACAAGACTAAACTCCAGACATGAAAAGAAAGAGAACACAAAAATAACATAACATAACACAATAAATCACCAACATAACAATAGACCACTTCTAGAGGATCTCAATAAGCAAGTCAAAGGGAATGCTAGAGGAGAGTGTAATTGCATGACCTTACATGGATTATCTAGACAACCTATCACAAGGTGCCACCTCCATCTATGGTTATCCTGACTGCCTATCTCAAGGTGCCACTCCATAGGGTGACTCATGCGGAACCGTTAACCTCTCGTGAAGACAAGGCAACGATCTGGCCAACCACGACCTTCTTGGACCACCTTTAGTCTATGAAAGCCCTAACAGGTGGATGAGGCATCCATAATTATCTTATTAATATTTAACTACCCACCCCCTAATTAATTAATTAGGTTATCACTTATTACTCTAACTCTAACGTGGGTTATCCTGACAACCCCTTTGTGTGCTGACGCCCACGTAGAGCCACTCTCCCTAGAAACCCAAAACATAAAATCCAATGCCAGGGAGTTGTACCAACAAGAACACTGAACCACAAATGGAATATCCGCGAGGAAAAACCATCTCGCCAAAATCATATGAAACAATATCCATAAAAATGGTACAACCCATGTGTAAACTCAAGACACAACTATAGCCAAGAATAGGGACAAATACCAATTTAAAAGATCAAATATAAAACATCAATTTCCCCACCTCTGGAAGTCCCTAACCAACAACTTAAGCTCCTACAAAAGGATAAACTATCTCAAGGGCTTTCCCACATGACATAATTCCAATTAAGAGAAAACCACAATTGATTCAATGAATAATCTCGAGAGTACACAATTATGTAAAACAATGCCATATAACACATTTCATTACACAATAATTTCACCAAGAAAATAAATAAATTAGTTTACTAAAGAATATTCAACTTAATTTAAATTACATGGTTTATTTCTAATTTACCCGATTACACAATAACTTTGCAAATTTATTTAATTATTCCATAATCACAACATATATAACCATCTAAGTATATATATATACATATATATATACGTTTTTATGCGTATATACATATATACATATATATGTATATATAATCAATCATGCATTTAATCATATTATAAAAATTAACCATAATAACTCACTGTAAAGTTACAGATATATATATATACATACATATATATACATATATATATTATAAAAAACAATTTAAAAAAAAAACATTTTAATAAATAAAAACCACAGCTCAATGGGGACTGCGAACCTCCCTGTGGGGAGGCCGCAACCTCACCATGGCTGTGTGCAGCCCCCACGGGGAGTGGTGTGGTACGGCTTCAACCGACCACTCCCCCCCCCAAATACATACATATATTTTTTTCCAAAAAAATAGAAACACATAAACCCTTTCTCTACTGCAATATACATCTATATTTTTATTTTTTTGATAAATAGAAAAAATATAATATATGTATATGTATATATATATATATATACCTATATATATATACCTATATATATATATATTCCCACAAAATATAAAATAAAAATATGAACAACAGATCGATTTTTCTCCAACACAAAATAAATTTGAGCATACAATTTCAACCCCATAATAAATTGATTTCCATTTCAAACAATAATTTCACAACTAAATTTATTGAAGAAAATTCAGAAGATTTCACAATAGATTTCTACAGAAGATTTAAAGGTTTAACACAAGCAATCTTTCAACAACAAAACCTTTTTTTTTAAAAGCATAGATATTGATTTTCGAATATGGCAAACATGGTTTTCATTTCCCTTTTAGAACAAATGAATTAATAAACCGAAAGAATAAATATATATCAAAAGAACCTGGAGTCCTTCGTCTGATGTTGAATCCAAACACTGGAGCCCTTCTTCCTCTTTTGAAAACAGATTTCCTCTACAGTTCCTTCTCTAATTCCTTCTTTCAACTAACTTCTGGATCAATATTATATTTTTCCTTCCAAGAACAATTTTTAACAGAGAAGCACACACATATATTTTCTTCAACCTTTGTTACTTCTTTTTTTCCAGACAAAACCAAAATCCATCTTGTGTGTGTGTGTAGAAAACTTCTTCCTCTTACAATAAAATAAAGAAAAAATAAATAAAGCTCTTTTTTTTTTTTCTCAAAAATCCAACCCATGCATTGACTCTTTTTTCTTGTTTTAAAAGCTCACACTTATCTCACAAATTTTAATTAAAAATTCATTAATTTCACATTTATCCTCACATGATATTATCCTTAGATTTTATAATATTAATGTTTTGAAAAAGACAATTTACAACTATCACAAACATTATTTATTTAAATTAATTACTTTATACTTTTTTAATTAATTAAATAACTTTTAATTTACAATCTTTTAAATCCAACATTTAACTGAATTACAATTAATCATATCAACAAAATAACATTAATTAATCCCATATAAAATAAGGATAAATTAAATAACAACTATCCGCAATAAAATAAATAATCAACAACAACAATACAGAGACAAGGATAAGGTCAAGACCACGGCACTGCAAGACTCACAATAGGCGACGGACTTGGGATGAGGATACTTCCTTATCAACTCCCTTTTTAACATCATACCCGTTGGGTTTATGGGACACGCTCAGACCTGGCAAGCAGGTGGAGTCGGTGTCCTGTACCTGCATCCTACATAGAAACAAATGTCAAGTATCATGTAAATCTCCATTGCAGACACACCGTGAAAGGTAATCGCAGGGTAGCAGGGAACTCGCAAGCGAGTGATGCTACTCCGTCCTTTCACCAAGACTCACTAGCAAACACATCAGAAACCATAGCAACATAGAATCACAACATCACCGCATATAATATTAAAGAAAACCATAGCATAACCAAATAATATAACCACCACATAATGTATCATCAAACATCATAAGTAATGTCAAGTGTATCAAACTAACCAAACTATGAATCCACACACAACCAAGTCGGTGAACTAATCACCATCACAAACCAAGTACCAAACCAACACATAAGAGTATCAAAGAGTATCAACAACATGAGGGGTATTACATAATACCTATCCATCCAAACATCGAAGGAATTGTAAGCAATGTTGTTATATAGACTAAGGGATGGTAAACAATGTTTTGAAATGTTTTTATATTTGATATGAGATAAATAATTCACATCACATAGTCAAATGTAAAAACATTTCGAGTTAATATTATAGATTGTTTATCTCTAATGTTTTAATACTTATCCATCCCAACTTTTCTTCCATAACTAATTAAAATTGGAGCAGACAATTGTGATAATAATATCAGAATATGATGCACTTCCCTGACTACGAAATGTAAAAAATACATCTCATCTTTTCCCATTCTGAAGAAAATTACAAGCCACATTTAATATTGCTAACAGTGCCCAAAGGTAGTTGTATTGGATACAATCATATAGACAATCGTTGAGAAATTTGTAAACATTTGTCACTATAAATTTCACAAATCTTCACTATAATAACTAAATAGTTTCTAAAAACTGACAACAAAATCAACCATTTATGAACAGGTACAATTTCTGCATTCTTAGTATTCGGAAGGATTTGGTGCACTCTGATTGTCAAGGTAGAATTGACAGCATACAACGTAGGCACCTTGTAATTTACATGTATCAACCTAAATGATGGTATGACAAAGTGGATCTTGAACTTGACAATGTGGTCAAATTTGAACACGACCAACAACCATTCCTCCATAGGACCCATGTGATTACTAATTAGAGATTCCCCCTTAAGGAATCTCATAAACCTCATGCTTAGCTTGTTTGAAAGATTGTGCTTGCATATGATTACTGTTGGTTGAATGCATACCTTCCAGATGCATCCAACTAGGAAAAGATCTCAAGTTTCTTGATAAAGAGACATTGGCCAATCACATAAATTTATAATCTCTATTTCTAGATTGTAATATTGAATGTCCATGCTTGTTTTTTCCCATACACTAAAGACACAATTAAAGAAATAAGCATAACTATGATAGTTGACATCACTGCGGTTTGGCCCTTTTCTATCAATTCTCCTTAACATATTTTACCGCAACCTGTACGAGAGACTCAATTCCTCTATCTAAGCAAGAATATTAGATGGAAGATATGGGTGGTTGTAAGGCCTCTCTTTGCATGTGACTAATACAATCTTAAAGTGTTATATATTCCTCCTAAATAGATGGTTAGATATATTGCAAGCGATATGAAGATGATTGTCTAATAGTAACCTTATAGTTTTACGTTATGTTATGAAGATACATGTATGTGCATGTGAATTATTGTATGAGATTCGAACTTATAAGATGAATTTGAAATAAGATAATTGTTGTGTCATACTACATTGGAAGAGTAATTAGCTATGTAAATGATTCATGAATAAAGTTACAAAGATTCGATTTACAATTAATGTTGTTTATTAATATGTCTAACTGTGCTTAATTATGTTGTGCAGGAAATTAAATGAGTCGATGTGGGATTAACATTAAAGGTCGAGAAGATAATGGTGCTAGCATGAGAAGGGATAACCATCAAGTGCAAATCAAAAGACTTCTTGTTGAGGATATAAATTTAACTCCATCCGAGACCTAAAAGCAAGTAGAGTAAATGTATTGGAGGGCTAAGGAATCAAATATGCAAATAGGAGGATGGATAAATATTGGAATCAAATCAGATACATCTTTGGGAAGTTCTAAGTGTAGCCCTATTTGACTTAGAAGGGTTTGAGGTTTTATTATTGATTGGTTGATTATGTTTGAGTAGAATCCAATTGTAGGTCATGTGATGTGAGTTTGGTTGGGGTTGGAACCCTTGGTCAAGATCAAAACTCGTATGGATTCTTTTGTGGGTTTTAAAAAGGGATTATTGAGTCAATTTCCTTAGTTTTTGAACAAGAATAGACCCCTAGGACCTATACCTATGGGTTTGGAACCTTTTTGACATGTGAACTTGTCCTTGGAGTGTGAAAAAACCCCTCAAAAGTCCACATTCATGAATGTGACGAATTCAAAAAGTGTTGGGGCTTGGGAAAAGTGACTTGTCACTCAGCTCCACTCCCCAAAGTTCTTGGAATTACAACAAGACTCACACATGTGTGACAATGAAGGAAGAGTGTGGGTTGGGAGGGATTCCTATGTCAAGAGATGGAAGATTTGGGCATTGCCCACTTCTCCTTTTGGAGAACTTGTGAAGTGAAGAAAAGAAGGAGGGAGTCAAGGATGGAAGAATAGGAGTTCAAAGGAAAGCAGCTTGTAGAGAGATAAGTCTTTTTCCATTTCTTATTCTTAGTATTGGTAGAGATAGTTTGATCTATGCATTGAATCATAAGTAAGATTGTTTAAGGGATATATTAGAGTAATGTGTTATATAATGAGCAAGCTTATTATAGCACTAAGCTCTCACCATTGAATTACAATGGTGTATAATGTATTTCTTGCTCGGGGGTATGGCTAGAGCCTACGAGGCTCCATGACGCCATTACGGTAGGGTGGAGAGCAAGACCTTGTTCAAGAGTTTGTAATTCAATTATTTCCTCAAATATTGTGATAATATTGTAATTCTAAAAGATGGGATTCATGTTTTAGAAAGTCTTATTCCTTTGTTTGTGTTCATTGTATTTCTTTTTAATACTATTGCAATATTAAAAGTTAGTATTTTGTTTTAGAAGGAAATTATAGGAAAAAGAGAGTACCCTCATTTCCATAGCATAAAAAATCATTGTTTTCTCAATATTAATGTAATACTAAGTTTAAAGAGGTGTTTCACATATGCCCAATGAATAATGGAGAGGAAGGTCTCCTTTTTAGGCATTCACACAAAGTTATTTTGTGGAACAAAAAAAGAAAAGAAGAAGAAAGCAGTTGAGTAGTCTGTATAAAACTGTCAAACCCCTAATCCATTTAAATACTATAAGGAAGGGATACACAGAACTCTATTTTGTTTTGAAACAAAAGATAGATCTTCATAGATTCATTGTTATCGAAATTCATGTGCAAGTTGGTTTGCTAACGCCGGGGCGATATGCACCATTTGCTGTTCAGCTGAATACTAGAACAACTTATTCATTCAATGTTTAATAAGTCACGGGAGTTCCTAAGAAATGGAAAAGAAAAAAAGAAAAAAAAAGATCTAAATTGGTATTAAGTTGATAAGTGTTGATAAGTCCTACGAAATCCTTTTGAAGCGCATCTAAAATCCATACCCTATTGAACAACTATGGTGTTTCCTATTGAGATAAAATAGAAAGGGCACAAATTAAATGGACTTTTGTACTATCCTATGCTAAAACGATAATTGAGAATTTGTAAAAAAAAAAATGTTGTTGAACTTAGAATGTGAAAACTCTCCTTTCTTGGGATTCTATTTAAATATTAGCTTGTATTGTATTATAAGTATGAATGAAATATAATTCCATTAGAAGGATGACCTATGCACTATCTCAAATAAATATATGCTACATGATCTAAGACGACATTCCATATTGTTTGTAACAGTTGGAAGTATATATAGAAATGCGTAGTTGTAGTTGTGCTGAAAGTAAACATATTCATGTATGCGGAGTAAATAAATGATTGTCAAATGGACTGATATGCATTGCTTAAAAAAAAAGGTAAGATAAAAAAAATAGTAACTGCTCAATTAGTTTTGATACCCCCTCTTTTATCCTCACTGCATCTCGTGTGTATTGAAACAATGTTATAGAAAACAAGCTAAATTGAATGATGATCCCGTAGTCAGGAATACCAAAACTCTCTCGGTCCAGATCTCATAATAGTATGCAAAATAAGAGTAAGCGAAGGAAAGCTAATGCATAACACTTACACTGCCAAGTTGTCGTAGCTGTGAGTTTAACTCACTCATCTGGAAGGAGCTTGAACCATAAATTAGTTGGATCGATAGTCTACTCAAACTAAATGAGGAGGCACCTTTTTCCTACTATTCAAATATAGTGGCAAATTTACCCAGATCTGTAATACTTACACAGGACCTAATAAATACTAATAAAAAGAAAGAAAGGAAGGGTTGTATAGACATGAAATCGTGTTATTAATGTTGGTCTACACCCGCTCTTAGTTGGCTACTGAACTCTAACAGCTCACGGCTCGAGGGGTTGGCTGATGGAAAGTACTATGTGAACAAATTTTAATCTATGCGATGGATTCAAGCAATAATGAATAAGTCATGTCTGGAGCAGTAGGAATAAGTTCCTGTCATATTATTGCCTCTGACTATGGAGACAGCTCAAATCGGATTTAAGGAAAATAGCTAGCGTGTGGAAGTAGCAAGATGTTATTATCAAGTTAGTCAAGCCCTCTCTGGCACCTCTCTGATTCCATCTCATCATCTTATATGAAATTAAACTCACCTAGGTCCTAGGCTCGTATTCACGGCAAGTATCCATGGAATGCAGATTGAATCCAAATATCTTTACTCCTCGTGGATTTAAATTCGAAGTTAGGCGTGAATAATAATAATTTCCAACTGAGAATAGAAGGAAGGCAGCGTGGAAAATTATACAGAATAACTTCGAGAGGGCAGAGACGCGGGTTATGATTGTGACTGCCTAGAGACACGCGAAGTGAGACTTTGAGTCTTTATCCCGGAGTGTGCGCCATTTGGTTCTAGGATGAGAATTCTCACTGAAAGGAGTATCTACAGTACGGAGAGAGGAAGGCTCCATATGAAGCGACTGCTTCTTCTTTGAATGACGAGACTCCTTCATTGGTTGCTGAGACTCCTTCATCGACTGTAGAGACTCCTGATGGAGCGAGTGCTTCTACAGAGACAACTCCTCTTTTGAATTCGACTTGGGTGGTGAGGGCTGACGTGATGTTTCTTTTCTGACAGTAACGGCTTCACTTTTGAATTCGCCTTGGGATCATGAGGTTGATGTGATGTTTCCTCCCTGGCAGTAGATGATTCCCGTGAGAAAGGATCGTATCTTCTTGATCTCATTAAGCAGAGTGTTGAATTATTCGTTCAACTTTTCATTGATGAGCTCTACAACGGATTCCTTCACAGGGAGTTAGTCAGCTTTTGTCATGGTGGAGTCACGTGCTTCCTGTCAAATGGCATCGGAAGCATCACGAGAAACTCTTTTGACAGTTTCCTTTTTGTTACAAGAAACTGCTTGCAGAGGGATGCGAACGAAGCTTTAGCAGAGTCATGCAAAGCGTCAATTTGAATAGTAAATGAGGCCAGGAAATATTGTTTTTTTTTAAAACCAAGCTAATGATAGTAGTCAAGGAGGCTATAAACGTGGAAACTACCTCACCGATGGCTTTAATATGATTCACAAAAAGCAATCTCCATGGCAGAGATAAATGCGCCAATAAAACTGAAATTGGTGTCAGCCTGGATAGCCAGGATAACTTCGAGCTGGGCAGAAAAAGGGAAGCATTGCCTTCAACGTCATTGATAGTCACCTTCGGCGGTTTCACCTGAAGATATGTTTTTTTTTTTTTGGAAAAGCACCAGCTTCACGAAACACCTTGAGCTTTCAGAGAAATCCTGTAGGCCGATCTGCAACAACGTGACACCTCTTGAAGTCTTGAAGGCGTTTCCTTCTAGTGCAGAGATGTGATATAAATAGTGGTTCTTATATTATACTTGAGTCTAATTTAGATCCTTTTTACTTCTCCTTTAAGAAGCACAAATATTTTCATAACTTAGATGTTTTAGTTTCTATTTTGAGACTTATTTAATATTTATATTAAAATCATTGGATTTACATATTTAAGACTAACTCAATTACTACTTATATAAAGATTATCTAATTTATATTTTGAAGACTTATTTGATTAATATGTATATAAAGTTAATTTAATTTAATATAGTTTTTTTTAAGGATTATTTATATCCTTATTAAATAAAATAATAATAATAATATTTGTTAAGTGAATAGAGCATGGTACTTGACAGTTTTACTAACGTTGTTTTATCAAGATTATACCTATAGTATTAATGGATCATATTTATGATAATTGCGTTCAGTGAATTAATTTGGAGCTAAGTTGATGATAAGTGTTATTAGATACCAACTGGCACAAGTATAAAGAGCATCCCAAGAAGGGTACACCTAGCAGTTGAGTAGGCATTCTTGCGTTTAAATTTGGGAAATGAGTTCATGAAGGCATAAAAGTCTTATCATGTTTTGTGTCACATCTCAAACACTTAAAGAGTGTTAAATAGCTTATTTACTGCTTTTTGTTGCATTTTTTCTAGTGAAATTTCCGTGCATTTATCACTTTTTGGTAATGAGCCCTAGGTTGCAACACTAGGTACTCTGGGAATAATATGCGTCTTAGCTATTGTATATATTGACAACATGTGGAACTCATTGTAGCAGTTAAGTGTTCAAATTTGAGAGGTAAATTAGTAACTTTTGTGAGTTCAACTTATATTCAAACATTGAAATAGAATTACAATTAACCATCTTATATCGTAAACTTCAAAGACATTGTTAGGTAAGATTTAATCTTATGGGGTGAGTAACTTGTAATGATCAAGTAAAAGAAATAAAATCTTATGAAAACTAAACTAACAAGAGCTTCATATTCAAATAGGCGATGAAAATGTCGATAAAAGATGATAGCTCAATTAATAAGAATAATTAGGGAAAATCCATAACCCTTCTACAGTCCCCATCTCAATCTTTGGGAAAAAGAAAGTGATGATGTTCAAAATGTGTAATAGGAGCCTAATGAGCTAGAAGAATAATGTAAAGTATCTTAATATTTATGATTGCATAGCCCTAAATTCTTATTTCCATTGTGACTTAGTCATTAGGACATTAATGAAACTTCTAGGAAACTAGATGTATTGCAATTATCATGGATAATGAAGTATAAGCTAAAGTAATTAAACAAATTATTGTTGATTGTATAGTTTGAATTTGGAAAATAAATAAATAAATCATTCCCACAATGTTAGGAAATAGAGTGAATGGTTCAATGATTATTTAAAGATCGCTCCTAGTCAACCCTATTCAAAGTTTAAATTGAGATTGATAGTTGAGTTTTATCAAAAAGATGAAGATGTGGTTAATGTCTATTAAATTAGAGGCAATATGATTAAGGAATATTAGTTCAAACCAAGAAGGTTGTATTGGAAATTTCTAAATGTTCTTGAGTAACCTTAAGATGAAGAATTGATTTACCCATAAATATGCCTAGCATGTCCCAAACCCTGGTTGTAGAGTAAGTTTTTCATAAGCATCTTTTATAAATACACTATATGTTCAACAAAGAGCACCCACTAGAAACCTCATAAATCTCGTCATGTATACATTTCAAACATATCTAGTGTTAAACAGAGAGTGGATAAAGGGAGAATTAAGGATGTCACTTGGAAGTACATGATCCTTGGATCTATGTGACGATATCTAAGTGCAACTTAAGGATGTGATAGGACCAATTTTATGCCATATTTCAAACATCAGTAACACGTAAGCCTCTTAAAACTCATGTAAATCATAATTCAACATATGAAAGAGAGCCACTAATTAATGTTTGTGATTCTAAGGTGAGTTAAATTATGGTTGGTAGATAAGTTTGCATGATTAAGAACATCAACTAATGTTTGAAATCTTACATTGCACAGTAAACCCTATAAAAAAAGGGGTCAAAACTGGATGTTACCTAGAATTGAAGGATGAAACTTAAAAAGTTAATTAAGCACTTTTACAAGTAAATGGTGAGCTAGTAAACTTAATGTAACTATAACAACTACCAAGCTATTATGTCCAATTGTTTATAGATTAAATAGTAAATGAAACAACATGATTTCTATGGTTCAAGTCAAAGGTAAAGGCATAGAAGAATACAATTGAAATAAGATTGTTAAGGACTAGAAAATATGATGTTTAAGTCACCCCCTTATAATAATTAAACATAAGAAGAATTGTGAAGAGATCCTTTCAAAATGAGAATTTGGAGTTAAAACATTGTCTATAACTCATGCTATTACTACTCTCTTATAAATGAGTTAAGAACTAAAGACTTGTTGTTGCCCAAGTAAGAAAGGATGCATTCCATATATAAGAAGTAATAACACACTCAATTACGTGTTGACCTTGAAGGCCGTATGCATGTCATAAGGATTGAATAATCATTTGTATGAAATTATAAATTGAGTAATGAATTATGTGTGGCTCATGGTGTATTATGTGATGGGAAAGTTAAAATATAGATAAGAGACACTAAAGTAGACTTGTAAAACTTCTAACTAATGTTGAGTATTCTATACCATTGACTATATTTACTCTTTAAGGGAAGAAAATTTACAACCAAATGTAAAGGAGAAAACTTTAAATTAGGTTAAAAAAAAAATAAAAAAATTTAAGACTTTTACTTATTATGCAACTATGATTGTGAAAATGATAATTATGACAATACGATTGGATGGTTCAACCTTAGATAGCAAAATACAAGATTTATAAAAGAGATATTAATAAGTTGTGAAAACTACTATTTCATGATTTGTCATGTGTTTTATGCATTGAGTTTATTTATTTATTTATTTTGTCTCATATTGTGATGTTTCAAATGAAAATGGTTAATTATCTTCCTTATTAAGTAGGAAACTCTCTTTAACATGTGTGAAAAACATAGTGGTATTACCTGTATGGATATGTTGTGAACATAACAAACATAGTTGAATAAAATAAAAAGAATGGCATGATAACTATAGAAAAACCAATCTTTATTTTAAAGTGATTCCAAACACTAACTTAGCAAGATGGAAAGTGTGGTGAACCAAGTATTGTTGAGTTCTAAGAAGATGGAGTAATATATCTAAGCCAATGTTGCACATCATCTAGTGATTTCTTTTACTTATGCAAGTGAGTGGATATCTTCAAAATTAAGAAGCAAAGTGAATATTGTTTTAAGAAAA
>VDFB02086081.1:238897924-238958568 GCA_007258455.2 Sequoia sempervirens
TGAAAATATTTGTAAGAGGTTTGCAAAAGAAATGCCAATAGAATTTGAAATGTATATATTTGGGGAGATGAATTTATTTCTTGGGCTATAGATTAATCAAACAAAGAAGGGAATATTCATTTCACAATCTAAGTATGTGAGAGATATGTTGAAGAAGTTTGGGATGGATGGTTCCAAACTAGTAAGTACTCCTATGGTGACTAGATGTAAATTGGGAAAAGTTGATGATTCACCTAAGGCTAATCAGAGCAAGTATAGATCTATGATTGGCAGACTATTGTATTTGACTGCTAATAGACCAGATATCTTGCATGTTGTCTGCCTTGTGGCTAGATTTCAAGAAGGTCCTAAGGAAACACATGTTGTTGATGTTAAATGAATTTTTAGATATTTGAATGGCACTTTGGATTATGGGTTGTGGTATCCTAAAGATATTGATTTTACACTTAGTGCCTATACAGATGCAGATTGGACCAGATGTGTAGATGATATGAAAAGTAAAAGTAGTGGTGCATTCTTTCTTGGATGCATATTGGTGGCATGGTTGAGTAAGAAGCAAGATTCAGTCTCTTTTTCTACTATTAAAGTTGAGTATATTGTTGTTTGATCTTGCTATACACAAGTTCTATGGATGAAATAGACATTGAAAGATATCACAGTAGTATATGATGATCCTATTTCTATTTTTTGTGATAATACAAGTGCAATTAACATTTCAAAGAATCATGTGATGCACTTGAGGATGAATCATATATCTATCATATATCTTTTCTTAAGAGAGAAGGTCATGGAGAATGAAGTAAAGCTTGAGTATGTTTCGACGATGGATCGGGTTGCTGATATTTTCATGAAGGCTCTTCCTAAAGATACTTTTGAGTATCTTTGGGAGAAGTTGGGGGTTATTTCCTCTCCTTTCTTGAACTAGATACATATGGAGATGCATTAGTCATGTGGATATATGGATCTATCTTTCTTCTAGGTTGATGTTTTGGTGGCTACCTCTCAGGGGGAGCACGTAGTATTAGGTGTTGTCATTATGAATATTTCATTTTTCATGTCAAAGGAGAAATAAATGTAAAGTGTTGGTTGTTTTTAATGAGCAACCAAGTTGGTCTCCTATTCTACCTATGGAGTAGCCATCTCCAGTCAAGGGTATCTCGGAGGACCTAGACCAACTAACAAGATTCAGTCAAAGACTGAGATCTTCTACACTTTAGGCTCTGCAGAACCAGGGCGGGTATACCCACACAATGCCTCAAATAAGACTAGACATTGCTTTTTATAGCAGATGACTCCTGATGCCAAGTATTGAGAACCTCAAATATGGCTAGATTCCTAGTAACACAATACTTGCAGCAACCAGGAGGTAGGGCAAGACATCAAACAAGATTGATTAAATAAAATTATTGATCTTGAGCAAGAAGACTAGAACCCTAAAGACAAATAGCATATATCAGATTAGTGCCATATCCATTGGGCTAGGAGTCACAATAATCTGCAAATAGAAGGAACCATTACTCTGGACATTAAAGTCTTTGCAAGGTTAACCTTATTATTCTCACAACTAGTGATCAGATCTATAAGACTACTTATCAAATCCTCCTATCATACATATGAATCTCTGATATGATTAAAGCATTTAACTTATTCCTTGAATAAGAGCAACAACCATAATAGATAGTAAAACATTATATTAAAATGATTAAATAAGTGATCCTTGATCAACTTTCATTAACAATCCATACACACAATACAAAGGAGAGACTTAAAGATCTCAATCTATACATTCAGATTCATACATGTGTCCAAGACCTCACAATTTACAGACTGTAACCCTAAACCTGAAAATCTGGTAAAAACCTGACTCTGTGACTTAGTGCTCTTCTCTTCAGATTTTTGTTCTAACTTCTAGCCCCAGACCCTTACAAATGATTTAGAAGTTCCTTTTAAAAAGCTCCAAAAATGCCATCCAACTCAGAGCCACATCAGCACCATGTCAAACCCTAATCGCCATGTTCTTCAACTACTTCTCTAGCCTCATAAATGTCATTGGTTGGGTTGCTGCAGGAAAGACACTCCCGCACGAAAGAAGCCAAGAAATCGATGTCAAATCCACCACCAAATCCACATGTCCATACTCGAGCCATTCCGTCCTTGTACCAGAGCCGCGTCACCATGAATGCGAACACAGAAACCCTAACAGTGGTCTAGTATGAAACTTGACCGTTGATCATCAGAGATCGGGTGGTCACCTTTAAATCTTCATCAGACCGCTGAGACAAGTCCTCCACTAGATCGCACTACATATTGGTCTTCAAACAAACATCGGCCACCTTTATCGCTCAAATTAAAACAACACCGTTCATCATCTGCATGTGCGCATTGTTGTTCCATTAGTAGCTCGAGCTTTAATGCACCGCATGAAGAGGCTCATATTGGCAAGAGATAGCAATGCTGGGAAGACCTCAAGGCAAAGAGAAATAGCTACAACGAAGAGCCAAGCATATCGGCCAGACAGAAGGAACTCGGGGAAATGTCTGGCCGAAGGAAACATGCTGCACCAAACACCCATCAAAGTCGACAAGAGATCACAATGTCAATGAGACCATACAGCGAAATCCACATGTGACATTGAAAACACCATAGAGTCGAGGAGAGATGGCCAATTTGGCCAGACATCACAACGAAGTCACAGTGTGTTACCGAAAGATATTTCCTTCATGCAGTGTCGCCAAGACGATTCAAAACTCATGCCGACAAAGACCACTTTATGTTCCATCGGCGAGACCGAAGGTCACTCGCCGAGACCTCTCACCAAAGACCCAAGCTCATACCAAAGAGATCTTTATACACCACTTAAGTCGCTGTGTCCTATAACTTCTTTCACCAATGAAATCACCTGCCAAATGTATGTCACTGTAGCACACAATCATCAGTGAGAAGTCATGTAGACACTTCACTGTTATATCGAGAAGACCCTTAGAAACTTGTTCACCAAGAGAAGATAAGACCTTCACTGAAAGCCACACATTGAATCATCGTCGGCAAGACACGACCCCATCGCTATGACATACACCAAAACACAAGTCTCCCCGAAGCATCAAGTCTTCCATCACCGATCGGCGTAGCAAGATGACATCGCCGAGACATCTCAACGAAAGGTGCCACCCACACCGAAAGCAAACCACAAGACATCGTTGGCAAGACATAACAGATTCGCCAAGAGATATATTGAGAGTTCCAAGTCTTGCCGAAGGGAAGTCACACCGAAGAGCAAAGGGGGCCACCACAGTCGGGAAGACAAGTGGGGGTCGGGGAGACATCTCCTCGACACAAAGAACATAGGCTGATGGAGACTTTAGGGAGAAAACACAGAGTCGCCAAGATGTCACCCCGAATCAAAAGAGTCATGTCGAAGGCACAACGGAGGGCAGCAAAAAGGAACTCGGGGAAACCAAGGGGAGTCGAGAGGACCTCACCCCAAATGGGAACTGTCACACCAAAAGGAAATCCCATCGGTGAGACACAAAGGAGTCGGGGAGACATCTCCCCGACACAACCAACCCAAGCCAAAAAGAAAGAGAACCTTGGGGGGACAGATAAGAGTCACCGAGAGGTTACACAGAAAGTTGAAAGTCACAGCGAAGAAGAATTGGGGCGGTAAAAATGGTAGCTATGGGCCAGTAACGAATGGAAAATGGGGCTCAGGGGAACCACTTAAGTTAGAATAAACTGGGCAGATAGGTCAATGAAACAAAAAGGAAAATGGGACGGGAACCAGACAGGGCCGGAGCTAGGACCAGGAAAGAGACGGGGAACAAAAGGAACAAAAGGGACTGGGGCCGAAAACTATCCCACTCCTGCCAAAGAAAAGACCACGGGGAGGCGAAGCCAGAACTGACACGAGAAAAATAAGCCGCGAGGCCGGAGCGGGACAAAACCCGAGACAGGAAACATGAAGAAGGTTCCAAAAATGATTCCCATCCTGATCCCGCCCCCGCCAAAGAAAACAAAAAAAAAGACAAGCGAAGAGACAGAGGAAAAGAACCAGCGACCGCCGCAAGGCAGAAAGAAAAAGGAACACCAAACACACGGAATCGAGACCGGGATGGATGCGTGAACAGGAACTAGAACCTCAGAATTGGAGAAGTTCTAGTTCCCTTCAAGCATCCGTTCTACCCCCAATTCTGAAAGAAAAACCAAAGCAAGAAAAAGAGAAACAGGAACCAGAATAAAAACCCAAAAAAAAAGGAAAAGAGAAAAACCAAGAAACCCTAACACAGGCCACCCCTTGTAGATCAAAACTAGCACCCTGGGCTCAACCCTTGTGGGAGCCCATTTAACCCACGTGCTAAAATGAAAGACACCCCATAACTAAAGTTTAGTCATGAAAAACCAGAGTACACAACTAGACAATGAGAAAACCAGAAATGGCACTAACATAAAGTATGCTTCTTCCATTTCCATTGATGTCAAAGGGGGAGAAGAAGCATGTGAAAAAGGAAAGGAAGATTGAGATAAGAAGCATATATGAAATTATCTTCTAAGGAGGAGAAATAGAAAAGTGTGTTCAGAACTTGTATGGTGTCTTTAATGGATTTTCACATCATGTGTTGCCATGAATGAAAAAGGGGGATATTTTTGCAAGAATAGAAAGATTGAAGGTGTTGTCATTGATGTCAATTGGTCAGCTGGTTATTGACTAGTTGTTGTTGGCTATATATGTCGAGGACATTGAGAAATTTGTAATAAAGATATGTTGTAGGTGTTATATGGTTGCTCTAGTTTTTGGTTTGGATTTGCTTATGTGGTTGTGTGGTTCATATATCTTGTTCATGATTATTAGAAGGTGCTACATTCATATTATTGGTTGTTGGTTCATTGTACACTGCAAGTTGTCTTCACTAATTGTGAACTATGGTTTTCTATGTTTCTATGTTGAGGTCTAGGAGAAATGTTGTTGGTATAGGTTTCTCTTTGATGAATTATTATGATGATTGGTTATAAAGTTGATTTTCCATGATTTTAGTGAAGTTAAATTCTGGCATTTGGAAGTTCATGATTCATGGTTCTATGTGTTTTACACTAGTGTGGCTAATCTTTTGTGAAATACTACTTTCGAGAATGATGAAGTGTGTTGGATCTATTTGGGTCCCTATGAAGCATGTGTTTGGGTTTCCCTCATTCTAATTCCACCCTAGGATGTTTTGGCACCGACCTAATTTGAATTTAGATTTGGATAGCCAACTTTGGATATGTTTCAAAGTTGAAGATGATGTAAATGCAAGATGAGTTAGTAATGGAAAATATACAAGAGAAAAGAGAAAGTGCATTTTGGTGTGACATTGATTATATTCAATAAGAGCATGTGTTGAGAGTGTGGGAGATCAGTGCAAAGCTTAATGTTGAGTTTTCGGATGTAGTGAGTAGAAGGTGAACTCTATCATTCATGCAAGTTGATGGAGTGACTATGGTGGAATCCTTTGTTGCATTGGGATTATAGTATCTCTATAACAAGTCTTCTTTGTCTTCTTTGTATCTCTGTAGAAATGAGCCCTTTGGGTTGCATCCCTATTGGACAGCGAGTCCTTGTTCCAGATAGTGAGTCCTTATTTCAAGAAGTGAGCCATTTTGTAATTGATTTTGATATTTTCTATAGTGTGAGTTAATCCTCACCATGGTTTTTTCCTCATTGGGTTTTCCACGTAAATCTAGTGTTGTTTTTATGTGTTGGATTTGAGTTTCTACATTGGCATTTAATGATTAATCATTTAAACAGTATTAAATATTAGTTCTGATGATTGAATTAGAGGTTTAATTCTATGACAACTGATTCACTCCTCCCCTCTCAATTTTCCTATTCAACAAACATTTCATGACAACTAGGAAAATTTGAAGCATACCTTTCTCATTTCCAAAACATGCACTTCTCTCCATAATACATCGATGACACCTTTTGACATCATGGACCTCAATGGATCAGATTGTGGAAGAGGTGGTGATGTGTACTGGAGAGAAGAGCTTGTTTTCAAATATTGCAAAGTTGCTCCAAAGATGCCCAATTGTCATGAAATGTTCTCATGTTTTTATAAAGGTCTTATCTAACATTTGTATCGAGTTGGTAGGTTGACCTTTTCATGTAATGGAAAGGCCAATAATGTGTAATTGTAGGTTGGAAAACATTGGGTGTTATTAAACTTGCAAACCAAATACTATTTTAAAACCCTTGACAATTAACAACCCAATTCGTTACTCACCCCTCAGTTGAATTTGGATGGTTTTATATATCTCGCACCTACAACTCCACCCTGTGCTCTCAAACCTTTAGCTTTCAATGTGTAGAATGAAAGAACTCACAACACAGTATTTTCCAACCTCCAATTATTTTTCGCAATACGCTATCCCATCATGTGGTGTATGTATTTTTGTATGTTTTAATGCATTTTTGTATGTTATAATGCCTCTGACATGCATTCTTCTAGGGAGAATAGCCACATCCAATTGCAAGCCAAAAGCTAATCTCCCTACAAAATATAGTAAAATCAAGCTATTATCCATGAAAAAACATGTCTTCGACATGATAACATAATCAAACATGTCTTATCCCTGAAGAAGGGCAATACTTTATCATGTGTAAGTCATGCGGTTTTGCAAGTAGATCGTCTTCTGTAATTGGGAGGAGGTTATTCTCCCTACAAAAATGCATGTTATATGCATCATAACAGTCATCATGTTTTAAAAATAATATTTTGGAATGGACAAAGAGACAAAAAAAATGTGGCATTCGAAACCATTATTTTCAAATAGAAAAACAAGGTCCCATTTTTGCCACCATTTTCGATAGTGACATTTTGCAGGTTTTTGGAGAGAAATGGAAAGGAGTTGCAGGCATTCAGAGTCTGAAGCAGTGCGACCACCCTCAATACGAAAATGCATTTGATAGGTGCGGGCACCTAGCTAGCTAGCAAGTATGTTTATCCACCATAAATATTTGCCATTTTTCTTAGGAACTATGAAGAAATGAACAGTTATTCGTTGCAAAGATGGGTTTTCATTGACAGGAAAACAAAGGGTTTTCCTTGGGAAAAGGGGTTCTCATTTTAAATGCAAAGTTGTTTATGTGTTTTTGTGTTGAGGGTTTTTTAATTTTGGTTTCCTCCCATCTGCTAGTTTTGAAAATTTGTGATTGTCAAATGAAATAACTAACAACCCATTATGGAAATATGAGTGTAATAACTAAATAACATTTAGAGAAATTGTAAATCATGCAGAATATATAATGAGGTATTCATTAATGGGTTTCCAAGGGTTTTCCTGTCTATAGAATATATAGCAGTGGTATTAATTGAAAACACAATATGGGTTTGCAATTATTTGAATCTCCTTTTAATGTAAAGGGTTGTCTCACAATGGGTTGCTTGCTTCTTAACATGTATGGTTTTGCAACATGGAGTTTTACAAAATAGTATGAATGTTTTGAAAATCACACCTTCCATTGTTTTGTTTAAATTTGGCATGATTGAAATAAAAAGTGCACAAAATAGTTGTATTTTGGAAAACACAATGTGGGTTTTTTAGTTATTTGAATCTTCTTGTTTAAATGTAAGGGGTTGTCTCACAGTGGGTTGCTTGATTCTTAACACGTGTGGTTTTGCAACATGGAATGTTACAAAATAGTATGAATGTCTTCAAAATCACACCTTCCATTGTTGTGTTTAAATTTCAAGTGTATAACAAATTGCATGCTTCATAACACACTGCATTTGTCAACCTCCACATCACAACATACCCAATCCCTTCTAGTTTTTAAACCTGTATATGAAAGTGTGCATTACAAATAATAAGAACACCAATTTCTTTCCATTATTGGCAATAATGAATAAACTTGTTGAAAGTGGTGAACATTGTGTAGTGCGGGTTGGAAAACACAATGTGTTTTGAAGCCTACCTTTACTTATACCCAAGCTTTGTCTTGAAATGTGGATAGACAAATGTATAGATGGCGTTCTATTTCATCAAATAGCACATTTATAATTTAAGGGGGACTCTATTAACCATCAATACATAGTGTACTTCATAGTATACACTTCATTTTTTTTTATAAAAATTCATGTTGGAAAACCCTAGGTGTTAAGAAACAAGCAACCCAAATAGTGTTGTAAAACCCTCTGCAACACTATTGGCTAGTACCCTGCACCTTGATTTGGTTATTTTTCTCCTCCAACTCCTCCATGTGCACTCCAACCTTCAACTTTCAACGTCCAGACTAGAAACTCATTGTGTTTTCACCCTTCTTTCTCCAAACAAAAAATACACACATCAGTCTGCCTCCAATTTTCTTGCACCAAGAAAAAGCTCTAAAAACAAAACTTTAGTGGCACGCCATGAGACCCAATTTTATCAGCCAATAGGAGGTGATTAAATTGACCTAATGGCATTGTTAACTCCTACCTACCATTTCTTAGACGTTTGGTCTTGTTTGTCGGTTTCGTCACTTTTTCCCCCATCTAGAAAGCCCCACACTATGCCATCTCTCATCATGTTATGTATGTTTCTATATATGTTTTTATGTATGGTTTTATGCATTTTTGTATGTACATGGGTGTTTCTTTTCAGCATAAGTGTCTGCACAATTAACAACACATTGTGTTTCTAAACCTCCAAAATGGGCAACAAGGAAAACTCATATTTGTAAAGAGGCTTCTACATTGCAAAACACTTTGTGTTTATAGAACTTTTGCATTGTGTTTACAGAACAACAATTCCATTGCAAAATTTGGGAAGCCTAATGGCCATTTTTTGTGTTATTATGGACTCATCTTTGTGGTTTGTATGGTATATTATACTGAGTAAAAATAATTACAATAACAATGTCCCTTATTCACAACCTTATGAAACCCAACTATGCAATGATGCTTCACAACTGAACAAAGGTACATGATTTAAAAGGAGAAATACTCTAATGTAAAATCATAAATATTATGTTCTTTTCCAAATATATATTATCTAATTACCAAGGATCCAAAGGTTCTTGTTCTATTTTGGGAGATAAATCATACCAATGTAGTGTTGTAGAAATCATCCTAAAATTAACATAAATTAATTATGAGAAGGATAATTAAAATGATGCAGTATCACCCTTCACTGATGCTTTAAGCATTTCTCATGCAACACTCACATTTCAATGAGGAAACATGATTGATGTAAAATTTTTGGATA
Organism: Sequoia sempervirens; assembly: GCA_007258455.2. Lineage (NCBI taxonomy): Eukaryota > Viridiplantae > Streptophyta > Pinopsida > Cupressales > Cupressaceae > Sequoia > Sequoia sempervirens. The sequence goes on from VDFB02086081.1 coordinate 238,907,144, forward strand.
TAATACACACACAATAATGTAACATTTATTTTATTTAAGTTAAACTAAAAATTGTTTGTATTCCCCGCAAGATAAATTTTTGGAAATTTAATTATCTAGTACACTTGCAATTCAAGGTATGATAGCTAGAATCATTTGTATTTAGTGTAGATGTTTCACGTCTCGTGAAGCATCCTCAATCCACCTACCCTTTTTTTGTTCAAATTTATTTCCTCGCCTATATCAACCACCTAGAAGAAAGACAAGTGTTAGCGATAAATTAAATTGTAAAATCAAATACATTTGGTACTTCAAAGAATTCACTTCATTCCAAACTTCATCGATATTCCAAACTTCATTGATATTGTATTATATGTTGTGCTGACTACAACATGCCATCTTGTATAGACAATAAAAAAAATATTAATCTGTACAATGGGAATTTAATTTCAAATTTACCTATCACTAACACTAGTAATATATTAGTAATTATATCTACCATTTTTCCATTTTGTTGGAACTGTGAAGCACTAAATGTTCATTCGGATATATCTCAAACTCATCTCTCTTGGAATGTGAAAGAGGCTATAACTTGCATAATCAATAAGGGTGGACAAGAAAGATACCATGCACCACTATCAAACTTATGTTTATATCATTAATTGTGTAGAGAACTGAAAAATAATAGATTATTGCAAGAAACATTGGTTGCAAAGCACAATGTGCATTGAATATTCAAGAATAAAGGTTAATAATTTAATGAAAACCTTGGTGATCACCTTGATTGACCAAAAAATTACAGGTGATCACATTGGTTAAATATGATAATGCACAAAATAATTACACATTGGATAACACTATGTGTTTCAATCTCCATGCTCAAACCCAAAGGTTGAAGAGCACAGGGAAGAGTTGCATGTGGGGAAACCACAAAATATACCAAATTGAGGTGAGGGTGACTAAGCAATTGGGTTGCTACTTGTAAAGGGTTTTAGAACAATATGTGGCTTGTAGCTTTTATAACACCTAACATTTTCCAACCTGGAATTTTAGAAAATAGTAAGAATGTATTCAAAACATTTTGTGATCAACACAATAACAACCCAATTGGTTTTCTACCCCTTAGCTTGATTTCATTAGACACCCAGTGTTTTCCAATATGCAGTTATATATAGATAGTAAGAATGTAATGAAAAAAAATTCTTTAGTACACAGTAAGAATGTAATGGGATACAGCTAATGTCTAGACAAAACACACCTGTGTACATACAAAAATGCATAAAACCATACATAGAAACATACATAACATGATGAGACGGCATAGTGGGGGGCCCACCACATGGGGAATGAAAGTGACAAAATTCGCATATGGGAGCAAACATTAGGGAAACATTAGTAAGGAGATAATGACACCATTAGGTCAGTTTTCCCACCTCCTATAGGCCGATAAAATTGGGCCCTATGGCTTGCATGAGCATTGGGAGGAGTTGTAGGTGCAGAATACAAAAAACATACCAAATTGAGGTGAGGGGTGACTAAGCAATTTGGTTGCTACTTGTAAAGGGTTTAAGAACAGTATGTGGCTTGTAGCTTTTATAACACCCACTATTTTCCAACCTGGAATTTTAGAAAATAGTAAGAATGTAATCAAAATATTTTCTGATTAACATAGTAACAACCCAATTGGTTTGTCACCCCTCAACTCAATTTAATTACACACCCATTTTTTTCCAACATGCAATTATATATAGATTGTATGAATGTAATGAAAAATATTTGTTTGGTACACAATAAGAATGTAATGAAGATCACCTTCGAAACTTATGCAAACCACATTGAATGAGATAGATAAAAGATAATGTATTAAGTGAAGAGATTCTCCCTGCTATTCAGAAGTTGAGGAAGGTGCATGTGTAGTATGTGCAATCAGTAAATGGAAATGCATAACTCAACGAACATGTAGTAGAAAGTATGTAATTGAAAAGGAATCTGCTCTAAAAACACTTGAAAAGAAGCAAACCAAAGTCAATGAGATAGATAATGTATTGAATAAAGAGATTTTTTTTCCTCTTCAAAAGTTGGCGAAGGAGCATGTGGACTATGTGAAGTGGGAAAATGGCAATGCAAAACTAGAGGTAGCAGGTACTAGAATGCATGGAATGAAAAATGATTCTTCTCTAAAAACAATTGAAAAGAAGTAGAGCAATATGAGTGAGATACATAATGTATTGATTGAAAATATCCTCCATTCCCTTAAGAAGTCGAGGAAGGTGCATGTGCAGTATAAGAAAAGGGAAAATAGAAACACACAAGTGGACAAACTGAAAAGGTTTCCTATTGCATGACAATTTCTACATATAAAGAAATTGAGAGATGTTATGGATGGAGTTGAACAAGTAAATTCTATCATGAATAACTTCTACAACACAATATATTTTCCACTATAAATTGTAATAACTATTTTATTGATTAGTTCTAAAGCTTCATAAGTGTCACTTACCAAACTAATAACTTGTAATTTTCCTGTGACACATTGCATGAAATTATCTTTTCCATCAAAAAAATTTCTCGAACTTCCCTAACTTATTATCCTTTCCAAAAATGATACATAGGAATTTGAATATTCTTGCTCTTCAAGCCACTTTTAATGCATTCTACTCAATTATGAACACACCTTAGATAACTCTACTTTCCTAATTTTGATTCAATGTGATAAAAGAGGAGTTACCCAAACTATGGTCAACATTTATTAGAAGTGCATTACAAGTTGTGCTTCAAGAGGAATATTATTCAAATTAATTTTGTACTCTCTCTAAAAACACCAATAATGTTAGGGAAGTTCTTGAAAAGGATTTTATGGACAAGACAACTTAGATGCTCTATGTCCTAGGAAAATTACAAGTTATTAGTTTCATAGAATTAAATGTAGATAGCATGAGTCTAATGAAAACCTTTAGTTTTGTAGATAGTAGGAATGTAGTGAAGTCCATTGATTTCACAATTTAAAGCAACTCTTACACAAAAAGTTGGATTTCAATTTCCTCATATGATTTAAAAATAAATGCAGAATATAATTTAGAATAAATAAAATGCTCGCACTAAACTAACTGACATGGGACAGTGTGTTTTCCAACAATGCATACTATATGTGTGTGTGTGTATGTTGCCAACAAATAAAATACTTAGACAAAACTAACTGACACTGGACTGTGAGTTTTCTAAATAGATTTTTTTTACCTCCAAAATACTCAAAAAAATCTTTTCATAATGAACTAACTGGCATGCGATAGTGTGTTTTCCAACACTCCAAATAATGTGAGCATTTTTATTTGTTCCAATTAGATGAAAAAATGGAAATGCTATATTTACGTCACCAAAGAGTTGTTCTAAAATATGAAGGTGGAATTCATTACATTTTTGGAGCGTACGAAACAAAAACTTTTCATGAGGGAATAATTGAGAGGAGATAGTGTGTTTTCCAACACTGCAAATAATGCAAGTATTTTATTTTTTCCAATCAAATGAAGAAAGTGAAATGAAATTTGGATTGTAGAAAAGATTTATTCAAAAAAATTCAAAGTGTTCATTACATTCTTAGAGCATAACGAAACAAACTTTTCATAATGAACTAACTGACATGGGACGATGTGTTTTCCAACACTACAAATTATGTGAGCATTTTATTTGTTCCAATCAGATGAAAAAGTGGAAATGTCATATTTATGTCACCAAAGAATTGTTCTAAAATATCAAGGTGGACTTCGTTACATTTTTGGAGCGTACAAAACCAACACTTTTCATGAGGGAATAGTTGAGAAGAGATAGTGTGTTTTCCAATACTGCAAACAATGTGAGCATTTTGTTTTTGTTTATTTCTTCTCTTCTAATTGGTACAGTCAAAATGGAATTTCACTTTTCTCATCTGATTCAACCAAATAAAATGCTCACATTTTTGTGAGAATTTCCATGTTGATGCCATTTGGAAAACACAACAATGGAAGGTGTGATTTTGAATACATTCATACTATTTTCTAAAATTCCATGTTGCAAAACCATAGGTGTTAAGAAGCAAGCAACTCACTATGAGACAATCCTTTACATTTAAACAAGGAGAGTCAAATAACTGAGAACCCACATTGTGTTTTCCAAATTAAAAATATTTTGTGCACCTTTTTTTTCAAGCATGTAAAATTTAAATGCAATTTTTATTCAAATTAAAATTCCTTATAAATTTTGAAAGGGCCTTTCAATACATTCGCACTGTCTAAATTACAAAATCTTTTTAAGACATTCATTCTATTTTGTAAATATTCATGTTGGAAAACCCTAGGTGTTAAGAAACAAGCAACCCATATAGTATTGTAAAACCCTCTACAACTGAGATGAGGTAGTGTGTTTTCCAACACTGCAAATAATGCGAGCATTTTATTTGTTCCAATCAAATGAAGAAAGTGAAATGACATTTGGATTGTAGCAAAGAGTTGTTCAAAAAATTGAAAGTGGACTTCATTGCATTCTTGGAGCATAACAAAACAAAACTCTTCATAATGAACTAACTAACATGGGACAATGTGTTTTCCAACAATGCAAACAATGTATAACAACATTGTGCCTTGTAGGTTTCATAATACGTATTGTTTTCCAATTTCATTACATTCTTGGGACCTCCTTCTGCTATTTTTAAATAATGGTTTCGAATGCCATGATTTTTTGGCTTTTTGTCCATTTGAAATATGATTTTGAAAACCCATCAGCACTGACACATTTTCCCAACGATGGGATAGGTGATGGTAGGTCAGATTTAATGCCCAACTGTCAAGTCTTTCCATTGGTGCGATTTGTTCGTCTAGCCTTCTTTTCCATCAAGGCATTTTTTTCCAATCAGATGAAGAAAGTGAAAAGACATTTGGACTGTAGCAAAGAGTTGTTCAAAAATTTGAAAGTGGACTTCATTACATTCTTGGAGCATAACAAAAAAAACTCTTCATAACGAACTAATTGGCATGGGACAGTCTATCTTCCAACACTGCAAATAATGTATAGCAACATTGTGCCTTGCAAGTTTCATAATACCTATTTTTTTCCAATTTCATTATATTCTTACTATCTAATTCACAAAAGGTTCTCAAGACAATCACAAAACTTACTAAATTGAGGTCAAGGATGAGTAACCAATTGGGTTGTTACTTGTAAAGGGTTTTAGAATAGTAAGGGTTTTAGGAGACAGTGTGTTTTCCAAAATGTTGGTGTGGAAAATGGTGGAAAAATGGGAACTTGTCTAGGCTTTTTCCTATTTGCAAATTATGATTTTGAATGCCATGTTTTGGTCTTTTTGTCCATTCCAAATAAGAATGTGAACAATGGTGATGTTCTAGGCTTTATGTGGTTTTAAAAAATATATCATTTCATTGCAGAACCCACGTTGCGTTTTCCAACCTCGTAATATATTCTGCATGGTTTCTAGTTTCTATAAATGTTATTCAATTATTTCACTCATATTTCCACAATGGGTTGTCAATTATTTCATTTGGAAATCACAAAATTCAAAAAACAACAAACATACAAGAGGAAACCAAAATTAAAAAACCCTCAACACAAAAAAAACATTAACAGCTTTGCATTTCAAATAAAAAACCCTTTTCCCAAGGAAAACCATGCAACCTTCAAAATAAGAATGTGAACAATGGCGATGTTTTGGTCTTTATGTGGTTTTCAAAATATATCATTTCATTCCAGAACCCACATTGCATTTTCCGACCTCAATATATTTTGTATGGTTTTTGGTTTTTATAAACGTTATTTAGTTATTTCACTCATATTTCTACAATGGGTTGTCAGTTATTTCATTCGACAATCACAAAATTTCAAAACCAGTTAACGAGAGGAAATGAAAATTAAAAAACCCTCAACACAAAAACACATAAATAGCTTTGCATTTCAAATGAAAACCCCTTTTCCCAAGGAAAACCCTTTGTTTTTCACGTCAATGAAAACCCATCTTTGCTACAAATAGTTGTTCATTTCTTCATAGTTCCTAGGAAGAATGGAAAAATGGCATATATTTCTGGTGGATATACACACCTGGTAGCTAGCTAGGTGCTCGTGCCTAACAAATGCATTTTCATATGGAGGGTGGATGCACTACTTCAGCCTCTGAATGCTATAACTCCATGTTGCTCTCTAGCAACCTTCAAAATGTTGCTGTGGAAAATGGCGACAAAAATGGGACCTCATTTTTCTATTTTCAAATAATGGTTTTGAATTCCATGTTTTTGTTGGTTTTTTTCCATTTTGAAATATGATTTTGAAAACTCACCGGTGCTGACACGTTTTCCCGATGACCAGATAGGCGACAACAGGTTGGAGTTAACGTCTGACCATCAAGTCTTTCCATTGGTACGATTTGTTTGTCTCCTTTTCCATCAAGGAGTTTTTTCCAGAACATGTGATGGGGGATGCGGGATATATATAACATTACATACATAGGTGTGTTTTGTCTATCTTTTAGCTTTCTGTTGCATGAAAGGTGGTGCAAGAGTTAAGCCTATAGAAAATAATATATAAATTACTATGTTAGAGCGAATAATTTTATATGTGCATAGAAAATACATTAATTTAATTTACAATATTATATGTATACAATAGTATTTTTGTGTATACAATTTTGAAATACAACTTTTATTTGCTTTCAAGAAATCATTTCTCTATGAATTTTGTTTTATGCTTTTAGTTGTTTTTTTTTTTGGTTAACAACTTGACAATTTTACGCCAAGATTGTAATGGAGGTGCAATGGTTATGTAAATTCTAATTTATATAGAATTTCTTATAAATTTGAAAGTTATAAGGAAGATAAGGTATCAGAAAAACTTCCTACACTAATCTTGAGAGAAGAATAATGCAAAAATTTATAGAAAATTAAATAGAATAAACATAAATATCATGCATACCATGACATAGTGATTTATGTGGGGAAAACCCTTTCGAGAGAAAAACCCCACACTCCAAAAGCCGCACAATATATTATTCAGCAATCCTAAAGATTACAATATACTTGCAGAGCAAGCTTGTCATAGGAGTATCACCACTCAGAGATCCAAAGATAACACAACTGCTATCAAACTCTCATAATACATCACTATCTACCGCAATCATAGTACAACACCCTCATAAAATAGAGTTACACTTTAGGGCAAGACAGGCCAACAAAATATCCACCATTAGATCTAAAACCTAATGATTAACTGTCTAGATTTACAATGTATCATTTATATAATGTATGTCAACCATTTTAGGAGTTTCTTGAAAAATTTAACAAAAAATTGTTTACATGTATTCCACTCTCCCCCCTTGTTTCCATTATATTTCAGTGTAACTAGGAAATATATATATATATATCAATATATATCCTATCAACAATAAAATTTATATAATTGCAAGGTTGAGACACATTTTCCCAAAAAATCTCCCTTTTTTCAAACACCTTGCAAGAGCAACAAGAGGGAGTGAACATTGTCTCTTAATTGCTAGGGTCCAAAAGGCCCATAATCTCTTAACACCATCTGAAGTTCTTTGTGCTCATAGGCTTAGTTAAAGAATTAAAACATTCATCAAAGTATCTACCTTAACTAGCTTCACCCAACCATCTTCGACCATATCTCTAACAAAATGATAATGTAAATCAGTGTGCTTGTTCTTGGCATGAAATGTTGGGTTCTTGGCTAGACACATCACACTCTGATTGTCACAATAAATTGTCATTGCACCTTGTTTTATTCCAATATCTGAACACGGTCTCTTAAGCCAAATGGATTCTTTACAAGCATGAGTAGCTGCCATATACTCCACTTCAATAGTGGAAAAAGCAACCAAATCCTATCGCTTACTCATCCAACTAATTGTACCACCAAATAAAGTAAACATATAAGCACTGGTGGATCTTCTATTATCAACATCACCTGCCTAGTCTAAATCCACATAACCATGAATATCAAGTGAAATATCATCTTCAGTCACATTGCTATGATAACATAAGGAATAATCTGAGGTACCTCACAAATATCTGAAGAATCTTTTAACTCCATCCCAATGAAGTCTACCAAGATTAGACATATATCTAGAAAGAACTCCCACTACTTGGGAAATGTATGGTCTAGTAAAAACCATAGCATACATCAAACTTCCAACTACACTCTGGTAAGGCATTTTTTTCATGTCTTCCATCTCTAATGGTGATATTGGACAATCTAAAATAGATAAATTTGTTCCAACATAAAGGGTAACATACAGTGGTCTACAATCTTGCAGGTTAAATCTATGTAAAATTGAATTGGCATACTTTGGCCAAGCCATAGCTTTCTGTTCTCTCTATCTCTTTTAATTTCCATCCCAAGAATGTGTCTAGTTGCACCAAGGTCTTTCATTTCAAATTTAGCAGCAAGTTGATATTTCAATTATGAGATCATACATTTCCCTTTTCCAATAAATAACATATCATCAACATTATGATGCAATAAACGGGAAACTATCACCATCAGTTTTATAATAAATACAATGATCTGATTTAGAATGCTCAAATCCCAAACTCAACACATATGTCTCAAATTTCTGGTACCATATCCTAGGACCTTTTTTTAAGCCATACAAATATTTTTTCAATTTGCAAATCAATTTACTTTTACCTTTCACCATGTAGTGCTTTGGTTGTGTCATATAAATATCCTCATCCAAATCACCATGAAGGAAAGTATTTTTCACATTCATTTTATCAACCTCTAAATCATAAGCCAAGGAAATAGAAAGTAAAAATCTAATGGATTTCATTTCTACGACAGGAGAAAATATCTCACCATAATCAACACCCTCAACTTGAGAGTAACCATTTGCAACCAACCTTGCTTTGTACTTCTCAATACCTCCATCTGAACCAATATTTTTCTTTAACATCTAGATGCAACCAATAGGTTTTCATCCTTCAGGAAATGGTAAAATATCCCATGTATCATTCTTTTTCAAATATGCCATTTCTTCATCCATAGTGATCTTTTAGGATTCTGCATCATTCAGACCTAATGCCTCTTCTACAGATGTGGGTTCATCCATGTTAGTATTCAAAGAAAATATACATCTCCAATCATAGGGTGTATACCTTTCAAGTAGTTTTCTATGCCTTGTAGACCTACAAACAAGTTGAGTTGGAGGTTCTTCCTCCTCTTTTGAAGATCCAAAGCTAGATGATTTCTCCTCAACTTCTTTTCTATCCTTGGGCCTCTATTCAACTTTCTTAGGAGTAGAAGGAAATTCAATCACATCTTCCTGTTTACTTTGTTCTAGTTGCAATGTAACAAAAGAAGGCTTAGTTTCTCTAAAAATAGCACTTCTACTATGTATTACCTTTTCTGCAATAGGATCCCAAAGCTTGTATCCTTTCACACCATAACTATTTTCAATGAAGATACATTTCATAGCTTTGTTCTCCAACTTTGTTTGCTTCTCCTTAGGCACATGTGCATATGCCTCGCAACCAAAAACTCTAAGATGTCTTGATGAAGGCTTGCAACCTGACCATTCCTCTACATGAGTCTTATCAACAAGAGGTGATGTAGGAAGCCTATTAATCAGGTAACAAGCAGTGGCAACAGCTTCATCCCAAAACCTTTGTTCTAGGCAAGCACTACTCAACATACTCTTAGCCTTATGCATCAGTGTCATGTTCATTCTTTCTGCAACTCCATTCTATTGTGGAAAATACAAAGTTTTCTTCTATCTATGAATACCACAATCTTTACATAATCTATCAAAATTGTTAGCGAAAAATTCACCACCATTATCAGTCCTCAAAATTTTTATTTTCTTTCTATTTTGGAACTCAACCATTGCTTTAAATTCTTTAAATCGGCTAAATACTTCAATTTACTCTTTAAAAAATATACCCATGTCCTTCTACTATAATCATCAATAAATGAAATATAATATGTGGATTTACCAATTGAAGGAACATCTATAGTACCAAACACATCAAAATGAATAAGATCCAATACACTACAATATTTATGAGAACTTGAGTAAAATTGAATGCAGTTTTTTTTCCATAAATCCAATGCTCATAGAAATCAAATTCAATATTACAATCAGACAAACCTTCAACAAGGTTTTTATTTTTCAAGGTCCTTAGACCCTTTTCTCCAATGTGGCCAAGTCTCTAGTGCCATAACACAGTTTTCTCTGTAGGTAACTTTTTTTCAGAAGAAAGAGCATCCTTGGATACCTAAAATCCATAACCATTTGCTAAAGGTGAAACCCTCACCTCTTCCACAAACTTTCTTTTCATAGAAGTTCTATTGCACTCAACATTTCATGCATCAACCTTATACAATGTGTCATATCTAACACCTCTGACCATCTTGCATCCTACATCAAAAAATACTACTTGCACACTCACATCTATTAGTTTTCTCATAGATAACATTTTTTTTGCTAAACCAGGGATATGCAACACACCATTAATCCTTTTTATTCTACCATCAAGAAATCAGATTTTAACTTTACCATGGCCAACAATGTCTAAATGAGAATCATCACCCAAGTACACCTTACCTCCATCAAATTCTTCATATTTAAAAAAGCCAATCTCTATTAAAGGTCATATGGAAAGATGCACTTGAGTTAATTAACCATGCATCATTACCTACATGAGTTTCCATAGCTCCAATGAATGCATAACCATCTTCCTTCTCGAACTCAAAATCAGAATAAAATTTATTTATTTTCTTCTTCTTTTCTTCTTTGTAGTCATTACGAACATGTCCAGGATTACCACAATTCCAGCAAATAACTTTGGACTTTCTAGGAGATTTAGATCTCCCCTTGGACTTGGATTCGTCGGGCTTCTCATTCTTCTTTCTTTTTTCCTTAGGTCTTCCACGAACATTTAGGGCCTCTTTGGAAGTGATGGATACCTTCCTCCTCATCTCTTCTGAAAGTAAAGAACCCACCACATCTTTAGTCTTCAAAATAACATAAATACTCCCAATAGCCATAACAAGATAATCCCACAAATCAAGCAAAAAACAAAGCAGGATATGAAATTTCTCCTCTTCATCCATTTTGACACCAATTGATGCCAATTGAGCCACCAACATATTGAATGCTTCTATGTGGTCTGTGATTTGTCCACCCTCTTCCACTCTCAAGGAATACAACTTCTTCCTTAATAAAATATTTTTCACTAAATATTTGGCTTGATACATCTCACCAATATTCTTCCATAGTTATTGTGTAGAGGTCTCTTCATGGACATTGATTAAAATAGATTCTTCCAAGCACAATCTAATTAAACGCTTAGCTTTACAATCCATAACATCATATTGAGTAGGTTGAGTAGGATCTGTAGGCCTTAAAACATTCTCATAAACAACATCCCACAGATATTGATCTATTAAAAAATCCTCCATCTTTAGCTTCCACATATCAAAATTATTTCTAGAGAATTTTTCCACCTCTATTCTCCCTGATGAACTTGTCATCTGAAAATTCTTGCAACAAAATCACTAAGTGTCTTTTGCACAGGCTCCCACTCAAATTTGGATTAGTTCAAAAAATCCAACAACTCACAACTGAAACCAAAGGTGATCAAGCTCTGAGACCACTTGTAAGGAAGCTAAGGTAGCATAACAACTTCCTACACTAGTCTTGAGAGGAGAATAATGCAAAACTTTACATATCTTTAAGAGTTATAGAAACTTAGGGTGGTGGGCCTAGCTTGATTGGCTAAAGCATCCTGTTGCAAGAAAGTGGTCACAAGGTCTAGTCTCCCCACCATTCGCATGGTACTAGAGGGCATGTCACACCATTGCCACCAGTCACATGAAAAGAGTTTACTAGGCACACTACAGTTTATAGGAGGCAGATACCTGACTGATTCCTATAGTCTAACAAAATAAATAGTTACAAAAACTTAAACAAAATAAACATAAATATAATGCATACCACAAAACAGTGATTTATGTGGGGAAAACCCTTTTGGGAGAAAAACCCCACACTCCAAAAGCCACACAATATATTATTCAACAATCACAAAGATTGTAATATACTTGTAGCGCAAGCTTCTCACGGGAGTATCACCACTCAAATATCCAAAGACAACATGACCACTATCAGACTCTCAGAATACATCATCGTCTACCGTAGTAATAGTACAATGCCCTCATAAAATAGAGTTAAATTTTAGGGCAAGAAATTCCAACAAAATATCCACCTTTAGATCTAAAACCTAATAATTAATGGTTTAGATTTACAATGTATCATTTATATAATGTATGTCGGTCATTTTAGGAGTTTCTTGAAAAATTTAACAAAAATTGTTTACACACATCCCACTCTCCCCCCTTTCTGCCATTGTATATTACACCTATCAGTGTAACTAGGATATATATATATATATATATATCCTATCAAAAACCTTCATATAATTGCAAGGTTGAGACACATTTTCCCAACAAAAGTAGCATTGTGTCAATAGAGAAGCCAAGAATTTAATAAAAGATCTTAAAAAAATGTTTATTGGAATGTTAATTTGAGATAATGTCTAAAATCTAAAGAACTATATTTGAATAGCTATTAGACAAGGGTGCTCAATGGAGCATAATTGTCATCTATCATTCAAAATTAAATCAGTAATAAGTAATTGTTCTTTTTCTTTTAGGACTAGAGGTTTGGTTTTTCCTTGGATTCACTTGTAGGGGTGGTTTTTTCCTAATAGAGTGGTGAGTGTTTATCAAGTCCTACATAGCATTTAATTGAATATAAAGACATAAATCAACTCACCGTCTCAATTTGCATTCCATGATAAGAGAAAAAATTTCTTTGTAGTAGGGTTAATGAAGTAGGGGAAGAAATAAACAAAGATGATCTTGAGCTCTATTCACATGATGGAAATGGCTTCTTTGAGCACAATGCGTTATTTGGCTTCTTTGAGCTATAGTGATAATTTCCCTACAAAATAAACAAAGATGAGCTTGAGCTCTATTCAAATTTTGAAAGAAAATTCTTTGAGCACAATACATTCTCCTACTCAAAATTTACAATCACAATGAAATTATATTTAGACTGCTAAATTGACATGTGCCCAATTTACCATAGGAAAATTGTAAAAAATAATTTTTTATAATGAGAATATTGAGAAATTTTATAACATGAAATAACATAATAAAAAAGAAATGCAAACAAACTCTGAGGGATGCTTCAAAAATGAAGTAAAGTGAAAGCAGGTAACTAATGACGAGGGGGGCATGTTTAAAATATATTATATTTCAATAAAGGAATATAATGTCACTATTTTACAAAAGAGGCATATAGGAAGAGGAATTCATGGATAATTTGTATTGACTTGTGAAAAACACAAATTTACATAATAATAAATATATTGTACATTGTACATTAAAGTGAATAAGAGATTAGCGATGCACGATCATAAAAATACATCTTTGTATCTCATTATAATTTTTCTCTACCTCCAACTCTTAGTCACTTCCTCATATAATAATTCACTTTACAATAACCATAGATCATAATGAATAGATTATGTTTCTAGATTAATTTCATCAACAAAATAGATGCAAGCATGATATTACAAGCATGCTCCAACAGTACTGCAACCTATTACTAAATTCTTAAAACACAAGGAACACAAATGCATAGACAACATTTCAGAAAACAACCTTCTAGATACCTTGGCAATGATGAAATAACTAACACCTTTGACATCAATGAAAACCTTTTTCCAACAATCTCCCCCTTTTTCATTGATGGCAAACCAACAAAATACTCCCCCTAAGAATAACACTTTCCATCAACAAGTTATGTCATTCAAAGAATTTTAAATTTCTCTCCACCTTTTGGAAAAGGGAAACACTCCTCTTGTTTGAAGTTATTTCACTTACTACACACTGAACGGCACACAATCTATTGAGAGGGGGATTGGTGAATCAATAGATTTAATCAATTTAAAATTCTTAACTTCAACATAAATATTTGAACATGAAACTTGAATCTTCACTACTACTAATCAAGAACTTACCATAAACACACACATCCACACAAGAGAACACCAGAGATATGTGGAAACCCAAGATGGTAAAAACCACAGTGAGAATAGCTTCTTGGATCTACTTGTACCATCATAAATTGTCACCCTTGATAATTTCACTTTATGTTTTGTCCCCCCTTAAATTATTGGACCTAATTGAGTACTTAATTTCCTAAAATATGTATTCTATGGCCCTTTTTTAATAATTAACAATGAATTACAAGCAAATAAATTGCATTTATCTAATACCTTGCCCACAACACTTAAAACATTGAAAAATAGGGCAAGGAAACTCATGCCTATTTTGGCTCCAATTTCAAATATGTCGATGTCAACAATTTATTGTTTGCATTCAATTGTCTAAAGTCGATCATTGAAATTTAATTTTTAGGAAATTGAATAAATGCCTATAAATACCTAGTTATTACATCATTTCAAACCTAAGTGGAAAAATATTGGAAACTTATGATCAAGAGAACTATCAAGCAAGTCAAGAGTAGCATTTCAATGATTTATTGTAGCAATACAAGATCCAAAACCTTGAGGTGATGTGCACGACTTCAGTCCTTCAAGGAGGCCATTGAAGGGTGGTGAGTTGCAACACTTTTTTGATTCATCTTTTCTTCCTATCATTTATCCATTTATCATTGACATTGTCATTATGGAAGTGGAAACACTAACATGGAGTTTGACTAAGGTAAGCCCCTAAATGGCACAATCCTTCCTCTCTCTTTGAAGATAGGTGAGAATATGAAGCTCAAATCCAGCATCAGAGGACTATGAAAAAATATCTGAAAAATCTCTACAAGGATACTCACACCCTGGGTGTGAGTGTTCTCCATTTTTAGCCCCAAATTTGAACCACATGTGCACGGTGTCCTATTGCTCATTTTTTAATATGAATTTGTCTGTGAACTTTTGTGTATTTTGTATTCTGTATTTCATCATTAGGATATTTCTAAATTTGGTTAAAGGTTGGTTGACTAATCTATTAGGTTGTAATTCAATCACATAACTTTTTCAAATCTATCATACCCTCATTCCATACTTGCATTTCCAATCCTCTCCATCTCCCCTTCATTCCATCCAAATCCAATCCATAATCCCCCAATATCCCAATTAAACATTTAGGAAAGGTCTCAAACCTTAAATTTTTCCATTTCCTTACATTTCACTACTATCCAAATCCAAACTCACAAAGCAAATGAATCTTACAATATGAAGTGGGCACCAACCTATCGGAGACACCAATCCCCAATTATACTAGTAGTTACCAACCTACCAGAGACACAAATTGTTGAATGCACAATACAACTGAGAGGGGGGTGAATCAGATGTACATTAAAATATCAAAAATCCTCATAAACATTCAGATCCACATCAATCCCATTAACCATTAATTTTTTAATTTGATTAAACATGAAAGAACATAACAAAAATTGAAAACAATCAACACCATGCACAATAGAACACCAGATTTACATGGGAAATCCAAGAAGTGAAAAACCACAGTGAGGATTAGATCACAATATAAAGTAATTGCAACATGAGATACAATAGGATCACTGTCGGAGGGCTCACTACCCAAAATAAAGATGGGCTCACTACCAATGGCTCACTACTAGATTATGAAAAAAAGGAAAGAAGACTGTTACAATAAGAACTTCATCTCAATGCAACAAAAAATTCCACCACAGCATCACCAACACATTCACAACCTTTCTAAAGATTGTAGAAACCTTTTGCTTACTGCTTCCAATAGTCTAACTCATTAAAACTTGCACCAAACTTCACAAATTCACATCATACACCACACACACTAATTCCCCATCAACACAATGCTTATTTATACCTTCTTCAACCTTGAAAATTTTCTCCAAGGTCGACTATGCAACTCAACCATGCAAATTCAAATTAGGTCAGTACTAAGCATTCCCATGGTGGAAAGGAATTAAAGAAGACCACATCACACCTTATCTTGATCTAAATCTACTCATACACACCACACCACACTTCCAAAATCATCAAAGAAAATCTACAATTAGTGTAAACACCAAAGGTCAGTCGAACCTATGTAAATACCACTAACATTTAAGTACATGCTTCCTCAAATACAAAGATGACTCATGGACCACATACAACACTTAAACACAATATGAAATATTCAAAAAACAACTTGAAATCCAACCAATTCCTTTGCAACAAATTTCACTTGAAGAAAAAACTCATCATGTTCACCCAGATAATCTTCCATACACTATAACTCAACAAATCAACTTGTAGAGCACCAAACCATGAACAAATTCAACTAAAGGTAGATATAAATCTTATAAGCACACTTCTATAACTATAAGACCTATTCACAAACAACGGAGAAATGCAGAGAAAAAGCATTTATCCTAGACACCACTACAATACACAATTCACACACTGGTGAACACAACTTCCTTTGCACAATGATCCAAACCAAAAAAAAATGAATATAACACCTATGAAGACCTCTAATCAACATATCCAAACCACACAAGCAGCTTAAACATAGAAGAAATGTGGAGCAAAACTAGAACACCACTCTATATGCCAAAACACTGCTACAATGCACTGTTTCCTCTTTTATTCAAATTTTCTCAAAAAGAGGTTGGAAAACAAGCACCATAAACACATTCTCATTATCTTCACCACTTCCTCATCATCATAGCAACTCAACCAAACAATATCCACAAATAGAATCTTATCAAAGCAACACTAGCAGTTGACACCAGTAGAACTTTCTAATGACAACATAATCAAACTATATAGGAGCAAATTTTCACCCCTTAAGCAAATTCCCCTTTCACATACCCTCACCTTAGAAAATCAAATTTGAAGTAAAAATTCCACATTATCCACCTACCTTCTATCCACTTGGAATTTGTCTCATACGTCGATGAGAGAATATTTATCGAGGATGAATGCACATCATGTGTATATTTGCATGCCACATTGTCGTCCCTGATGGATTCTTGCATCTGAAGTTGGTAGAGGTGTTACACACCCAATTGGGGCTGAATTTGAACATACCCCTTTGACTAGCTGACCTGAAAGATTCCTTATTCCTTCCCATCCCACCTTCAAAAACATTCATTCTCACTTCATCTCACCCTCTAGCAATTCTCTACACATTCAATCACTCTCTCTTAGCATTCTCTACATCACTTCTTCACTCTCAAGTAGCATTTCCAACACTTCATTGTGAGCATTTTAGTAGCTTTGAAGCTCCATCAACTCCACATCTCAAGTGTGAAGGTTATCCTAGAAGTGTGGGCTTGGAGTCTTGTGAGACCTCCCTTCATCACCATTGTGGCTATGGTGACTTTTCCAAGTCCATACTTTGCATTCTCCTCCATTGTCTAGTGAGCTTTTGGGTGGAGGTGGTAACGCTTCACTCCTCTCCTTTGTGATTTGATAGAGTAGCATAGTATTGTTTTGTAGTGTTCATTACAATTGTTCTTTCTTTCTACTTTCTTTATTGCATATTCTACTCTATTGCTTTTTGGCTATCCATGGAGGTGGAAACACCAAAATGGGGGTCTGACTAAGGAAAACCCGTATACAACCCTAACAATTTTCCCTCTTTCTTTGTGTAGGTGGACGTGCTTGTGGAGCTAGTTGGTGAATCGATGCTTTTGTGAGATTATCTTCATCACCCTAGCTTTCATTTACTTGCTTTATCATCTTCGTCTCTATTTCTCATACTTTCTTATTTTGCTTTTCTCTTCATAGTTAACTAGCTAGGTTGTCAGTTAGTTTTTAGGTATTTTGTGTTGTACTTGGTATTTTCTAGCCATATAGACACCTTTACGCCATGTTGTCATCCCAGAATTGCAATTTCGTCCTCGAAAAGAGAGCTATATGAGGTGTAGTATCGACTCCTAAAACCAACTTGCCTAGCCTAAACCTAAACTTTGGGTCTGGAGAATGAAAAAAGTACTATATAATCACCCCAAGAAATCCTTTAAAGTGAGGTAAGTTATGGCAACCCTCCACTCTTAGCTCTCTATGACTTGGAGCCTTGGCATGGTTGGTCCCCCTCTCTTACATTTTTGGTGAACCCAACGTGAACCATTTTGTTTCTATTTTGTAGTGTTGAAGGCTCATTTCCTTGCATTCTAGGAGGATTGTAAGTGTGAGTGTTGTGAGGTGTTTCACCTTACGACCCAACCTACGACCATTGGTAGGTGTAGTTGGAAGGTTTCATAGGTATTTCCAAATGAAACCTTAACTAGGTCACTATCCTATTTCAAACCTTTGATAGGCTTTTGTGAGAGTATCATTTAGTGTGTGATGGCCTCTATCCTGTATCTGCCTATCCCCTCTTTGTAGCCTGCAAGTAGTAGTCTAGGTACAACCTTCACCTCACAGGACCTTCTGATGGGTTTTAATAGAGAACCATCTCCTCTTTATATCCCTATTTGAATCATTGAAAATACTATAGCAGGTGTTCTCGTTGACCCAACGTCTCAGGTGAATATCATAATTGAGGATAATATATTAATTAAATTATTGCATAAAGATGGGTACGATGCACCTATGAGCACCATCCGTACGCATAACAGGCTTTCTGTACCTTCCCTTGGTAGTACCATTTTGTTAGTCCTTGTTGGACCTAAGTCTTTGAACCTACTATTTGATATAATCTTGGGGTCTGAACTCGCTAGAGTGAAGCTAGGTATCCCCTTGTTGGTAGCTATGAATGCAGTTCCCTCGATTGTGCATAAATGTTTGAAGTTTTTTCATGAGGGTTCAATGCATGTGATCCATGACACTAGTTATAGACCACCGATTGTGCATGGTAGCTATTCTTTAGATCACTTTTGTCCTACACCATTGGTCCTCTCTCACCTAGGCAGGACCTCTTGTACCATACTTATCAAAAGTACAAGAAAGGGCACTTAATGCCTAGAGTGAGATACCCTCCATCATCTTATTCTATTTCAAATAGGGCTTGCTTAAAAGCTAACAGTGATGCTGCCAAGGCTCATAGAAGAGAAGCGCTCTCAAGGTTCCTCTTCTTCCCCTTCTATTGTCTAGCTTGATGCTTCCTCTAGCCCTATTGTAGTGCCATTGGATTTTGCTTTGCATTTGCAGGGGAACCCTATGGTGCCCACTTGGTGAAAGCCTAAGCGTCATGCATTTGAACTTCTTTTTCTTCCCATGGAGCCTAGGCCCCTTCAATACGATAGAAGGAAGGGTCCCCGTGGGGAATCCTATATGTATCAACCTCTACAACCTTCCACTAGTCCTGCTCCTAAAGTAGTGAATGGGAAGAGGCCCGCCACTGAGGCACTAGAGCCAACTCCCCCCGTCGCTTCTCAACCTCTTCCTCCTAATCCCATTTAGGAGTCTATCCCTCCATTCAAAAATAGTTGTGATGGACACCTCTATGGCTGAGCAGGATCCTTCTTTCCCTTCACAACTCCTAGCCTCTAGCTCAAAGAGTCATAGAAACCACCTTGCGCATGAGTGCAAGCACTGGAAAAAGGCTCTGTCGACTAAGCAGACTGCTTTGCAAAGAAAGGAAGAGAAGATGACCGCCCCTGCTTCAGGGCCTCCTAATGCATCCTCCTCTCTCCTCCCCTCAGCTTTCGTTCAATCAAGCTCAGTCTCACTTTCAGCTCTTGTTGTGAGTGTGAGTGTGCTTGACCCTAAAAAGGTGTTAGTGTTTATTACTCCCTCAGCTGAACTGCCCTTGTTGATGTCTCTTCCAAACATCCCTCCATTCCCTAAATTCATGGACATGTTGAATACTTCGATGGTGTCCACCGCATTTTTCTCCTCCTCCTTTGTGCCTCTTGCCTTATCTATGGGGATTTTACATCCCCAGATGAAACCAAAAGTGGAAGTTGTCCCTTCTAGCAATGGAGGGTGTAAGAGGAACCCACCTTCTCCAAAGGGCGGTCCTGCGCTAGCTTTTTCTGTCCTAGTGATGCAACAAGTCCTAGCTTCCCTTGAGTTCGTCACCACTCCCGAGTCACTTAGTGATCCAAGTGGTGAATCTTAAATGTCATTCTCCCCATCTATTGGCGTATGAAATGGCACCTCTAGAAAGTGTATGTTCAACTCTCTAGAAAAAAATTTGGCCTTGTCGGCAATCTTTGCAAAATCATTAACCATAGCTCCATAAGAGCCTAGCGGAGGAGACCTTGTGGGGCCTTCTTCCTTAGCCCTTGTCATAGGAGGGTTGGAAGTTCCTCTCCTTAATATTCCACTACTACAGGCTCATCCTCCTTCCCCTTATAATGGCCTAGATTAGGGAGCGGATGACCTCTTGCTTGATGAATGTTAGGGTGAGGCCACTTCTATATCTTTAGATTAGATGTGTGTGTATGATGTGCTCCCCCGTGCTTTTGTTATGTGTTCCTAGTTGACGCTTGTCACCCTTGTTGGTGTTTGGATATAGGAGTGATTATGTGTTGTAAACCTTCTTCTATTTGTATCATCATTCTTCCTTTGTTATGTGTTTTTGAATTTCAACAAATTGGAGACAATGCAAAGCATTGGGGGCATTTAGGCTTCCCTTCCATGTTGACCCAATTTTTTATTTTTACTTTTTCTTCTTGTGTATTCTTCACATGGTCTAATATAGTAGGGGGTTGATGATAGTTCATTTATATACTATTATTATACTTATATTTATAAGTAGTTTTGATCCCAAAATATCAAATCACCCCTATGCCCTTTATTTGTGATTCCTTTGTCTCTTTTTACTTTTATTTTATATTTATCTCTTCTTTGCTTGAGTTTTCCCTCATATGTGTGACAAAGTTGCTTTCACAATAATTTTATTTTCATAAAATGCATTAATTTCCAATGAATCTTTTCTTGAAAATCCTGGCAAGCTTTTTCAAGAATCACATTCTCAACTTGGACCCCTAATGGAATGTGTTTCTTTCATTATGGGTTCGCAAAGAAAGAACTTGAGAACTCTCCTCCGAGGTGGGAGCATCTTTTTCTTGCAAGAGAAGCCTAGACCTTACCCTTGAGAGGGGACATTTCCTTTCTTTCGAATTCCTTGATGAAGTGAGCATATTTCAAAAGGATTCATTGATGATGAATTGATTTGAGAAAAAATGTCTCTTTTACACTTTCAAATAGCACATCCCTTGAGTGGACCCCCTTTTCTTTTGAAGGGTTCCTGAGGGACCCCTTTCAAATCCTTCCAATCTATTGACTGTCTGCTTGAATGTCTACTTGTTTGCCTATGTGGCTGCTTTTTTTTCTTGGTATGTTCTATCTGCGGGTTAACATGTTGCTTCTTAGGTGTGCCTATGAAGTCGCTTTCCAATCCGACTCTACAAAGTCCCCTTACATCTGGGCTTCCTTCATGGTAGAGAACTTGGGGGTCACCTTCTTACAGGTTTTTGAGCCTATAAGGCACTTACTTCACTGGGCTCCCTTCATGAGAGAGAACTTGGGGGTTGCCTTCGCAGGTCTGTGCGCTTGTTAGACACTTTCATCCTACGAGATTTGTCCATCATTGATCTGAGGGCCTTTAGTGTACTTTTTGCAACTTCATAGTTCCACAGAGCTATGGAGTCCTTTTGTTCAAAACTCCCCAGGGAGAGTACCTGTGGAGTCCTTTGCCTACCCTACACTTTTGAGTTCATTGGATCACAGTCTACCTCCTTGATAGTTCAGGTATACATATCTAACCTTACTAACTCTTTGATCTACTTTACCAAACACTTATTGATATTCGTGCTCGCTAAAGTGGGGGAAAAATGTATAGGAGGGAATTTTCACCCCTTAATCAAATTCCCCTTTCACATACCCTCACCTTAGAAAATCAAATTTGAAGGTGAAATTCTACATCATCCACCTACTTTCCATCCACTTGGAATTTTTCTCGTGCACCGATGAGAGAATATTTGTTGAGGACAAATGCACAGTGCGTAGATGTCTGCATGTTGTGTTACATTCCCTGATAGATTCCTGCATTTGAAGTTGGCAAAGGCATTACACACTCGATTGGGGTCAAATTGTAACATCTCCCTTCAACCAATTGACTCAAAAATTCCTTATTCCTTCCCATCCCACCTTCAAAAACATTCATTCTCACTTCATTTCACCCTCTAGCAATTCTCTACACATTCAATCGCTCTCTCTTAGTATTCTCTACTTCACTTCTTCACTCTCAAGAAGCATTTCCAACACTTCATTGTGAGCATTGCAGTAGCTTTGAAGCTCCATCAACTCCACATAGCAAGTGTGAAGGCTATCCTAGAAGTGTGGGCTTGGAGTCTTACAAGACCTCCCTTCATCACCGTTGCGGTTGTGGTTACTTTTCCAAGTCCATACCTTGCATTCTCCTCCATTGTCTAGTGAGCTTTTGGGTGGAGGTGGTAACACTTCACTCCTCTCCTTTGTGATTTGATAGAGCATCATAGTATTGTTTTGTATTATTCATTGCAATCATTCTTTCTTTCTACTTTTTTATATCACATATTCTACTTCATTGCTTTCTGGTTGTCCATGGAGGTGGAAACACCAAAACAAGGGTTTGACTGAGGTAAACCCCTATACAGCCCCAAAAATTTTCCCTCTTTCTTGTGTGTAGGTGGACATGTGTGTGGAGCTAGCAGGTGAATTGATTCTTTTGTGATATTATCTTCATCACCCTAGCTTTCATTTACTTGCTTTATCATCTTCGTCTTTATTTCTCGTACTTTCCTATTCTATTTTTTCCATCACAATTAACTAGCTAGGTTTTTGGTTAGTTTTTAGGTAGTTTTTGTTGTACTTGGTGTTTTATGGCCGTACGGATGCCAAAATTCCCAAGAGATTCTAGCATGTCACATTGTCATCCTAGAATTGTGATGTTGTCCTTGGACAGAGAGTTGTCTGAGGTGCAATACTGACTCCTAAAACCAACTCACCTAGCCTAAATTTGAACTCTGGGTCTGTAGAGTGACAGAAGTACTATATAGTGCTCTTCATTCTTGATCCTCACCCCAAGACATCCTTTAGAGTGAGGTAAGTTAGGGCAGCCCTCCACTCTCGGCTCCTCGTGACCTGGAGCCTTGACGTGGTTGGTCCCCCTCTCTTACACAAACTAATCAAAGCATCATCACAACTTCTCAACCATCACCAATTAACATTAATCACAACACAAACATAAGTTTGTTGACATCAATGACAACACTAACTACACACACTTGCAACAATCTCCCCCATTTTCATTGATGGGAACACATGATCTGAAAAACAATCAACAAATATAATAGCTCTAATCACCAACGTACTACTCCATACCAACTTTCTCTCTCCCCCTTTGGCAACTGATCATTTTCACATTATTTTCTCTCTCCCCCTTTGACATCAATGGAAGGGAACCACATTTACATCACTTTCCCCCTTTGACATCAAACATACATACTTTCTCTCTCTCCCAAAGGAAATACCTATAAGGGACAACAACTACTCTACAACAACCTTTTCTTTTTATTGCATTATGTTTTCTTCACACCATTTCTACACACCCCCCTGAAGAGTACACAACAAAATATATCAACCAACAACTATTGCACATATCCTTTGACACAACTAATAAAGGAAAACACCAACCTGCACCAACACTTACTCCCCTTGATTGCAACAACCAACAATGCCACTACCTACTCCCTTTGAGAGGTAGCCTCCAACATCGGTTCATAACAAAGAATGAATCTTGAAATCCATTGGATTGATGCATATCCTTATGCATCTAGTTCAAAGGAGGGGTAATAACCCCTAACTTCTCCTAGAGATACTCAAAAGTATCCTTAGGAAGAGCCTTAGTGAATATATCAACAACTTGATCCTTTGTAGGCACATACTCAAACTTCACTTCATTCTCTGCAACCTTTTCTCTCAAAAAGTGATACCAGATTGAGATATGTTTTTTCCTTGAGTGCATCATTGGATTCTTTGAAATGTTAATAGCACTTGTATTATCACAAAAGATAGAAATTGGTTCATCATATTACAACTCTAATATCCTTCAAGGTTTGCCTCATCCACAACACATGTGTGCAACAAGATGTTGTAATGTATTTTACCTTTATTGTAGATAAATATATTGAATCTTGATTCTTGTTTAGCCAAGACACCAATCTACATCCAAGAAATAATGCACCACCACTTATACTTTTCCTATCATCAACACATCCTACCCAATTTGCATCTAATAAGCACTCAGAGAAAAATAATTATCTTTTGAATACCATAAACCATGTTATGGAGTGCCCTTCAAGTATCTGAATATCCTCTTCACTGCTGCAACATGTGACTCTCTAGGATCTTCTTGAAATCTAGCCACAAGACAAACTACATGCGTGATATTTGGTCTAGTAGCAGTTAGATATAGCAGTCCTCCAATCATTGATCTATATTTTATCTTATCAGCCTTAGGAGATTCATCATTCTTAATCAGCTTGCAACTAGTAACCATAAGAATACATACTAGTTTAGAATCCTCCATTCCAAAATTCTTCAACATTTCCTTGACATACTTTGATTGTGAAATGAATATTCTTTTCCCTATCTAATTGATTTGCAGCCCAAGAAAGAAATTCATCTCCCTAAACATACACATTTCAAACTCTTTTTGTATCTCTTACGCAAATCTCTTACACATAGCTTCATTTCCTCCAAAGATTATGTCATCAACGTACACAACTACAATCAATATTTTATCTTTTACAACTTTAAAATAAAGATTACTATTTGTGGTACCTTTATTGAATCCTTGTTGTATCAATTACATACCCAACCTTGCATACCAAGATCTGGGAGCTTTCTTTAATCCATATAATTTTCTCTTCAATCTACAAACCATATCCAATTTGTTTGATAACTAAAATCCTTTAGGTTGTTCAATGTATACTTCTTCTAACTCACCATTCAAGAATGCAGACTTCACTTCCATTTGATAATATTTGAAATCCTTGTGTTCTACAAAAGCCAAAAACACCCTAATAGCTTTCATTCTTGCCACCGAAGCAAATGTCTCCTCAAAATCTATTTTTTCTACTTGTGAGTAGCCCTTATGTACAAGCCTTGCCTTGTTTCTTACCTCTTCTCTATTCTCATTCAATTTGTTTCAGAATACCCACTTAGTTCCAATAACATTCTTGTTTGTTGGTCTTGGGAAAATTTCCCAATTTTAATTCTTCTCAATTTGTATTAGTTCTTCTTCCCTAGTCTTCATCCAATACTCATCTTTGCATGCTTCAATCACTATTTTAGATTCAACTTTAGAGAGTAAACATAGGTTTACCTATTCTTCAGTCATAACAACTTTTTTCCTTTGTCAAAACACCTTTTCTTTTGTCACCAATGATTTGATCTTCAGAGTGATGCTTCTACACATACTTAGGAATCTTAGGGATCCTTTGCAGAACTTCTTTCTCTTCAATCTTAACTTCTTTCTCCTTACCTTCATTTCTATCATTTTCTTTGTAATAGGATTCATCTGATTCATATCCATCTATCACCATGAAATTATTTTGTAGGTCTTCATCCACTTTGACACTTGCACTCTCAACAATATTCTTTAATATCTTATTATAGCATTGGTAAGCTTTTCTTCTTGTAGAATATCCAAGAAAAATACCTTCATCAAATATTATATCAAGCTTTCCTAAGTTTTCTTCATCTCTTCTGATATAGCATTTGTTTCCAAACACTCTAAAATATTTGACACTAGGAATCCTTCCATACCACAACTCATAGGGAGTCTTTGCTTTGTTTGCTCTTTCTTGCACTTTGCTAAGTATGTTGATAATAGTATGAGTTGCTTCTCTCTAGTAGACTTCCGGTAGGTTTTCCTCTTTCATCATTGTTCTTGCAGCTTCCTGAATAGTCATATTCTTTCTTTCAACCACTCCATTTTGTTGAGGAGTCTTAGGGGTAGATAAATGCCTCTTTATTCCATGATTCTCTCAAAACTATTAAACTCATTGGAAGTGAAATCTCCACTTCTTTCATTCCTCAAACACTTGATTTTCAAATCCATTTCATTCTCAACCATAACTTTGAATTCTTTAAACTTATTTAGAGCTTATGAGTTTTCTTTGAGAAAAGTAGCCCATGTTATTCTAGAATAATCATCAATTAATAGCATAAAATACATGTCATCTTGAAGACTTCTTATTCTGGTAGGACTACAAAGATCTGTATGCACCAACTCCAATAGTCCAGTAGTAGATTTTTCTTTGACCTTGAAACTTCCTCTTGCTTGCTTCCCAATTTGACATTCCTTGCAGAAAACATTGATGGGTTTTGTAATCTTTGGCAGATCTCTCATAGCTTGAATTGAAATGATTTTCACTAGGCTATCAAAATTGATTTGACACATCCTTTTATTCCATAGCCAACTTTCATTAATTTGAGTCATAAAACAGTGACCATTAGCACCTTTAAGCTGATAAACATTTCCATTTTTCCTTCTTCCATCAACAACCATAGCTCTGGAGCCTTTTCCAATATCACATCCATCATCCTGAAACATAAGATTATATTCTTTGCTACACATTTTTTCAACACTCAAGATGTTATGCTTAGATCCTTAACATAAAGAACATCATTTGTATTATGCTTTCCATCAAAACTAATAGAACCTTTTCCACATATCTTAGCAGATGTATCATCACCAAACTTAACTAGACCTTCTTCATATTTCTCAAGTCTAACAAGCTTACTTTTGTCATCGGTCATATGATTTGAGCATCCACTATCAATAATCCAGTAGTTCTTCTCCTCCCTAGAATGAAAAGTATCACCATAGCATTATGACCTACTTCCAGAGCACTTTCCTTCACAGATATTTCTGAGTTGGTAGAATTAGATTCAACTCGTATAGCCACGAACAAGCATTCACTATCTTCATCATCCCCATAGTCAGATTCATCATTAGATATATTGGCATCTTCTCTAAAATAAAATTAAAAAAAAAAACTTAATTTCTTTACCTTTGTTCTCCTTGTTCTTATCATTTAAAGCTATGTTTGGACATCTAGAAGCATAATGACCTATCTTTCCATAATTGAAACATTTGAAAGGTAACTTACCTTTGTATTTACCAGTACCCTTTTTCATTCCTCCTCACAAATTTTTCTTCAACATCATCAAGATCCTCTTGATTTGATTCTTCAATATTTTTTGATTTCCCAACCTTAAAAGTAGTCTCAAATTTTGCATTACTTGAACCAAACTCTCTTAATTCAAAAGTAGTTAAAGTGCCAAGTAGTTGATCTCTAGAGTAATTATTTATATTCTAAAATTCCTCAATAGTAGAAACCTTATGAATATAATATTTAGGCAGAGTTCTCAGTACCTTCTTTACCACCTCATCATATTCAAGATTTCCACCAAGCCCTCTAATGGAGTTGATGACTTCATCCACTTTTTCCATGTAGCTTGTAATGTTTTCATCATTTGACATTCGCATATTTTCAAACATGATCTTTAGATTCTACATCTTAGCTTGCTTGACCTTATCATATCCTTCATAAATTATTTCCAACATTTTCTAGATCTCATTAGTAGTTTTAAGATTCATAACTTTTACAAGTTCGATATTAGAAAGATAACTCAAAAGAACATACCTTGCTTTACCATTATTTTCATAGGCCTTGATCTCATCATCTATGCTCAAACCATTTGTAGGCAAAGTGTATCCAGTCACAATAGACTTCCAAACTACATATCCAAGGGATACCAAAAAACCTTTCATCATTGTCTTCCAGAATGCATAATGTGATCCATCAAACATAGGAGCATCTCTCTTGTGTGCCATCCCAAATCTACCTCAAGCGGTTAATATTTCTTCCAAGGAACCTTGATCTTATACCAATTGTTGAATATACCAATTGTTGAATGCACAAGACAATTGAAAGGGGGGGTGAATCACTTGTACGTTAAAATACCAAAAGTACTCATAAACATTTAGATTCACAACAACTTCATTAACCATTAATTTATTAAACTAATTAAACATGAAAGCACAAAATAGAAACAGAAATACATCAATACGATACACAATAAAACCCCAAATTTATGTGGAAAACCCAAGAAGGGAAGAACCATAGTGAGGATTAGCTCACAGTATAAAGTAATTGCAACACTGGATACAATAGACTCACTACTAGAGGACTCACTACCCAAAATAAAGAAGGGATCACAACTAATGGCTAACTGCCAAATTACAGAAAAAAGGGAAAGAGGAATGTTATAATGAGAAATCCATCTCAATGCAATATAAAAGTCAACCACAAAATCACCAACACATTTGTCACCTTTTTGAAAATTGTAGACACCTTTTTTCTCACTACTTCCAGTAGTCTAACTCATTAAAACTTGTATTGCACTTCACAAATTCACACTTCACAACTTTGCAATTCACATCATACACCACACACATTAATTCTCCATCAACACAACACTTATTTATACCTTCTCCAACCTTGAAAACGTTCTCCAAGGTCGGTTATGCACCTCAACTGTGAAAATTCAAATTAGGTCAGCACTAAGAATTCCCGTGATGGAAAGGAATAAAATCGGACCACATCACACATTATCTTGGACCTAAATCTACTCATACACACCATGCCACACTTTCAAAATCACTAAAGAAAATTTTCAATTAGTGTAAACACCCAAAGTCGGTCGAACATGTGTAAAAACCATTAACATTTAAGTACATGCTTCCTCAAATCCAAAGATGAATCATGGACCACATACAACACTTAAACACAATATGGAATAATCCACAAACACCTTGAAATCCAATAAATTCCTTTGCAACAAATTTCACTTGAAGAACAAACTCATCCTGTTCACCCAGAGAATCTTCCATACATTGTAACTCAAAAAATCAACTTGTGGAACACTAAACCAAAAATAACTTCAACTGAAGGTAGATATAAATCTTATAAGCACACTTCCAAAACCGCAAGACTAGAACACAAACTATGGAGAAATGCAGAGCAAAACTATTTCTCCCAAACACCACTGCAATACACAGTTCACACATTAGTGAACACAACTTCCTTTGCACAATGATCCAAACAAAAAAAATTGAATATAACACCTATGAACACCTCTAATCAACATATCCAAACCGCACAAGAAAATATTTAGCATAGAAGAAATGCAGAGCAAAACCAGAACACCACTCTATATGCCAAAACACCGCTACAACACACTATTTCCTTTTTATTTCAAATTTTCTCCAAAGAACTTAGAAACCAAGCACCATAAACACATTCTCATTATCTTCACCACTTCCTCATCATCATAGAAACTCAACCAAACAATATCCACAAATAGAATCTTATCAAAGCAACACTAGAGGTTGACACTAGTAGCACTTACTAATGCCAACATAATGAAACTAATCAAAGCATCATCACAACTTCTCAACCATCACTAGTTGACATCAATGACAACAAAAACATAAGCTTGTTGACATCAATGACAACACCAACTGCACACACTTGCAACACAAATTCTTAATATAATGAGCTCATCACCAACTCTACAAGTAGAACACCGCTTCTATAGAAATAAAATTATAAAGATTGTGGACCTTCAATGCAGCCTACGCATCTCATACACATTTTGAACTAACTTCAGACTCTTTTCCACTCTCCTTATGATCTAATAATGTCGCACTATAAATACATGCACGAACAATTATCTTCTTGTATATTCACTCACCACCTTCATCTTTAATTATACTTCACATTATGCATCCACACAACAGATGATTATATACAAGACATCACATAAAACATTACTCCATGTTGGCCAAGGGTCTACAAATAACCAGGATGACATAAGGTGGATCTAAATTCAAATTTCATGAAATGTGTAACAAGTCAATCCAAAACAAAAATTGTTTTTACTAAAATAACATGATGCACCATGTGCTACCACAAGAACCTTAACTAGGTCCTATCTTAACACCACATGCTAACTTTGAATGTTGCACATTACTAGCCATTACTGCACAATTCTCGAACACCAACTGGTTGATAGACAAGAATAGGGAACCTTTTGTCACTTCAATCTTTTTGCATGCTAAACATATCCTTCGGAGACTCTATAATATGGTGGAACATGTGTAGACATACTCTCCTCTCAAATCGTAGAGCCAACAACACCTTCAGAAAAGAGAATTGAGAAACACTGAACTGAAACATTCTGGTATAGCCTTTTGGATCACCTCTATCATCTAGTGAATAGATGCATACATGATATTGCAAGCATACAATAGTCACACATATCTCCTAATACATACTTCTAGAACACAAACACTCCTCAACTTCTTTTATCAGTATAGCTAGAAACATTATTTTTGAACTCAAAATGATATGACAATACAATTACCAACACAAATAGGTATGATAGAACAACTCCTAAAAATACAGTGCCACCTCTGATCATATCTCCTTTGACAACCATACACACCTTTGAAATCAATGAGAATATTTGTTGAACAATATCCCTCTTTGTCAGTGATGGAAAATAGAAAAATGTTGACCCCACAAACACACAAAGACAAAGAAAATTTTGATATTGAGTTCCATTTATTCCCCTTAGAAAATATAGCATTTTGAGTTCCACTTCTCCCCCTTTGACATCAAGGGCAAAGGTCAACCCATTTCTGAGATATGCTCCCCTTGAGTCCATGGCATACTGCATCTAATAAGCATTCTACAAGACCACCAAGCCTTCTTGCGATAGGGAGGAAATGATCCCCCTCAACCAATACTTCCTTTTGATTTAAGAGAAGGGAGGAAAAACTCCCAAATTCTTCCAGAGAAACTCAAAAGTCTCCTTAGGAAGTAGTTTTGTAAAAATATCTGCCACTTGCTCCTTAGTTTCAACATATTCCAACTTCACCTCCTTTTCTGCAACCTTCTCCCTTAGAAAGTGATATTTGATTGCAATGTGTTTTTCCTTGGATGAAAAAATGGATTCTTTGAGATGTTTATGGCACTAGTGTTGTCACACATAATAGAAATAGGTTCTTCAAATTCAATCTTCATATCCTTCAAGTTTTGTTCCATCCATAGTACCTATATGCAACATGAAGCTACCACAATATACTCCACTTCAGTTGTTGATAAGGAAACTGAATCTTGTTTCTTGCTCAACCATGACACAATACTATCACCAAGAAAGAAATATCCACCACTTATACTCTTCTGGTCATCTATGCTTCATGCCCAATTTACATCTGTGTATGTAGTCAAAATTCACTCTTAGGTTACCACAAACCAAAAATAATTGTAGCCTTCAGATACTTGAGTATTCTCTTTACTACTTTGACATGAGTTTCTTTTGATGTTGCTTGAAATCTTGCTACCATCCCAACTACTTGCAATATGTGGGTATGTGCAGGATCATCATGGAAATGCAGGCCCTTAAGTGGCAACGAAAATTCAGAAAAATTAGAGTTAGGCAATTTGACGTAAAAAATTGAATAAGTTATCTATATGATTTCAAAAATATGTAAGAATAGAATTTGTGGAAAATTGAATGTAGTTTCTAAACTACTAGGTTTTTTTAAAATATATATATATATATATATATTTGGTGAAAATTTGAAATTTCAATATAGTAGTACTTAAATTTCAGGGAAAAAATAAGAAGTGTCTGTCTGACCATCCTAACCACAATAAAATGAAAATATTTTTTTATAAGATTTTAGATATAAGTAGAAGACTCATGTCTAGATGTGATGCATATTTTTTGTAATTTTTTCCAAGTAAATAATTAATTATGATTTTTTATTACAACTTTTAAAAAATATAAAACTTATATATCTGACCACCTTAACTTGGTCAAAACTTCATGAAATTATTATTTTTTTCGTTTAATCTTATAGTATGTGAAGCATAGAATGTGATGCATGTTTTGGATTCAAAAAATGTGATACCGTTTGAAAGCTATATATGTTTTTCAATCAGCTTATCAATCAAGGCTTTAGTCGTAATTCTAATAGAAAATGAATAATAATTATTTATTAAATTCAAAGTAAAGAATAAGTTATATTGGTGGAAAGTTGAGAATCTTCTTTACAAACCCTTTTCAATCCATCAGTTTTGGGTTAAAAAAAAGTCGTCAGCCACATGGGTGAAGTCTAGAAAAGCAAGGTAAGCTATTAAACACGTTTTTTGTGTTGACTTCTTAGGATTGGCATGTCCTAGCAAAATTCCAAAGCAAGCCCAAGGCTAATCCCTAGGCAATAAAGTTTGTGTCAAAAATATCAGATATTCGATTTGAATTGGATATCTGATTTGTTTTAGATATGATTTTTAAAAAAATTATACAGTTTATAATATATGATTTAAAAAATGCAATAAATAGTTTATAGTTTTGTAACGCTGAAAAATGAAACAAGCTTTTGCACAATAGACAACAAGAATCAAGATTAGAAGCACACATGCATACAATACTAAATCTAAAATGCAAATTTCAATCGTTAAGCAACAAAGAACATGGGAAAGTAAAAACGTAATTAAAATTGAAACAATCTCACCAATTCCAAACGTATTTCCATGAATTATCTCGATTGCCCTTCTCCATTTTGCTTGTGTAGTATAATTGCCCTCAGATTTTCAAGTTCGTGCAAGTATAGCCTTATGATAATGATTAGCAAAATATCGAAGATTCAAGACAAAAGTGCTCTCAAAAGTTATCAAATTCGCGAGAGAGATTGGAATGAAGAATGACAAATCAATTTATAGAAAATTGATTATTCGAACGACAGGCCAAGATTGAAAGATTAACGGACGGTTGAGATTGATTGATTAGACATGCATTCAGATAACTGATAGAATTGACACGAGTGATTCGAATTAGAAAATAGAATTAAAGATTAAATAAATGATTTAATCTTCAGTTCGGCATTCGAAAACATTAGAAATATCTTTGCATGACAAAGATAAAGATTGATTATAACGACTCTCTGTTCGAACGCACGCACAACATTTAATTAATTAAATAATAATATTTAATTAATATGCATGTGCACGCAAATGAGTTAAAACTAGAGGATTGCATGATCTGAAGAAGAGATTACTCGAAGACGCCACTCAGACATTAAATCAATAGTTGACTGAACGATTAAATTAGATGTCGAGTCGAGTAAAAGTGAATACTTAGATAACTCACATAATTATCTAAAATATAGAAGAATGTGTTAAAATAGAATTAATGAATTTAATAATTCATTTAATTCAAGACTCGATATTTGAAGAATAATTAAATAAATAAGATTTATTTAATTAAGTGACGAAGGGGATTTTAAATGAATAATTAAATAAAGAATTTATTTAATTATAGTTGAAATATGATAAAGAGTAAATTAAATAATGATTTATTTAATTTAATCGAAGAATAAGGTTAATTAGTAAGATAATTAAATAAGAAGCGTTTATTTAATTAATTAGATAGAATAAAGAAAAGTGTGAATTAATTAAATATTTAAGATTATTTAATTAATAGAAGAATTAATGTTAAGGTGAATAATTAAATAATTGACATTATTTAATCATGACCCTGAAGAATAAGAATTATGAAGAATATGGAAGTCGTAGGCTTAAACCAGATTTCGGTGTCTACATTTGCCCCTCTTTGATACAATGTCGTTTAGGCATTGTGTCAAAGAAAATCGATGGAAATATGCCCTAGTCAAGCTCCGGATTAGAATAGGTGAAGATATGCCCCCTCGGGAAAATTGACAAATTGCGGAAATGTTCAAAAATATTTGGAAATGCGCCCGATTAGTTCAATAGATAGGCAGAAACGCAATGCAGTTGACGGAATTAGGTTCGGAAATGGGAGGGATGGGTACAGGATGATAGAAAATGGAAGTTTACACAGCCAGTAGGAAGAAAATGCCACCTAAGCCCTAGGTATATATTGGAATTGGGGTGAAAAACTATTCATTTGCACCCACCTAGCTTAGAGATTTGAAAAGTTGCTCTGGATTTTCAGCGAGGATGTCTCCAGTTCCAGCCACCCATCATCGTGCATACAGGATCAAGACGTTCCAGAGACCAGCCGGCGCGGACCCCCCGGTATGGACCTAAAACTTGTCTTTTGAAAATTTTTAATTTGCACGTATTTTAAGGTATTTATTGCATTTTTAATTATGCGTCGCTTTTCATTTTGCACCGCATGTGTATGCGTGAACGACGCATCTGTTTGCGAAAAGCCGCATTTGCATTTTAACGCTGGTCGATTAGATTAGGTTTAGAAAATAACCGCATGTGTTTCTTTTGTTACGCATTTGATAATTGTTATACTCATTTGAATTTTTGCAACGCATGTGTTTATTTTGATACGCAAATATATATGTAGAAACGCATTTGTTGTTTTAAGACGCATTTGCATGTTTAGAGACGCATTAGAATATTTAGACACGCATTTGTCATTTTGCACCGCAAATGTCATTTTTACGACACATGTGATGATTACTAACCGCATTTGATTAATAATGACGCATATGTAATTTGTGAACCGCATTTGTAAAAAAGCGACGCATGTGTTAAAAAAATGACGCATTTGCAAAATAACGACGCATTTGCTTTTTATGTTAAAATAGTCATTTTTTTACTAGGATAGATGATTCAGGCTGACATGAGGCATGTTGTTGCAAGTTGTTCTTGACCCTATCTACACACGTGAGTCGAGACCCACGACGTTTCGATTTAGAGACAGCCTACGGCCGGCCGAGCGACGGACTCTATGGAATTTGGGTTTGTTGCATGTGACTGATATGCCCCAGATTAGGGCAAATCGGGGTTTACTGACAGCACTTTGCAAGCAGTGGCACTCGGAGACGTCTTCCTTCCACCTTCCGACTGGAGAGGCCACGGTGACTTTGGAGGATGTGTATAGGATTTTGAGACTACCGATTAGAGGGACACGGGTAGTTTATGATACCCAGAGGGGTATAGCTTTGATGTGTAGATATTACCCCCATGCTGACGTTAGACAGCTAGGGGTTGATGACTATGAGATTAGATGGCGGGTATTGGCCCAGAGATATAGACAGTTAGACTGTCTAGTAGCGACACTGATAGGTGGTATTGTACTGCCTGATCGCCGAGGTCATGGATTCCCTGTGGGATGGGGTGAGATGCTAGTGGGCATGCTGGAGCGCCGAGTTGTATATGCTTGGGGTTCGTGTGTGCTGGGGATGCTATACTTCCACCTGCATGACATTGCCTATAGAGAGGCGCAGTCGATGAGCTGCGGCACCACGCTTCTGATGGTATGGGCATGGGAGCATATTGCTATTTTTAGACCACCTGTGATAGTAGATCTAGCTCGTGGAGCGCCATACGCCTTTCGGTATGCGGGAGCCACCACACAGCACCACATTGGAGACACGGGCTATTATAGACACGCTATAGACTTGATGCAGGAGTTTACATGGAGACCGTACTTAGGCTGCGAGGTATGGTCAGATGAGGGCGAGCATTTGCCATTTTGTCGACAGACACAGTATTTGGTGGGACGGACAGTGTCCCATATGCATATCATAGAGCGACAGTTTCCAGACCGGGTATTGAGACAGTTTGGAGAGGTACAGGATGTACCTCGAGGGAGAGCCGAGTTTGCCAGGTCGTCACGAGAGGTCCTATTATGGGGGCTAGAGATTCCAGTCGCCACTGCAGAGGTGGATATTGATAGTTTACAGGCACAGCCATGGGGATGGAGGGACGGACCAGCAGATGCAGGGACTACTCCAGTTTATGATCAGTGGTGGGCATTACACAGGCTGACTCCCTTGACAGATCCAGGACAGCCAGCACCAGTAGAGCGGCGGGTTAGAGGTCCCAGAGGCAGACGAGGCAGAGGAGGGCGAGGTGATGGTGGGGATGATGGCTGAGGTGGCCGATGTGGAGGCAGGAGAGGGAGGCGTGGTCGACGGGGACGAGGACCAGCCTTGTCACCGATCCGAGAGGAGAGAGGAGGAGAGGAGCATGTGGCCAGAGGTGGCGAGGAGGAGCAGCCAGCAGAGGCAGTTATCCCAGACATCCCTGACATCCCAACAGAGGCAGAGGTAGGTGCCGAGGAGGTAGTTACAGAGGAGGCCGGTGGAGAGGAGGCAGTTGGAGAGGAGGCAGAGATCGATGCCCTTGGATTGCTAGGTGCCTACCAGGAGGATGATGAGGAGGAGGATGATCACGAGAGAGAGATCAAGGATCAGATCCTGGAGGAGATGGACGAGGAGGAGGATGGGTGAGACAGGGTCCGCCAGGATGAGATAGAGGCAGAGGTGCCCGACACTGATATATTACGAGCCCAGGTTGCCTCCTTGGAGGAGCAGATGAGGGTGTTGATGGTAGAGAGAGATGCCTACAGGGTAGAGAGAGACAGAGCCTTGATGGAGAGAGATCAGGCTATAGCCCGGCGGCAGGAGACTGAGCAGAGATTCACAGAGCTCAGGACATTATGTATAAGACCATCATCAGCAGCATTTGCCAGAGAGTTGGTCAGAGCCGGTGAGAGGGAGAGATACTACCGAGACTTGTATGAGGCAGAGGTTCCCTTAGAGAGACGGGCTCCCAGTTTTTTAGCAGCACAGAGTAGTAGGTCTCAGACCAGGACCCACACACGGACAGTGAGCACAGAGGGAGTGGATCAGCCATGCAGAGCAGGGCCATATGACAGACCTCCCACAGCTCCGAGATCAGCAGGTTCCCAGCATCAGTCTCCTACACACTCCCGACATGATGGCAGTGGCAGTTCAGGATAGAGATACAGTTTTGAGGTCCATTTGAGACATTGTATTTTGATTTGATAGCCTATGGGCTTCCATGTATTTGTGATACATTATGACATTATGATGTGACACATATGAGTGATATATATATGATTTTGGCGGCGATTCTTATGATATGCATTGTCTATTTATGGATTATGCAGTTATTTATTTATACATATGATGTTTATATGACATGCCTATGTGATGGATGGTTATATGTACTTTATGTTGTTTATGCAACTAATGCGATAATGTTGATTCTATATGACATGTGATTCTATATGATTATGAGATGCCATGTGATGTTATATGTATAATGACATGTGATGCTATACAAATGTAATGTGATGCATGTATTTACAGTTTATTGCTTATGATATGCAGTGTTAAATGATGATTATTGTCTATTATGCCATGATGATCGAAATGTGAAATATGCCTATATATATGTATGTTTCTAACATGTATGATGATGCAGGATGATGTATACCAGTTTGTGTCACAGGACTTCGTCATAATGCAAGAAAGAAGACTTGTTAGTGCGGAATGGAAGATCGACAAAGAATGAAAAGACAGAAGATAAATGTTAGCGTTAGGAATCTTTGATATTTTACCGTATCACAAAAGGTATTGCACTTTATCATCATTGGGCGGGACTAATACAAATGGAGACAAACACCAGGATATGACATAAATCAAGGTGTGCAAGATCATCCACTTGCTAATAACAGACAGTCGCAGACAAGGATTGTCACTAACTCATACTAAAGGCACAAGTTGCCCCAGTCTTTTTGTCAGGACAAACCACAGACAGTAAACAAAAGAAAAAGACGGGTCATGAGACGTCATCGCTCCTCTAAATCCTTCATGGGACATCCTTGAGGAAACTAGTAACATGACTCAAAATCAAATTTAAAAGACAGTCGACAGACAGCAGTCAAAGAAAATAGGATTCTGATACATCGTTGCTTCTCTAAATCCTTCATGGGACATCATTGAGAAAGCTAGTAACATGAATCCTAGTCATCAATTCAAGATAAATGATAAAAGAAACAAGCCATAAAGTCAAAAAGCCAATGAAAATATTTTCCAAAACATGATTTGTTTGTTTGATTTGTTTGATTGATAGAGCCTGATTGCAGGAGATAAACATATCGGATAAGACTGTGAGTCTGGTTTCGATGTTATGACTATCTGTATAAGGCATGACAAAGCCTGGTTTCAGAAAGTCATGTATCGTATAAGACGTTGAGTCAGATGCCGTTGATGTGATAACCTGTATAAGGCTATGTTTGATTGTTTTGACCTTGTCGATTACGCAGGAAGGACTCATCCTGTATAAGACATAGGTTGATTGTTTTGATAACATCTGTTTCCAAGAAAGACACATCTTGTAGCAGACTGTTAGTTGATCTGTTTGAATTGTTTTATTTGGCAAGTTGTTTGATATGACTCAGAGACATAGCTGACTTGTTCACCAGAGTAATGCATGACTTGATATGACGTGTTGACAATTTACCGTGTGTGACGACAAAACCCTGAAGGACTGACCTAGTGCGGCCTCGGGGGCTCATCGTGTGATGGCCTTGCCTACGTTGTACACGCAGAGACCTCGTAGTTCGACTTGACTGTGACCGACAAGACTGACTACAAATAGAAGACGTGTGTGAAAGTGAATGCGACGAACCCTAATGGACTGACCTAGTGTGGCCTCGGGGGCTCATCATGTGATGTGCCTTGCCTACGTTGTACACGTACAGACCTCGTAGTTCGACACGACCAATGACCTTGTCATATAGACATATGGATTGACGCATGGCTTTATATAGACAAACCTAAATGGACTGACCTAATGCCTCGGGGGCACATCGGCAGATGGCCTTGCCTACGTCCAGTCGCCGAGGCAACGTAGTTTGACAAACGACAAAGACTGACAAGTGCGACTGACTCTAACTCTGTTTTTGGATTTTTGAAATGTTTTGATTTTTTTGTCTTTTTGAAGTTTTCTGATGTTTTTGTGTTTTTCTCAGGTCATTTTGCGATGTTCGTGGATTTTCATGATGTTTCGTCTTCCATATAGCCAATGTAAGAATCAATATGACGCATATCAAGTGTTTGCCCCCAGTCGAGTATAAGACCAATTGATTATGAATAGAGTGAGATGGGGGATATGAAATGCTCTCGATGTCAATCATTCCAAGCTATGGAAAAGACTAACACTTATTAGGACTGATATATACAAGTGATGGACATAAAAGGTAAGGGATATATACAGGATAGTGGACTATGTACATGAATGTGGGCTATATACACGTTAGAGACTATGTACAGGGAAGTGGTGTATGTACAAGATAGATTAGAATAATAGTAGACAAAGGAGCAAAGTTGAGTACACATGGCGCCTGTTTGCCAGGTTTTCACCAAGGTACCTATCCAAAGCGCCACCGAAGTGGTTTTCACCATTGGACGATTGATTTGTCTTTACTATTTTCCATATTAACTAATTTTATTTTATTTTGGTGTTACCAAGACGCCTGTTTGCCAGGTTTTCAAATTGATAACGATTTTTTTGATTTTTTTTTTGATTTTTTTGTATTTTTGCTAAATAAGACAAAGGCTCCCAGAAGCTATGCGTAGAACTTCTTCAGATGCATACTATTGATTGGTGAGGACAATGGTTCGCCTTCAGGAGTAGAGAGTTGGTACGCTCCTGATCCAAAAGCTTCTGTAACAACATAAGGTCCCAACCAATTAGGTTCAAACTTTCCTGGTTTGTCTCTTTCTGCTTGATTCTTTGGGTTCTCCATTAAAACCAAGTCACCAATGTCAAAATTTTTGTTTAAGACCCTCCTGTTATAGCTACGACGAAGGCGATTCTGATATGCTTGGAGATGGTCCAGTGCCTTTTGTCTTCGCTCATCCAGGAATTCTAGTTCATGGAGTCTCGACACTCGATACTCTTCATCATCAATGTGGCCTTTCAAGGATACCCTTAGGGAAGGAATCTCAACCTCAATAGGCAAAATGGCTTCAGATCCAAAGATAAGTGAGTATGGGGTAGCACTAGTGGGAGTACGGATACTTGTACGATAAGCCCATAAGGCAGGATTAAGCTGTAAATGCCAGTAATGTATGTCATAGGAATGGCTTCAATCCACTTCGTAAAGTACTCAGTGGCAGTGATAATGAACTTGTGTCCATTTGATGATGTAGGGTGGATTTTACCTATGAGGTCGAGTCCCCATTGGGCAAAGGGACATGGTGACGTGATAGGACGGAGCTCCTGTGCTGGGGCATGTATCAAATCTCCATGAACTTGGCATTGGTGACATTTCGTTACAAAGACATATGAGTCTTTTTCCATAGTAGGCCAATAGTAACCCAGTCTCATAATCTTTTTAGCTAAGGTAGGACCGCTAGAATGGGAACCACATATACCCTCATGCACCCCACGCAAGGTTGCTTGTGCTTCAGTAGAATCAAGACATCTCAACAGGGTATTATCTAAGGCACGTCTATATAAGGTGTCTCCGACGATGGTGTATTTGGCTGACTTGCGAAGGAATGTCCTACGTTGGTTATTGGATAGGCCAATGGGGATAACTTCGGCATGAAGGTAATCATAGATTTCTTTGTACCATGGGGAATCAGGACCAACAATGTCACACACCATTTCAGAATCTGGGATATCGTAGGCAGGGACCAAAAGCTATTCGACCAAGAACTCAAACTTAGGCATGTTGTTAGGAATGTCAAGGAGTGAGGCAATTGTAGCCATAGCGTCTGCTGCTTTGTTTAAAACTTGAGGTATCTGATGAAACTTGACTTTGTCAAAGTACTTTTTAAAACTATCAGCCATGGGCTTGTATGGAGCAAGCTTCTCATCCTTAGTCTCATAATCATCATTTACCTGTCTTATTACTAGTTGAGAATCACCATATACCTATAGGTTCTTGATTTTCCACTTGATTGCCATGCGTAAACCTGTCACTAAAGCTTCATATTCCGCCATGTTGTTAGTGCACGGAAATGAAATTCTGAATGACTTAGGGATGGAATCACCCTGTGGTGTGATAAACAATATCCCAGCCCCTGAACCATGATTTGTATGCGAGCCATCAAAGTACAGTTTCCATGTTATGTTTGTGTCAAAAGTGAATATGAACTCATCAGGAAAGTCTGCCACTAATGGGTGATCAGCCTATATTGGTGCGTCAGCTAACTGATCAGCAATGACCTGTCCTTTAATAGCCTTTCTTTCTACATACTGGATATCATACTTACTAAGTATCATAACCCACTTAGCCAGACGTCCTGTTAATGCTGCCTTGCTGAGCAGATATTTCAGAGGATCTATTTTAGCAATCAACATTGTTTGATGGTTTAGCATGTAGTGCCTCAGTTTTTGGGTAGCAAATACTACTGCAAGACAGGCACGTTTAATGTTACTATAGTTGAGTTCGTAACCAACCAAAGTCTGACTGATATAATAGACTTCCCGTTCATGACCTTCATCGTCATTCTGTGCAAGCAATGCTCCGAGTGATGAATGGGTTGCTGTGATATAAAGAATCAATGGTCTTCCTTCAACAGGTGGCATTAAGACAGGTGGTGTAAGTAAATATTCTTTAATCAGTTGAAAAGCCTCTTCACACTTAGGTGTCCATGCAAAGGGTACTCCTTTCTTAAGTAGATGTTGAAAAGGGTGTGTCTTATCGGCTAGTTGTACTATAAATCTTCTGATAGATTGCAACCTTCCCTGTAATGTCCTGAGTTGACTGAGATTGTTGGGGGGTGGCATGTCCATGATTGCTTTTACCTTAGTAGGATCTACCTCAATGCCTCGTCTAGAAATGATATAACCTAACAGCTTTCCTGACTTGACTCCAAACACACATTTCTTTGGGTTGAGTCTCACATTATACTTCTCCAGCCTCTGAAATACCTTGTCTAAAACCTGTAAATGTTCTGCCCTTGTTTTGGATTTTATAATAAGGTCATCGACATAATCCTCCATACAAGTGTGTACTAGATCATGAAAGATAGTAGTCATGGCACGTTGATAGGTTGCTCCTGCATTTTTGAGTCTGAAGGGCATAACATTCCAGCAATACATTCCCCAAGGACAAGTGAAGGCTATCTTATGTTGATCTTCAGTTGCAATTTTTATCTGGTTAAATCCTGAGAATCCATCCATAAGGGACAACATCTCATATCCTGCTGTCATGTCAACTATCATGTCTATGTTAGGCAAAGGGAAGTCATCCTTAGGACAAGCCTTGTTGATATCTCTAAAATCAGTGCAGATGTGGATGCCCCCAGCTGGTTTGGTAACTGGTACAAGATTGGAAATCCAATCTGCATAGTCAATAGATCTGATGAAACCAATGTCTAAGAGTTTCTTGAGTTCTGCCTTGACTAATAAAGCAATTTGTGGATGCATTTTTCTCAACTTCTGTTTCACTGGTTTGGCACCTGGTTGTAAAGGTAAATGGTGTAGAACAAGTTCAGGATCTAACCCTGGCATGTCCGCATATGACCAAGCAAAATTTATCTGTCTCTGTGCAAAGAAGTCGTGGAACTCAGGCTTTTCTTCTGTTGTCAATGACGCTACAAAATAAACCAGTCGTGGATTCTCTTTTGTGCCTATGTTGACCTCTACAGTTTCTTCCACGAGCATAGGTGACTTTTCCTGTGTAATGGGAAGAATGTTCAAACCTCCATCCTTAGGTGCCTCAGAGAGGTTTTCACCTTCGGATGCGTCCTTTCTTTTTACTTTTTCATTGTCTAGAGGTGCCTTTCGGTTTTCACCTAGAGACTCATCCTTTTTATCTTGTTTATTCTTTTTCTCATTTTTGCGACTGGAGGGTTGAACAGATTCCCCAAAATATGCTTTATTGTCCAAGTCAATGGTAAAACCAGCTTTATGATCTCCGTTAGGTATTCCTTCACGTAATCCCAGGAACTCAGCAATCGCTTCGTCGTTCTCAAAAGTATCTAAAACGGGTGTATCTTGTTGATCCCAATCAATGAGTTGGAGATAAACTAAGGGAATGTCATCGTCAGAGTTATCAAAGTCTAATGGGGTCAAGGTAAGGATTGAATTATTCATGTGTTCACAAAAGTCTTGTACCAAGTCCTTTTTGCTCTTGGGTTTGGGTCTAGGTGGATGAATAAGTGGGCCTAATGCCAAGGTTTGACAATTTGAAATAGGTGGCTGAGGTTGCCAAGAGGTAGGGTCAAGTGATTCCCAATAGTAGTGTTTAAACCACTCCTCTTTTGTCATTTTCTTTGGTGGACAGGAATTTAAGGGGTTTGGTGAGGAACTTAACAGCAAGTCAAGTTCTCCAAATAACTTGTCAAGGTCCATGGAAGAAGTAGAGGATAAGGAATCCCACTCAGAATCATTAGAGTCAGGAGAGTTACAATTATTTTGGTCTATTGGTTCATGAGATGTCTTAATGTCTTCTGAAGCACGTACTTCCTCAAGTAAGGGTAATGGAGTACTAGGAACGCCAATCTGAATCGGTTGAAACCCTAGCCCTACTCCTTTTGGCCAATTAGAAACAAATAATGGTTCAATTTTGCCATCTTGGTTTAAGCCTAAACCACTCTGCCCATCATATCCTTTGCTTTGCATGATTTTAAAACCCTTTCCATACAATCTTGTAGGAATATGAGCAAGCAAAAGGGGTTCATGATTATCTTCCTTATATAGTCAGGAAGTGACATCTTTTGTATCTACAGCCTCTTTGCTTAATTCACCCCATTTAGTGAAAGTTGTTGTGGGGGCAACATGTATAGTGATTATAGACTGTCCCCTACCTATTGTAGGCAAACCATATGACTTAGGAGGAACCAAATGGCTAACACAATAAGAAGTCTTCATATAATACTCTCCACAACCCTTGTCTTGGATCTCAACCCTAGGAGTAGTGGGAAGTGAAGGTGAAACAGGTGTTCGAGTGAGTGTAGATGGGTCAACATAAGAAAATGGATTAGACGATGAGGCCTCTTGGTTGACTGGCACTTGGCGTTGCAGGATCTCCTTTAGGTTGGTGCAATACTGGAAAGGATCGGGATCACCATCAATAGTTATTTCGGTGCCATTGTAAGGAAATTTAAGACACTGATGATACGTGGAAGGGACTGCCTTCATGGCATGAATCCATGGTCTACCTAGCAAAAGGTTATATGGGAGGGTGAGATCCAAGACCTGGAACTTTGTCTCCATTACCGCATAATAGGAAGTGTTACCACCCCCTTTTATTTTCTTTCTTCATCATCATAAGCCTTAATGACAATACTCTTGGTGGTATCTACACATGCTTCTGAAATACCTAATGCCTTAATTAGTTTTAAAGTGCATAGATTTAACCCTTCTCCTCCGTCTACCAAAACTCGTCTAACTTTGGTGTCATCAACAAGGACTTCTAGATGTAAAGGGTCATTGTGGTTCGTCCTATCTGTGGCATAGTCTTGTTCAGAGAACGTGGCATGATGATTATTGGTTA
This sequence comes from Sequoia sempervirens, assembly GCA_007258455.2. Lineage (NCBI taxonomy): Eukaryota > Viridiplantae > Streptophyta > Pinopsida > Cupressales > Cupressaceae > Sequoia > Sequoia sempervirens. The sequence goes on from VDFB02086081.1 coordinate 238,951,531, forward strand.
AGTAGCCCACCATTTCCTTGAAACGATTGACATCAAGGTCATTAGGGACCGTGGTGTTCTGTAAAGCCTTATCAAGGATAGACCGATGCTCGGGGGAGATACGTAACAATTCCAAGATTGAAATTTGGGCTGGGGTCTTCCCCAACTGGTCAAGTAGGTTGTATTGTAACTTGGAAGGTTGTGATGCTTGTTGCGATGGAGGGCCTTGGATAACAAACTTAGTACGATTATTGACCGCACATTCCGGATTAGCATTGATAGTAATGGTATTGATGTTGTCATCGGCGGCGTGAAGGCAATGAATGATTTTGCCACTATCATAGTCATGTTTGATATTCACATAATTGGCTGACATATTGGTCTTAGTACTTGACCTGGGGACAGTTCCTTTCCCATGGTCATGTAGTGGATCTGAAAAGACTTGGTGATCAGTGTTTGATGTCTTTTGTTTTTGTCCACTAACCTCAATAATTCTCTTGTCAACAAGATCCTGTATGATGTTCTTCAGTTGTCGATAGTTTTGTAGGTTATGCCCCTTTGTCCTATGATAATCACAGAAGGCATTGTCATCCCACCAAGTTGGTTTAAACTGTCCTGGATCATATTGTCTTGGTTCCTGTAGCTGTATGAGGTTGTGTTGTAACAGTTGTTTGAACACCGACTCAATGGGTTCCCCTAAGGGAGTGAACTCACGTTTCTGGAATCTCCTTGGTGGTGGACGTTGAGTATTTTGGACCGCATTGGGAGGTTGATTGACAGCATTAAGCATATTGGCAAAGTTATGAGGCCCTTTTAATGTGAGGAGGGGTCCTGCTTGTAATGTTTTAGCATCAACCGCCCCATCATTTGTGACATTTTTATTGCGAGACCAAAATCTATTTCTATCTGTGGGAGTGTTTTGTACGACCGTGTTTTGATTGGGTGTTGTCATCTTGAGTTCACCCTTTTCAAGGAGATCCTTCTCTATTATCACCCCCTTTTCCACTAGTTCCGAAAAAGATATGCAGCAATGTACCCTTAAGTTACTCCTGAGTTTTGGATGAAGGTTTTCTTGAAACATTGTAACCTTTTGTTTTTTAGGTATCTCAACAGGACATCTACTAGCAATAGTTCTCCATCTCTGGAAGAAAGCAATGAATGTTTCACCTTCGTCTTGTGTTGTGTGGCACAAGGTTGCTATATTTATCTCATGGTCAATGTGGAAGGAGAATTGCTCCACAAATTTCTCGACTAGTTCTCCCCATGATCTAATGCCAGAATCTAGACCCGAAAACCATTCTAGTGCAACTCCTACAAGACTTCGTGGAAATAGCCTCATAAGGTACGTGGGGTCGTAAGCGACATCAATGCATATGGTAGAAAATTCCCTGATATGTTCTACTGGATTGCGTTTGCCATTGTACTTAGGAAGATTTGGTATGACATATCCGTGAGGGAAAGGTGTCATGTACAATGATCTATCAAAAGGGAATGGGCATATGTCCTTTGGTGAAAATGATTTCTTAGTTGACACTGACATGTTATCCATTTGTGTTTGTAATGCCTGCATTTGTGTTTGTAGGACGTCAACTTGAGTCAAAGATGTGCTAGGAGGATTATGCGATCCATATATGTATTCTGAAATCCAAAGTCTCGTGATGGGTTTTGATTGAACATCGGCATCTGAGGTGGATTTGGATTCGGAATGTTGGTAAATGTATTTGGATCTAGAGTCGGCATAAATTGGTGTTGACCTGGGTTCTGTGTAAATGGATTCCGAGTACCACTCTGTGAAAAGGGATTCTGATTCGGAACCGATGTGAAATAGTTTTGGCCTGGAATCTGGGTAGACGGATTCTGACTACCAATCTGTGAAAAGGGGTTCTGATTCAGAACCGATGTAAATTGGTTTTGACTGCTAGTCTGGAAAGGTGGATTTTGATTGCCATATTGGAAGGAGGGAATGCCCCCTGTTTGTGTAATCCTTGGTATAGTACTAGTGACCTGAGCACTAGGTATGGCCATCGACTGTGGTAAAGTACCCATAATGCTAGCAGTAGGTGTTGTTGTTGATTGTGCACTTGTGACACCGACATAAGGTGTGGAGGCTGAGGTTTTAGATCTTTTATTCCCAACAAGAGGACCGAAGGGAGTAGATGATGAAGCCCCTGTAGTGAAATTAAATCCCGATGTCATGCTAGATGTACCAAATGGGAATGTGTGGACTGTCGTACTCTGTGTAGACGTGTTAGATGGCATAGTCGTGCTGACTTGAGGTATAGTAGTACTAGCAGTCGTAGTATTTGTCCCTTGTGTAGGTTGAGTTTGTAAGGTACTGATATCAAATCCTGGAGGTAAGGTAGCACCTTCAGCTAGCAATTTTCCTAAGAACTGTTGACGATCGTTTGCTAGGTACTCATCTACAAAAGAGGAAAACTCAGGGTCTTGTGCGGCAGCCTCTATGTCTTCTGTTATAACATGTCCTTGAGTGTTTCTAGTGGTGAATTTGTCTAATAGATTCTTATGAGGTCTTGAAGAAAATGGGTTGATGAACTCGCTTGGGTTCGACATGTTTTCTCTCTCTCTTCTCTTAGACCTAGTTTCAACCATGTAAGACAAGCTCAATATGCGGGAAATGCAAGACTATATCTAGAAACTGTATGACTCTACTCTATGTTTTTGGGGTTTTCTTATGCAAAATAAGGGATGTCCTATGATGATACTAGTCTAGACTCTAAAGGTGCAAGAAGTCTAAGTGAGACCCTAAAATGATCAATTCTATAAACCCAAGGTGAAGGGACCAACTACCTAAAGTCAAACCAAGGTGTCAATTTAGATAAGTCAAGGAACCAATGTAGGACAAGCATCAAAGACAAGTTGAGTTTCCTAACTAGACTGATGAGCTAGGACGACTCTCTATAGGAGAAAGTATATGATGATAAGACTAGGTTCAATGACAGATTTCGTTGACACTATGACCTTTCTAGAGTATAGATGGTGGACTACTCCTAAAGTTTGTAAAAGTGACCTCTCTAAAAGTCTAATGCAAGGTGATATGTACCCTATGATGAAGCTAAACTCTAACTAAAGACAACTATGGTAATGACTAAATGACCCTAAAGGATGCAAAATTGAGCAAATAGTTTCAGGTTTCTGTTTCAAAGACTGTTTGTATGAAGACCACTGAAACTGGTATAACACTGATAACTGGATAGTGACAGTGAATTTTGGTTATTCTGGTAAATAGACAGATGCGTTTCAAATTTAACAGTTGCGATCCAAACTGGCAGATGCGACTCAAGATTACCAGATGCGACTCAAACTGACAGATGCGACTCAGAATACAACGCATGTGGTGTTTTCAGAACAGATGCGAGCCAAAATAACATATGCGACTCACAAATTACAGATGCGACTCAAAACTACCTGATGCAACCTTTATAAATCAAATGCGAGCCAAAATGACAGATGCGACTCAGAAATTTTAGATGCAACTCAAATTTAACAGATGCGACTCAAAATTAACAGATGCGACTCTAAAAATCAGATGCATGTTTCTGGTGAACAATTGCGACTCTCTGTGAATTTTCAGTGACATGAAATTTAAACTGACTCCGTTTTCTGTGATCAAATTTTGACAATCAAAGACAATCGTAAGACAAAGTGTTTTCAGTTTCAATTTTGGACTCAAAGAATGTTTAAAGTGATAACAGACAAGCACATCCTAATAGGCCAAAGGCCTAGGGTTTGTATACTTGGTATAGCTCACCGAAATACCCTAGATTGGTGATGAACACCTTTCCTTCTCGAGAGCGGATAGCTTAGGAATTTGGTGGCATTGGCTCCCCTCCACGGCTCATTAACGTCTTTCGAGCACACCAATTCTGAATTCTTTGGGCAGTGACTTCCCAAGAACCGCTATCTCTACTCAAGGGGATCAGTAGTGAGTAATCTTCGGGCATGATACTGTACCCTGCACTAATACCAAGCAATGGCCACAAATAGGTTGGTCTCTACAACAAAGGGTATTTAATTTGGGCATTCCGTTCGTGGGGTGTGATCCATACGGCATGAGTCCCCTTTCGGATCCATCTCGTCGGAACCACACTCGTGATTCTTTGGGTTTCCCCAAGAACCCACTTTTGTATACCGGCTGGAAGTCCCTCAGGTTCAGCGTGCTACCGATCTGAGTCGTTCTAGGGTGAGTACTTTTTCCCACCAGAACAGTCCCAAGTTCTAGAGTTGGTAACCGTTTCTCTTACACCCAGGATCGCACGGATGCGCAAGGGGAGAGGATACTTCGGTGTACCAAATCGTAAGGGTGACCAAACTTGTGCTTTCGCACCAAACACAGTAGACACTTGTTAATTTTAATCCAAATGAAAGATTTGCTACGCTACCAAACAATATGTTTTAAATTTAACTAGGGTCTTCGACAAACATCCTGCAGAAAGACTATTTAGTAATTTTCAATATTGTCTTCGTCAATCGTTCTGCAAAATCTTGTTAACTCCAAATGGCCACACACTGAAAATAAGATATCAGTAACACGAAAATTAATTGAAAATTTCAGATTATGGGAAATGAAAATAAAATTTTACCAGTCAGTTGCGTCGTTTTGTTACCAGTCAGATGCGTCGTTTCTTTTTCAGTTGCGGCTCGAGATATCACTTGCGATTCAGGAATTGTCAGATGCGTCGTTTATCTGTTAGATGCGGTTCATAAACTCAATTGCGGTTCATAAACTTCACATGCGGTTCCGGAAAATCAATTGCGGTGCAGAAACTTCACATGCGTCGTTCCACCTTAACTTGGTCAAAACTTCATGAAATTATTATTTTTTTCCTTTAATCTTATAGTATGTGAAGCATAGAATGTGATGCATGTTTTGGATTCAAAAAATGTGATACCGTTTGAAAGCTATATATGTTTTTCAATCAGCTTATCAATCAGGGCTTTAGTCGTAATTCTAATAGAAAATGAATAATAATTATTTATTAAATTCAAAGTAAAGAATAAGTTATATTGGTGGAAAGTTGAGAATCTTCTTTACAAACCCTTTTCAATCCATCAGTTTTGGGCTAAAAAAAAGTCGTCAGCCACATGGGTGAAGTCTAGAAAAGCAAGGTAAGCTATTAAACACGTTTTTTGTGTTGACTTCTTAGGATTGGCATGTCCTAGCAAAATTCCAAAGCAAGCCCAAGGCTAATCCCTAGGCAATAAAGTTTGTGTCAAAAATATCAGATATCCGATTTGAATTGGATATCTGATTTGTTTTAGATATGATTTTTTTAAAAATTATACAGTTTATAATATATGATTTAAAAAATGCAATAAATAGTTTATAGTTTTGTAACGCTGAAAAATGAAACAAGCTTTTGCACAATAGACAACAAGAATCAAGATTAGAAGCACACATGCATACAATACTAAATCTAAAATGCAAATTTCAATCGTTAAGCAACAAAGAACATGGGAAAGTAAAAATGTAATTAAAATTGAAACAATCTCACCAATTCCAAACGTATTTCCATGAATTATCTCGATTGCCCTTCTCCATTTTGCTTGTGTAGTATAATTGCCCTCAGATTTTCAAGTTCGTGCAAGTATAGCCTTATGATAATGATTAGCAAAATATCGAAGATTCAAGACAAAAGTGCTCTCAAAAGTTATCAAATTCGCAAGAGAGATTGGAATGAAGAATGACAAATCAATTTATAGAAAATTGATTATTCGAATGACAGGCCAAGATTGAAAGATTAACGGACGGTTGAGATTGATTGATTAGACATGCATTCAGATAACTGATAGAATTGACACGAGTGATTCGAATTAGAAAATAGAATTAAAGATTAAATAAATGATTTAATCTTCAGTTCGGCATTCGAAAACATTAGAAATATCTTTGCATGACAAAGATAAAGATTGATTATAACGACTCTCTGTTCGAACACACGCACAACATTTAATTAATTAAATAATAATATTTAATTAATATGCATGTGCACGCAAATGAGTTAAAACGGAGGATTGCATGATCTGAAGAATTACTCAAAGACGCCACTCAGACATTAAATCAATAGTTGAGCGACAAATTAGATGAGTAGGTAAAAGTGAATACTTAGATAACTCACATAATTATCTAAAATATAGAAGAATGTGTTAAAATAGAATTAATGAATTTAATAATTCATTTAATTCAAGACTCGATATTTGAAGAATAATTAAATAAATAAGATTTATTTAATTAAGTGATGAAGGGATTTAAATGAATAATTAAATAAAGAATTTATTTAATTATAGTTGAAATATGATAAAGAGTAAATTAAATAATGATTTTATTTAATTTAATAGAATAAGGTTAATTAGTAAGATAATTAAATAAGAAGCGCTTATTTAATTAATTAGATAGAATAAAGAAAAGTGTGAATTAATTAAATATTTAAGATTATTTAATTAATAGAAGAATTAATGTTAAGGTGAATAATTAAATAATTGACATTATTTAATAATGACCCTGAAGAATAAGAATTATGAAGAATATGGAAGTCGCAAGCTTAAACCAGATTTCGGTGTCTACAAGTTTATTTTAATATATTTGGTTTAGAATATACAATATAGTTTATAATTTAATATATAATATACAATTTATGATAATCTTTTATAGAATTATGTATTTAATATATGATATATTATATTATTATGTATAATATTTAAATATTATTTCTATATTTTAGTTAATGCATATATATATATATTACTAATATATAAAATATTTAAATATTATCTCTTTCCCTCTCCCTCTCTCTCCCAAGTCTCTCACTTAATCACTCCTATCTCTCTCCCCTCTCCCCTCTATCTCTCTCCCACTCCCTCCCTCCCTCTCTTTCACTGACTCCCTCTATCTCTCTCCCCTCTACCCTTAACCCTTAAACCCTATAACTCTCTCTCTCTCTCAAGTCTCTCTCTACTAACCCTCTCCCTCTCTCAATTCTCTCTCACTCAATCCCTCTATATCTCTCCCTCTACCCTTAACCATAAACCCTAAACCCTTAACCC
>VDFB02086081.1:238958668-239031838 GCA_007258455.2 Sequoia sempervirens
TAGATTTGGGAGGAGTTAGAAATTGACACTTGTCAAGCATATGAAGTTTTAGTTTTCCACCAGGAAAAATTGAAAGAAAAATTATCTTTATTGATTTATTGTTATCTCTCATAAGAGAACTCCTCAAGGACATCTCTAAACTAGGGAGCTTAAACTTTTAAACTGATCTGTGCTATTAAATTCATGGATTGAAACTCTAAAATTGAACTATACTACTAAATTCATGGGACCATCAACTTTAAAATATTTTAAAAATAATTTATCAGCATTCAATGAATTTTGTTAGGAAGCTCCCATCTATGAGATTCCGGTATAATAAATTTATTTAATTATGGCTCTAGGAAAATTCACTGCCTTGACAAATTCATTGGGAAGTAAAATTCACTCCTAACTATTCACCATGGCCGAAAATTAATCGCCAGCCTTTAATTATATATTATTTTGAAGTAAACATTAAAAAGAATGTTTTTCATGCTATTTAACTATTGAAACATTCAAATCCCAAGTTTCATATCCCACTTAATTGATGTATACATTGATGGTTTTCTTAAAATATATTAAATTTGTAAAAATATCTTAAATATATTTAGTTTAAAAAGTGATATTGATTTGTAGATATTTTATTTATTTAAAATATTTCATTTTAGTTAATACATGTTAACAATATTTTTTCATGTCGTTTCATCATGGAAAGCATCTTCAAATCCTAAGATTCATATCCCACTTAATTGATGTATAAATTGATGGTTTTCTTAAAATTATATTAAATTAGTGTAGATATCTTAAATATATTTAGTTTACAAAATTTCAAAGATATTAATTTGGAGATATTTTATTTACTTAAAATATTTTGTTTAAGTTAATACATGTAGATAAAGATGTTATGTGTTGTTTATTTTTGAAATATTAAATATTAATATTTTGACATGTAAATGATAGTCAAATTTAAGGTAAAAAATAAAAGTTTGTGTTAATACATTCACTCCATTACACTTCATCTCTTGTTGTCCTCATAGAATGCCTCTCTACATTAATCAATATTACATAACTATTACTTTTTATCATTCTAAAATGTATAAAAATAAAATTGATATAGTTAAAGAATAAAAATATTGATTTGTATATTATATATTAAATTTGAAATTTGTAATAAAAAGTGAAGCCAACCAACATAGGAAAAACATTAAAAGCTTAAGTGAGGGAGTTGAAATAAGGATGTGAAGGATTTAAGTGTAAGAAAATGTTTTTTTTTCTAGATGGATGTGAAGTCTACTTTTTTGAATGGACAGTTAGAAGAGGAAGTTTACATTGGGCAATTAGAAGGCTTTCAATGCTTAGATAATCTTGATTTTGTATGTAGATTGAAAAAGGCTATGTATGGACTTAAGTAGGCTCTTAGAGCTTGGTATTCTAGGCTGGACAAGTATTTGCAACAATAGGGGTTTTGAAGAGGTAGTGTGGATCTAGCAACCTATGTATAAAAACAAAAGATGACAAATTGTTGATTGTTGTTGTCTATGTTGATGACATTATATTTGAGGAAGTAGTGAGGACATGCAAAAGAATTTTGGAATGCAATGGTAAATTTTGAAATATTAGCAAGATTTCAAGCAACATCAAAAGAAACTCATGTCAAAGTAGTAAAGAGAATACTCAAGTATCTGAAGGCTACAATTATTTTTGGTTTGTGGTAACCTAAGAGTGAATTTTGACTACATACACAAATGTAGATTGGGCATGAAGCATAGATGACCAGAGGAATACAAGTGGTGGATCTTTCTTTTTTGATGATAGTCTTGTGTCATGGTTGAGCAAGAAACAAGATTCAGTTTCCTTATCAACAACTGAAGTGGAGTATATTGTGGTAGCTTCATGTTGCACATAGGTACTAGGGATGAAACAAAACTTGAAGGATATGAATATTGAATTTGAAGAACCTATTTCTATTATGTGTGACAACACTAGTGCCATAAACATCTCAAAGAATCTAGTTTTTCATCCAAGGAAAAACACATTGCAATCAAATATCACTTTCTAAGGGAGAAGGTTGCAGAAAAGGAGGTGAAGTTGGAATATGTTGAAACTAAGGAGCAAGTGGCAGATATTTTTACAAAACTACTTCCTAAGGAGACTTTTGAGTTTCTCTAGAAGAATTTGGGAGTTTTTCCTCCCTTCTCTTAAATCAAAAGGAAGTATTGGTTGAGGGGGATCATTTCCTCCCTATCGCAAGAAGGCTTGGTGGTCTTGTAGAATGCTTATTAGATGCAGTATGCCATGGACTCAAGGGGAGCATATCTCAGAAATGGGTTGACCTTTGCCCTTGATGTCAAAGGGGGAGAAGTGGAACTCAAAATGCTATATTTTCTAAGGGGAATAAATGGAACTCAATATCAAAATTTTCTGTCTTTGTGTGTTTGTGGGGTCAACATTTTTCTATTTTCCATCACTGACAAAGAGGGATATTGTTCAACAAATATTCTCATTGATTTCAAAGGTGTGTATGGTTGTCAAAGGAGATATGATCAGAGGTGGCACTGTATTTTTAGGAGTTGTTCTATCATACCTATTTGTGTTGGTAATTGTATTGTCATATCATTTTGAGTTCAAAAATAATGTTTCTAGCTATACTGATAAAAGAAGTTGAGGAGTGTTTGTGTTCTAGAAGTATGTATTAGGAGATATGTGTGACTATTGTATGCTTGCAATATCATGTATGCATCTATTCACTAGATGATAGAGGTGATCCAAAAGGCTATACCAGAATGTTTCAGTTCAGTGTTTCTCAATTCTCTTTTCTGAAGGTGTTGTTGGCTCTACGATTTGAGAGGAGAGTATGTCTACACATGTTCCACCATATTATAGAGTCTCCGAAGGATATGTTTAGCATGCAAAAAGATTGAAGTGACAAAAGGTTCCCTATTCTTGTCTATCAACCAGTTGGTGTTCGAGAATTGTGCAGTAATGGCTAGTAATGTGCAACATTCAAAGTTAGCATGTGGTGTTAAGATAGGACCTAGTTAAGGTTCTTGTGGTAGCACATGGTGCATCATGTTATTTTAGTAAAAACAATTTTTGTTTTGGATTGACTTGTTACACATTTCATGAAATTTGAATTTAGATCCACCTTATGTCATCCTGGTTATTTGTAGACCCTTGGCCAACATGGAGTAATGTTTTATGTGATTGTGAGTTGACAATATGTACATTTTGATTGGAAATAATGAAAAATGGGTCTTCAAACTTCCTTCAATCCAAACTTAGAGCCTACACATTTAAAGCTTGGCCGGAAGGATTGTGCCATTTAGGGGCTTACCTTAGTCAAACTCCATGTTAGTGTTTCCACTTCCATAATGACAATGTCAATGATAAATGGATAAATGATAGGAAGAAATGATGAATCAACAAAGTGTTGCAACTCACCACCCTTCAATGGCTTCCTTGAAGGACTGAAGTCGTGCACATCACCTCAAGGTTTTGGATCTTGTATTGCTACAATAGATCATTGAAATGCTATTCTTGACTTGCTTGATAGTGCTCTTGATCATAAGTTTCCAATATTTTTCCACTTAGGTTTGAAATGATGCAATAGCTAGGTATTTATAGGCATTTATTCAATTAAAAATTAAATTTCAATGACCGACTTTAGACAATTGAATGCAAATAATAAATTGTTGACATCGACATATTTGAAATTGGAGCCAAAATAGGCATGAGTTTCCTTGCCCTATTTTTCAATGTTTTAAGTGTTGTGGGCAAGGTATTAGATAAATGCAATTTTTTTGCTTGTAATTCATTGTTAATTATTAAAAAAGGGCCATAGAATACATATTTTAGGAAATTAAGTACTCAATTAGGTCCAATAATTTAAGGGGGGACAAAACATAAAGTGAAATTATCAAGGGTGACAATTTATGATGGTACAAGTAGATCCAAGAAGCTATTCTCACCGTGGTTTTTACCATCTTGGGTTTCCACGTATATTTGGTGTTCTCTTGTGTGGATGTGTGTGTTTATGGTAAGTTCTTGATTAGTAGTAGTGAAGTTTCAAGTTTCATGTTCAAATATTTATGTTGAAGTTAAGAATTTTAAATTGATTAAATCTATTGATTCACCAATCCCCCTCTCAATAGATTGTGTGCCCTTCAGTGTGTAGTAAGTGAAATAACTTCAAACAAGAGGAGTGTTGCCCTTTTCCAAAAGGTGGAGAGAAAAATTTAAAATTCTTGGAATGACATAACTTGTTGATGGAAAGTGTTATTCTTAGGGGGAGTATTTTGTTGGTTTTCAAGTTTCATGTTCAAATATTTATGTTGAAGTTAAGAATTTTAAATTGATTAAATCTATTGATTCACCAATCCCCCTCTCAATAGATTGTGTGCCATTCAGTGTGTAGTAAGTGAAATAACTTCAAACAAGAGGAGTGTTTCCCTTTTCCAAAAGGTGGAGAGAAATTTAAAATTCTTTGAATGACATAACTTGTTGATGGAAAGTGTTATTCTTAGGGGGAGTATTTTGTTGGTTTGCCATCAATGAAAAAGGGGGAGATTGTTGGAAAAAGGTTTTCATTGATGTCAAAGGTGTTAGTTATTTCATCATTGCCAAGGTATCTAGAAGGTTGTTTTCTGAAATGTTGTCTATGCATTTGTGTTCCTTGTGTTTTAAGAATTTAGTAATAGGTTGCAGTACTGTTGGAGCATGCTTGTAATATCATGCTTGCATCTATTTTGTTGATGAAATTAATCTAGAAACATAATCTATTCATTATGATCTATGGTTATTGTAAAGTGAATTATTATATGAGGAAGTGACTAAGAGTTGGAGGTAGAGAAAAATTATAATGAGATACAAAGATGTATTTTTATGATCGTGCATCGCTAATCTCTTATTCACTTTAATGTACAATGTACAATATATTTATTATTATGTAAATTTGTGTTTTTCACAAGTCAATACAAATTATCCATGAATTCCTCTTCCTATATGCCTCTTTTGTAAAATAGTGACATTATATTCCTTTATTGAAATATAATATATTTTAAACATGCCCCCCTCGTCATTAGTTACCTGCTTTCACTTTACTTCATTTTTGAAGCATCCCTCAGAGTTTGTTTGCATTTCTTTTTTATTATGTTATTTCATGTTATAAAATTTCTCAATATTCTCATTATAAAAAATTATTTTTTACAATTTTCCTATGGTAAATTGGGCACATGTCAATTTAGCAGTCTAAATATAATTTCATTGTGATTGTAAATTTTGAGTAGGAGAATGTATTGTGCTCAAAGAATTTTCTTTCAAAATTTGAATAGAGCTCAAGCTCATCTTTGTTTATTTTGTAGGGAAATTATCACTATAGCTCAAAGAAGCCAAATAACGCATTGTGCTCAAAGAAGCCATTTCCATCATGTGAATAGAGCTCAAGATCATCTTTGTTTATTTCTTCCCCTACTTCATTAACCCTACTACAAAGAAATTTTTTCTCTTATCATGGAATGCAAATTGAGACGGTGAGTTGATTTATGTCTTTATATTCAATTAAATGCTATGTAGGACTTGATAAACACTCACCACTCTATTAGGAAAAAACCACCCCTACAAGTGAATCCAAGGAAAAACCAAACCTCTAGTCCTAAAAGAAAAAGAACAATTACTTATTACTGATTTAATTTTGAATGATAGATGACAATTATGCTCCATTGAGCACCCTTGTCTAATAGCTATTCAAATATAGTTCTTTAGATTTTAGACATTATCTCAAATTAACATTCCAATAAACATTTTTTTAAGATCTTTTATTAAATTCTTGGCTTCTCTATTGACACAATGCTACTTTTGTTGGGAAAATGTGTCTCAACCTTGCAATTATATGAAGGTTTTTGATAGGATATATATATATATATCCTAGTTACACTGATAGGTGTAATATACAATGGCAGAAAGGGGGGAGAGTGGGATGTGTGTAAACAATTTTTGTTAAATTTTTCAAGAAACTCCTAAAATGACCGACATACATTATATAAATGATACATTGTAAATCTAAACCATTAATTATTAGGTTTTAGATCTAAAGGTGGATATTTTGTTGGAATTTCTTGCCCTAAAATTTAACTCTATTTTATGAGGGCATTGTACTATTACTACGGTAGACGATGATGTATTCTGAGAGTCTAATAGTGGTCATGTTGTCTTTGGATATTTGAGTGGTGATACTCCCGTGAGAAGCTTGCGCTACAAGTATATTACAATCTTTGTGATTGTTGAATAATATATTGTGTGGCTTTTGGAGTGTGGGGTTTTTCTCCCAAAAGGGTTTTCCCCACATAAATCACTATTTTGTGGTATGCATTATATTTATGTTTATTTTGTTTAAGTTTTTGTAACTATTTATTTTGTTAGACTATAGGAATCAGTCAGGTATCTGCCTCCTATAAACTGTAGTGTGCCTAGTAAACTCTTTTCATGTGACTGGTGGCAATGGTGTGACATGCCCTCTAGTACCATGCGAATGGTGGGGAGACTAGACCTTGTGACCACTTTCTTGCAACAGGATGCTTTAGCCAATCAAGCTAGGCCCACCACCCTAAGTTTCTATAACTCTTAAAGATATGTAAAGTTTTGCATTATTCTCCTCTCAAGACTAGTGTAGGAAGTTGTTATGCTACCTTAGCTTCCTTACAAGTGGTATCAGAGCTTGATCACCTTTGGTTTCAGTTGTGAGTTGTTGGATTTTTTGAACTAATCCAAATTTGAGTGGGAGCCTGTGCAAAAGACACTTAGTGATTTTGTTGCAAGAATTTTCAGATGACAAGTTCATCAGGGAGAATAGAGGTGGAAAATTTCTCTAGAAATAATTTTGATATGTGGAAGCTAAAGATGGAGGATTTTTTAATAGATCAATATCTGTGGGATGTTGTTTATGAGAATGTTTTAAGGCCTACAGATCCTACTCAACCTACTCAATATGATGTTATGGATTGTAAAGCTAAGCGTTTAATTAGATTGTGCTTGGAAGAATCTATTTTAATCAATGTCCATGAAGAGACCTCTACACAATAACTATGGAAGAATATTGGTGAGATGTATCAAGCCAAATATTTAGTGAAAAATATTTTATTAAGGAAGAAGTTGTATTCCTTGAGAGTGGAAGAGGGTGGACAAATCACAGACCACATAGAAGCATTCAATATGTTGGTGGCTCAATTGGTCAATTGGTCAAAATGGTCAGAGAGAGGGGAAATCTAAAGCTTGTTTGGTTGTGGGTTATCTTTTGTGTTATTTGGAATTTATGTTATTTTGAAGACTAAAGATGTGGTGGGTTCTTTACATGGAGATGAAGGGGAGGAGGTGTAAATGCTTGAGAGAAGACCTGATGTTGGTGGAGGCCAAGGAAAGAAGGATAGGCAGGCAGATCCAGGTCAGGGGAGATCAAGTCTCCTAGAGAGTCCAAGAGTTGTTTGTGGGTTGAGTGATGGGATGTTCAAGTGACTAGGAGCTGAGAGAAATGGAAATATGTTTTGGGTTCAGGAAGAGATGGTTGTTCATTTTGGACTGTGGGCTTCATGTGGGTGTGATGGTTAACTCAAGTGCATCTTCCTTGTTTAATGAGATTGAAATATGAGGAGTGGAGTGAGTTGATGGAGTTCATTTGAATGGTGAGGAGTTCAATCCATTCTTGGTGGGAATAAATGGTGAAATGTTGTCTGTGAGATGGCAGGTGTGGTATTGGGATGCAGGGTGGTGGAGTGTTAGATATGTAAGGTCATGATGAGAACTTCCATGAAGGTTGGAGGTGGGGACTTGATAGTCATGGTTTGGAGTGTCAGGGATTATCTTTCTGAGAATGGAGGGTCTGGGAATAAAGAGGTTTAATTATGTATTGAATTTGATTTCTATGAGCATTGGATTTATGGAAAAAAAATTGCATTCAATTTTACTCAAGTTCTCATAAATATTGTAGTGTATTGGATCTTATTCATTTTGATGTGTTTGGTCCTATAGATGTTCCTTCAATTGGTAAATCCACATATTATATTTCATTTATTGATGATTATAGTAGAAGGACATGGGTATATTTTTTAAAGAGTAAATTGAAGTATTTAGCCGATTTAAAGAATTTAAAGCAATGGTTGAGTTCCAAAATAGAAAGAAAATAAAAATTTTAAGGACTGATAATGGTGGTGAATTTTTCGCTAACAATTTTGATAGATTATGTAAAGATTGTGGTATTCATAGATAGAAGAAAACTTTGTATTTTCCACAATAGAATGGAGTTGCAGAAAGAATGAACATGACACTGATGCATAAGGCTAAGAGTATGTTGAGTAGTGCTTGCCTAGAACAAAGGTTTTGGGATGAAGCTGTTGCCACTGCTTGTTACCTGATTAATAGGCTTCCTACATCACCTCTTGTTGATAAGACTCATGTAGAGGAATGGTCAGGTTGCAAGCCTTCATCAAGACATCTTAGAGTTTTTGGTTGCGAGGCATATGCACATGTGCCTAAGGAGAAGCAAACAAAGTTGGAGAACAAAGCTATGAAATGTATCTTCATTGAAAATAGTTATGGTGTGAAAGGATACAAGCTTTGGGATCCTATTGCAGAAAAGGTAATACATAGTAGAAGTGCTATTTTTAGAGAAACTAAGCCTTCTTTTGTTACATTGCAACTAGAACAAAGTAAACAGGAAGATGTGATTGAATTTCCTTCTACTCCTAAGAAAGTTGAATAGAGGCCCAAGGATAGAAAAGAAGTTGAGGAGAAATCATCTAGCTTTGGATCTTCAAAAGAGGAGGAAGAACCTCCAACTCAACTTGTTTGTAGGTCTACAAGGCATAGAAAACTACTTGAAAGGTATACACCCTATGATTGGAGATGTATATTTTCTTTGAATACTAACATGGATGAACCCACATCTGTAGAAGAGGCATTAGGTCTGAATGATGCAGAATCCTAAAAGATCACTATGGATGAAGAAATGGCATATTTGAAAAAGAATGATACATGGGATATTTTACCATTTCTTGAAGGATGAAAACCTATTGGTTGCATCTAGATGTTAAAGAAAAATATTGGTTCAGATGGAGGTATTGAGAAGTACAAAGCAAGGTTGGTTTCAAATGGTTACTCTCAAGTTGAGGGTGTTGATTATGGTGAGATATTTTCTCCTGTCGTAGAAATGAAATCCATTAGATTTTTACTTTCTATTTCCTTGGCTTATGATTTAGAGGTTGATAAAATGAATGTGAAAAATACTTTCCTTCATGGTGATTTGGATGAGGATATTTATATGACACAACCAAAGCACTACATGGTGAAAGGTAAAAGTAAATTGATTTGCAAATTGAAAAAATATTTGTATGGCTTAAAAAAAGGTCCTAGGATATGGTACCAGAAATTTGAGACATATGTGTTGAGTTTGGGATTTGAGCATTCTAAATCAGATCATTGTATTTATTATAAAACTGATGGTGATAGTTTCCCATTTATTGCATCATAATGTTGATGATATGTTATTTATTGGAAAAGGGAAATGTATGATCTCATAATTGAAATATCAACTTGCTGCTAAATTTGAAATGAAGGACCTTGGTGCAACTAGACACATTCTTGGGATGGAAATTAAAAGAGATAGAGAGAACAGAAAGCTATGGCTTGGCCAAAGTATGCCAATTCAATTTTACATAGATTTAACCTGCAAGATTGTAGACCACTATATGTTACCCTTTATGTTGGAACAAATTTATCTATTTTAGATTGTCCAATATCACCATTAGAGATGGAAGACATGAAAAAAATGCCTTACCAGAGTGTAGTTGGAAGTTTGATGTATGCTATGGTTTTTACTAGACCATACATTTCCCAAGTAGTGGGAGTTCTTTCTAGATATATGTCTAATCTTGGTAGACCTCATTGGGATGGAGTTAAAAGATTCTTCAGATATTTGTGAGGTACCTCAGATTATTCCTTATGTTATCATAGCAATGTGACTGAAGATGATATTTCACTTGATATTCATGGTTATGTGGATTTAGACTAGGCAGGTGATGTTGATAATAGAAGATCCACCAGTGCTTATGTGTTTACTTTATTTGGTGGTACAATTAGTTGGATGAGTAAGCGATAGGATTTGGTTGCTTTTTCCACTATTGAAGTGGAGTATATGGCAGCTACTCATGCTTGTAAAGAATCCATTTGGCTTAAGAGACTGTGTTCAGATATTGGAATAAAACAAGGTGCAATGACAATTTATTGTGACAATCAGAGTGTGATGTGTCTAGCCAAGAACCCAACATTTCATGCCAAGAACAAGCACACTGATTTACATTATCATTTTGTTAGAGATATGGTCGAAGATGGTTGGGTGAAGCTAGTTAAGGTAGATACTTTGATGAATGTTTCTAATTCTTTAACTAAGCCTATGAGCACAAAGAACTTCAGATGGTGTTAAGAGATTATGGGCCTTTTGGACCCTAGCAATTAAGAGACAATGTTCACTCCCTCTTGTTGCTCTTGCAAGGTGTTTGAAAAAAGGGAGATTTTTTGGGAAAATGTGTCTCAACCTTGCAATTATATAAATTTTATTGTTGATAGGATATATATTGATATATATATATATATTTCCTAGTTACACTGAAATATAATGGAAACAAGGGGGGAGAGTGGAATACGTGTAAACAATTTTTTGTTAAATTTTTCAAGAAACTCCTAAAATGGTTGACATACATTATATAAATGATACATTGTAAATCTAGACAGTTAATCATTAGGTTTTAGATCTAATGGTGGATATTTTGTTGGCCTGTCTTGCCCTAAAGTGTAACTCTATTTTATGAGGGTGTTGTACTATGATTGCGGTAGATAGTGATGTATTATGAGAGTTTGATAGCAGTTGTGTTATCTTTGGATCTCTGAGTGGTGATACTCCTATGACAAGCTTGCTCTGCAAGTATATTGTAATCTTTAGGATTGCTGAATAATATATTGTGCGGCTTTTGGAGTGTGGGGTTTTTCTCTCGAAAGGGTTTTCCCCACATAAATCACTATGTCATGGTATGCATGATATTTATGTTTATTCTATTTAATTTTCTATAAATGTTTGCATTATTCTTCTCTCAAGATTAGTGTAGGAAGTTGTTCTGATACCTTATCTTCCTTATAACTTTCAAATTTATAAGAAATTCTATATAAATTAGAATTTACATAACCATTGCACCTCCATTACAATCTTGGCGTAAAATTGTCAAGTTGTTAACCAAAAAATAAATAAAATAAAAGCATAAAACAAAATTCATAGAGAAATGATTTCTTGAAAGCAAATAAAATTTGTATTTCAAAATTGTATACACAAAAATACTATTGTATACATATAATATTGTAAATTAAATTAATGTATTTTCTATGCACATATAAAATTATTCGCTCTAACATAGTAATTTATATATTATTTTCTATAGGCTTAACTCTTGCACCACCTTTCATGCAACAGAAAGCTAAAAGATAGACAAAACACACCTATGTATGTAATGTTATATAAATCCCGCATCCCCCTTCACATGTTCTGGAAAAAACTCCTTGATGGAAAAGGAGACAAACAAATCGTACCAATGGAAAGACTTGATGGTCAGACGTTAACTCCAACCTGTTGTCGCCTATCTGGTCATCAGGAAAACGTGTCAGCACCGGTGATTTTTCAAAATCATATTTCAAAATGGAAAAAAACCAACAAAAACATGGAATTCAAAACCATTATTTGAAAATAGAAAAATGAGGTCCCATTTTTGTCGCCATTTTCCACAGCAACATTTTGAAGGTTGCTAGAGAGCAACATGGAGTTATAGCATTCAGAGGCTGAAGTAGTGCATCCACCCTCCATATGAAAATGCATTTGTTAGGCACGAGCACCTAGCTAGCTACCAGGTGTGTATATCCACCAGAAATATATGCCATTTTTCCATTCTTCCTAGGAACTATGAAGAAATGAACAACTATTTGTAGCAAAGATGGGTTTTCATTGACGTGAAAAACAAAGGGTTTTCCTTGGGAAAAGGGGTTTTCATTTGAAATGCAAAGCTATTTATGTGTTTTTGTGTTGAGGGTTTTTTAATTTTCATTTCCTCTCGTTAACTGGTTTTGAAATTTTGTGATTGTCGAATGAAATAACCGACAACCCATTGTAGAAATATGAGTGAAATAACTAAATAACGTTTATAAAAACCAAAAACCATACAAAATATATTGAGGTCAGAAAATGCAATGTGGGTTCTGGAATGAAATGATATATTTTGAAAACCACATAAAGACCAAAACATCGCCATTGTTCACATTCTTATTTTGAAGGTTGCATGGTTTTCCTTGGGAAAAGGGTTTTTTATTTGAAATGCAAAGCTGTTAATGTTTTTTTTGTGTTGAGGGTTTTTTAATTTTGGTTTCCTCTTGTATGTTTGTTGTTTTTTGAATTTTGTGATTTCCAAATGAAATAATTGACAACCCATTGTGGAAATATGAGTGAAATAATTGAATAACATTTATAGAAACTAGAAACCATGCAGAATATATTACGAGGTTGGAAAACGCAACGTGGGTTCTGCAATGAAATGATATATTTTTTAAAACCACATAAAGCCTAGAACATCACCATTGTTCACATTCTTATTTGGAATGGACAAAAAGACCAAAACATGGCATTCAAAATCATAATTTGCAAATAGGAAAAAGCCTAGACAAGTTCCCATTTTTCCACCATTTTCCACACCAACATTTTGGAAAACACACTGTCTCCTAAAACCCTTACTATTCTAAAACCCTTTACAAGTAACAACCCAATTGGTTACTCATCCTTGACCTCAATTTAGTAAGTTTTGTGATTGTCTTGAGAACCTTTTGTGAATTAGATAGTAAGAATATAATGAAATTGGAAAAAAATAGGTATTATGAAACTTGCAAGGCACAATGTTGCTATACATTATTTGCAGTGTTGGAAGATAGACTGTCCCATGCCAATTAGTTCGTTATGAAGAGTTTTTTTTGTTATGCTCCAAGAATGTAATGAAGTCCACTTTCAAATTTTTGAACAACTCTTTGCTACAGTCCAAATGTCTTTTCACTTTCTTCATCTGATTGGAAAAAAATGCCTTGATGGAAAAGAAGGCTAGACGAACAAATCGCACCAATGGAAAGACTTGACAGTTGGGCATTAAATCTGACCTACCATCACCTATCCCATCGTTGGGAAAATGTGTCAGTGCTGATGGGTTTTCAAAATCATATTTCAAATGGACAAAAAGCCAAAAAATCATGGCATTCGAAACCATTATTTAAAAATAGCAGAAGGAGGTCCCAAGAATGTAATGAAATTGGAAAACAATACGTATTATGAAACCTACAAGGCACAATGTTGTTATACATTGTTTGCATTGTTGGAAAACACATTGTCCCATGTTAGTTAGTTCATTATGAAGAGTTTTGTTTTGTTATGCTCCAAGAATGCAATGAAGTCCACTTTCAATTTTTTGAACAACTCTTTGCTACAATCCAAATGTCATTTCACTTTCTTCATTTGATTGGAACAAATAAAATGCTCGCATTATTTGCAGTGTTGGAAAACACACTACTTCATCTCAGTTGTAGAGGGTTTTACAATACTATATGGGTTGCTTGTTTCTTAACACCTAGGGTTTTCCAACATGAATATTTACAAAATAGAATGAATGTCTTAAAAAGATTTTGTAATTTAGACAGTGCGAATGTATTGAAAGGCCCTTTCAAAATTTATAAGGAATTTTAATTTGAATAAAAATTGCATTTAAATTTTACATGCTTGAAAAAAAAGGTGCACAAAATATTTTTAATTTGGAAAACACAATGTGGGTTCTCAGTTATTTGACTCTCCTTGTTTAAATGTAAAGGATTGTCTCATAGTGAGTTGCTTGCTTCTTAACACCTATGGTTTTGCAACATGGAATTTTAGAAAATAGTATGAATGTATTCAAAATCACACCTTCCATTGTTGTGTTTTCCAAATGGCATCAACATGGAAATTCTCACAAAAATGTGAGCATTTTATTTGGTTGAATCAGATGAGAAAAGTGAAATTCCATTTTGACTGTACCAATTAGAAGAGAAGAAATAAACAAAAACAAAATGCTCACATTGTTTGCAGTATTGGAAAACACACTATCTCTTCTCAACTATTCCCTCATGAAAAGTGTTGGTTTTGTACGCTCCAAAAATGTAACGAAGTCCACCTTGATATTTTAGAACAATTCTTTGGTGACATAAATATGACATTTCCACTTTTTCATCTGATTGGAACAAATAAAATGCTCACATAATTTGTAGTGTTGGAAAACACATCGTCCCATGTCAGTTAGTTCATTATGAAAAGTTTGTTTCGTTATGCTCTAAGAATGTAATGAACACTTTGAATTTTTTTGAATAAATCTTTTCTACAATCCAAATTTCATTTCACTTTCTTCATTTGATTGGAAAAAATAAAATACTTGCATTATTTGCAGTGTTGGAAAACACACTATCTCCTCTCAATTATTCCCTCATGAAAAGTTTTTGTTTCGTACGCTCCAAAAATGTAATGAATTCCACCTTCATATTTTAGAACAACTCTTTGGTGACGTAAATATAGCATTTCCATTTTTTCATCTAATTGGAACAAATAAAAATGCTCACATTATTTGGAGTGTTGGAAAACACACTATCGCATGCCAGTTAGTTCATTATGAAAAGATTTTTTTGAGTATTTTGGAGGTAAAAAAAATCTATTTAGAAAACTCACAGTCCAGTGTCAGTTAGTTTTGTCTAAGTATTTTATTTGTTGGCAACATACACACACACACATATAGTATGCATTGTTGGAAAACACACTGTCCCATGTCAGTTAGTTTAGTGCGAGCATTTTATTTATTCTAAATTATATTCTGCATTTATTTTTAAATCATATGAGGAAATTGAAATCCAACTTTTTGTGTAAGAGTTGCTTTAAATTGTGAAATCAATGGACTTCACTACATTCCTACTATCTACAAAACTAAAGGTTTTCATTAGACTCATGCTATCTACATTTAATTCTATGAAACTAATAACTTGTAATTTTCCTGGGACATAGAGCATCTAAGTTGTCTTGTCCATAAAATCCTTTTCAAGAACTTCCCTAACATTATTGGTGTTTTTAGAGAGAGTACAAAATTAATTTGAATAATATTCCTCTTGAAGCACAACTTGTAATGCACTTCTAATAAATGTTGACCATAGTTTGGGTAACTCCTCTTTTATCACATTGAATCAAAATTAGGAAAGTAGAGTTATCTAAGGTGTGTTCATAATTGAGTAGAATGCATTAAAAGTGGCTTGAAGAGCAAGAATATTCAAATTCCTATGTATCATTTTTGGAAAGGATAATAAGTTAGGGAAGTTCGAGAAATTTTTTTGATGGAAAAGATAATTTCATGCAATGTGTCACAGGAAAATTACAAGTTATTAGTTTGGTAAGTGACACTTATGAAGCTTTAGAACTAATCAATAAAATAGTTATTACAATTTATAGTGGAAAATATATTGTGTTGTAGAAGTTATTCATGATAGAATTTACTTGTTCAACTCCATCCATAACATCTCTCAATTTCTTTATATGTAGAAATTGTCATGCAATAGGAAACCTTTTCAGTTTGTCCACTTGTGTGTTTCTATTTTCCCTTTTCTTATACTGCACATGCACCTTCCTCGACTTCTTAAGGGAATGGAGGATATTTTCAATCAATACATTATGTATCTCACTCATATTGCTCTACTTCTTTTCAATTGTTTTTAGAGAAGAATCATTTTTCATTCCATGCATTCTAGTACCTGCTACCTCTAGTTTTGCATTGCCATTTTCCCACTTCACATAGTCCACATGCTCCTTCGCCAACTTTTGAAGAGGAAAAAAAATCTCTTTATTCAATACATTATCTATCTCATTGACTTTGGTTTGCTTCTTTTCAAGTGTTTTTAGAGCAGATTCCTTTTCAATTACATACTTTCTACTACATGTTCGTTGAGTTATGCATTTCCATTTACTGATTGCACATACTACACATGCACCTTCCTCAACTTCTGAATAGCAGGGAGAATCTCTTCACTTAATACATTATCTTTTATCTATCTCATTCAATGTGGTTTGCATAAGTTTCAAAGGTGATCTTCATTACATTCTTATTGTGTACCAAACAAATATTTTTCATTACATTCATACAATCTATATATAATTGCATGTTGGAAAAAAATGGGTGTGTAATTAAATTGAGTTGAGGGGTGACAAACCAATTGGGTTGTTACTATGTTAATCAGAAAATATTTTGATTACATTCTTACTATTTTCTAAAATTCCAGGTTGGAAAATAGTGGGTGTTATAAAAGCTACAAGCCACATACTGTTCTTAAACCCTTTACAAGTAGCAACCAAATTGCTTAGTCACCCCTCACCTCAATTTGGTATGTTTTTTGTATTCTGCACCTACAACTCCTCACAATGCTCATGCAAGCCATAGGGCCCAATTTTATCGGCCTATAGGAGGTGGGAAAACTGACCTAATGGTGTCATTATCTCCTTACTAATGTTTCCCTAATGTTTGCTCCCATATGCGAATTTTGTCACTTTCATTCCCCATGTGGTGGGCCCCCCACTATGCCATCTCATCATGTTATGTATGTTTCTATGTATGGTTTTATGCATTTTTGTATGTACACAGGTGTGTTTTGTCTAGACATTAGCTGTATCCCATTACATTCTTACTGTGTACTACAGAATTTTTTTTCATTACATTCTTACTATCTATATATAACTGCATATTGGAAAACACTGGGTGTCTAATGAAATCAAGCTAAGGGGTAGAAAACCAATTGGGTTGTTATTGTGTTGATCACAAAATGTTTTGAATACATTCTTACTATTTTCTAAAATTCCAGGTTGGAAAATGTTAGGTGTTATAAAAGCTACAAGCCACATATTGTTCTAAAACCCTTTACAAGTAGCAACCCAATTGCTTAGTCACCCTCACCTCAATTTGGTATATTTTGTGGTTTCCCCACATGCAACTCTTCCCTGTGCTCTTCAACCTTTGGGTTTGAGCATGGAGATTGAAACACATAGTGTTATCCAATGTGTAATTATTTTGTGCATTATCATATTTAACCAATGTGATCACCTGTAATTTTTTGGTCAATCAAGGTGATCACCAAGGTTTTCATTAAATTATTAACCTTTATTCTTGAATATTCAATGCACATTGTGCTTTGCAACCAATGTTTCTTGCAATAATCTATTATTTTTCAGTTCTCTACACAATTAATGATATAAACATAAGTTTGATAGTGGTGCATGGTATCTTTCTTGTCCACCCTTATTGATTATGCAAGTTATAGCCTCTTTCACATTCCAAGAGAGATGAGTTTGAGATATATCCGAATGAACATTTAGTGCTTCACAGTTCCAACAAAATGGAAAAATGGTAGATATAATTACTAATATATTACTAGTGTTAGTGATAGGTAAATTTGAAATTAAATTCCCATTGTACAGATTAATATTTTTTTTATTGTCTATACAAGATGGCATGTTGTAGTCAGCACAACATATAATACAATATCAATGAAGTTTGGAATATCGATGAAGTTTGGAATGAAGTGAATTCTTTGAAGTACCAAATGTATTTGATTTTACAATTTAATTTATCGCTAACACTTGTCTTTCTTCTAGGTGGTTGATATAGGCGAGGAAATAAATTTGAACAAAAAAAGGGTAGGTGGATTGAGGATGCTTCACGAGACGTGAAACATCTACACTAAATACAAATGATTCTAGCTATCATACCTTGAATTGCAAGTGTACTAGATAATTAAATTTCCAAAAATTTATCTTGCGGGGAATACAAACAATTTTTAGTTTAACTTAAATAAAATAAATGTTACATTATTGTGTGTGTATTATATCCAAAAATTTTACATCAATCATGTTTCCTCATTGAAATGTGAGTGTTGCATGAGAAATGCTTAAAGCATCAGTGAAGGGTGATACTGCATCATTTTAATTATCCTTCTCATAATTAATTTATGTTAATTTTAGGATGATTTCTACAACACTACATTGGTATGATTTATCTCCCAAAATAGAACAAGAACCTTTGGATCCTTGGTAATTAGATCATATATATTTGGAAAAGAACATAATATTTATGATTTTACATTAGAGTATTTCTCCTTTTAAATCATGTACCTTTGTTCAGTTGTGAAGCATCATTGCATAGTTGGGTTTCATAAGGTTGTGAATAAGGGACATTGTTATTGTAATTATTTTTACTCAGTATAATATACCATACAAACCACAAAGATGAGTCCATAATAACACAAAAAATGGCCATTAGGCTTCCCAAATTTTGCAATGGAATTGTTGTTCTGTAAACACAATGCAAAAGTTCTATAAACACAAAGTGTTTTG
Organism: Sequoia sempervirens; assembly: GCA_007258455.2. Classification (NCBI taxonomy): domain Eukaryota; kingdom Viridiplantae; phylum Streptophyta; class Pinopsida; order Cupressales; family Cupressaceae; genus Sequoia; species Sequoia sempervirens. The sequence continues at coordinate 238,977,153 of VDFB02086081.1, forward strand.
CAATGTAGAAGCCTCTTTACAAATATGAGTTTTCCTTGTTGCCCATTTTGGAGGTTTAGAAACACAATGTGTTGTTAATTGTGCAGACACTTATGCTGAAAAGAAACACCCATGTACATACAAAAATGCATAAAACCATACATAAAAACATATATAGAAACATACATAACATGATGAGAGATGGCATAGTGTGGGGCTTTCTAGATGGGGGAAAAAGTGACGAAACCGACAAACAAGACCAAACGTCTAAGAAATGGTAGGTAGGAGTTAACAATGCCATTAGGTCAATTTAATCACCTCCTATTGGCTGATAAAATTGGGTCTCATGGCGTGCCACTAAAGTTTTGTTTTTAGAGCTTTTTCTTGGTGCAAGAAAATTGGAGGCAGACTGATGTGTGTATTTTTTGTTTGGAGAAAGAAGGGTGAAAACACAATGAGTTTCTAGTCTGGACGTTGAAAGTTGAAGGTTGGAGTGCACATGGAGGAGTTGGAGGAGAAAAATAACCAAATCAAGGTGCAGGGTACTAGCCAATAGTGTTGCAGAGGGTTTTACAACACTATTTGGGTTGCTTGTTTCTTAACACCTAGGGTTTTCCAACATGAATTTTTATAAAAAAAAATGAAGTGTATACTATGAAGTACACTATGTATTGATGGTTAATAGAGTCCCCCTTAAATTATAAATGTGCTATTTGATGAAATAGAACGCCATCTATACATTTGTCTATCCACATTTCAAGACAAAGCTTGGGTATAAGTAAAGGTAGGCTTCAAAACACATTGTGTTTTCCAACCCGCACTACACAATGTTCACCACTTTCAACAAGTTTATTCATTATTGCCAATAATGGAAAGAAATTGGTGTTCTTATTATTTGTAATGCACACTTTCATATACAGGTTTAAAAACTAGAAGGGATTGGGTATGTTGTGATGTGGAGGTTGACAAATGCAGTGTGTTATGAAGCATGCAATTTGTTATACACTTGAAATTTAAACACAACAATGGAAGGTGTGATTTTGAAGACATTCATACTATTTTGTAACATTCCATGTTGCAAAACCACACGTGTTAAGAATCAAGCAACCCACTGTGAGACAACCCCTTACATTTAAACAAGAAGATTCAAATAACTAAAAAACCCACATTGTGTTTTCCAAAATACAACTATTTTGTGCACTTTTTATTTCAATCATGCCAAATTTAAACAAAACAATGGAAGGTGTGATTTTCAAAACATTCATACTATTTTGTAAAACTCCATGTTGCAAAACCATACATGTTAAGAAGCAAGCAACCCATTGTGAGACAACCCTTTACATTAAAAGGAGATTCAAATAATTGCAAACCCATATTGTGTTTTCAATTAATACCACTGCTATATATTCTATAGACAGGAAAACCCTTGGAAACCCATTAATGAATACCTCATTATATATTCTGCATGATTTACAATTTCTCTAAATGTTATTTAGTTATTACACTCATATTTCCATAATGGGTTGTTAGTTATTTCATTTGACAATCACAAATTTTCAAAACTAGCAGATGGGAGGAAACCAAAATTAAAAAACCCTCAACACAAAAACACATAAACAACTTTGCATTTAAAATGAGAACCCCTTTTCCCAAGGAAAACCCTTTGTTTTCCTGTCAATGAAAACCCATCTTTGCAACGAATAACTGTTCATTTCTTCATAGTTCCTAAGAAAAATGGCAAATATTTATGGTGGATAAACATACTTGCTAGCTAGCTAGGTGCCCGCACCTATCAAATGCATTTTCGTATTGAGGGTGGTCGCACTGCTTCAGACTCTGAATGCCTGCAACTCCTTTCCATTTCTCTCCAAAAACCTGCAAAATGTCACTATCGAAAATGGTGGCAAAAATGGGACCTTGTTTTTCTATTTGAAAATAATGGTTTCGAATGCCACATTTTTTTTGTCTCTTTGTCCATTCCAAAATATTATTTTTAAAACATGATGACTGTTATGATGCATATAACATGCATTTTTGTAGGGAGAATAACCTCCTCCCAATTACAGAAGACGATCTACTTGCAAAACCGCATGACTTACACATGATAAAGTATTGCCCTTCTTCAGGGATAAGACATGTTTGATTATGTTATCATGTCGAAGACATGTTTTTTCATGGATAATAGCTTGATTTTACTATATTTTGTAGGGAGATTAGCTTTTGGCTTGCAATTGGATGTGGCTATTCTCCCTAGAAGAATGCATGTCAGAGGCATTATAACATACAAAAATGCATTAAAACATACAAAAATACATACACCACATGATGGGATAGCGTATTGCGAAAAATAATTGGAGGTTGGAAAATACTGTGTTGTGAGTTCTTTCATTCTACACATTGAAAGCTAAAGGTTTGAGAGCACAGGGTGGAGTTGTAGGTGCGAGATATATAAAACCATCCAAATTCAACTGAGGGGTGAGTAACGAATTGGGTTGTTAATTGTCAAGGGTTTTAAAATAGTATTTGGTTTGCAAGTTTAATAACACCCAATGTTTTCCAACCTACAATTACACATTATTGGCCTTTCCATTACATGAAAAGGTCAACCTACCAACTCGATACAAATGTTAGATAAGACCTTTATAAAAACATGAGAACATTTCATGACAATTGGGCATCTTTGGAGCAACTTTGCAATATTTGAAAACAAGCTCTTCTCTCCAGTACACATCACCACCTCTTCCACAATCTGATCCATTGAGGTCCATGATGTCAAAAGGTGTCATCGATGTATTATGGAGAGAAGTGCATGTTTTGGAAATGAGAAAGGTATGCTTCAAATTTTCCTAGTTGTCATGAAATGTTTGTTGAATAGGAAAATTGAGAGGGGAGGAGTGAATCAGTTGTCATAGAATTAAACCTCTAATTCAATCATCAGAACTAATATTTAATACTGTTTAAATGATTAATCATTAAATGCCAATGTAGAAACTCAAATCCAACACATAAAAACAACACTAGATTTACGTGGAAAACCCAATGAGGAAAAAACCATGGTGAGGATTAACTCACACTATAGAAAATATCAAAATCAATTACAAAATGGCTCACTTCTTGAAATAAGGACTCACTATCTGGAACAAGGACTCGCTGTCCAATAGGGATGCAACCCAAAGGGCTCATTTCTACAGAGATACAAAGAAGACAAAGAAGACTTGTTATAGAGATACTACAATCCCAATGCAACAAAGGATTCCACCATAGTCACTCCATCAACTTGCATGAATGATAGAGTTCACCTTCTACTCACTACATCCGAAAACTCAACATTAAGCTTTGCACTGATCTCCCACACTCTCAACACATGCTCTTATTGAATATAATCAATGTCACACCAAAATGCACTTTCTCTTTTCTCTTATCACGCTTCTTCTTTTCTCTTGTATATTTTCCATTACTAACTCATCTTGCATTTACATCATCTTCAACTTTGAAACATATCCAAAGTTGGCTATCCAAATCTAAATTCAAATTAGGTCGGTGCCAAAACATCCTAGGGTGGAATTAGAATGAGGGAAACCCAAACACATGCTTCATAGGGACCCAAATAGATCCAACACACTTCATCATTCTCGAAAGTAGTATTTCACAAAAGATTAGCCACACTAGTGTAAAACACATAGAACCATGAATCATGAACTTCCAAATGCCAGAATTTAACTTCAATAAAATCATGGAAAATCAACTTTATAACCAATCATCATAATAATTCATCAAAGAGAAACCTATACCAACAACATTTCTCCTAGACCTCAACATAGAAGCATAGAAAACCATAGTTCACAATTAGTGAAGACAACTTGCAGTGTAGAATGAACCAACAACCAATAATATGAATGTAGCACCTTATAATAATCATGAACAAGATATATGAACCACACAACCACATAAGCAAATCCAAACCAAAAACTAGAGCAACCATATAACACCTACAACATATCTTTATTACAAATTTCTCAATGTCCTCGACATATATAGCCAACAACAACTAGTCAATAACCAGCTGACCAATTGACATCAATGACAACACCTTCAATCTTTCTATTCTTGCAAAAATATCCCCCTTATTCATTCATGGCAACACATGATGTGAAAATCCATTAAAGACACCATACAAGTTCTGAACACACTTTTCTATTTCTCCTCCTTAGAAGATAATTTCATATATGCTTCTTATCTCAATCTTCCTTTCCTTTTTCACATGCTTCTTCTCCCCCTTTGACATCAATGGAAATGGAAGAAGCATACTTTATGTTAGTGCCATTTCTGGTTTTCTCATTGTCTAGTTGTGTACTCTGGTTTTTCATGACTAAACTTTAGTTATGGGGTGTCTTTCATTTTAGCACGTGGGTTAAATGGGCTCCCACAAGGGTTGAGCCCAGCGTGCTAGTTTTGATCTACAAGGGGCGGCCTGTGTTAGGGTTTCTTGGTTTTTCTCTTTTCCTTTTTTTTTGGGTTTTTATTCTGGTTCCTGTTTCTCTTTTTCTTGCTTTGGTTTTTCTTTCAGAATCGGGGGCAGAACGGATGCTTGAAGGGAACTAGAACTTCTCCAATTCTGAGGTTCTAGTTCCTGTTCACGCATCCATCCCGGTCTCGATTCCGTGTGTTTGGTGTTCCTTTTTCTTTCTGCCTTGCGGCGGTCACTGGTTCTTTTCCTCTGTCTCTTCGCTTGTCTTTTGTTTTGTTTTCTTTGGCGGGGGCGGGATCAGGATGGGAATCATTTTTGGAACCTTCTTCATGTTTCCTGTCTCGGGTTTTGTCCCGCTCCGGCCTCGCGGCTTATTTTTCTCGTGTCGGTTCTGGCTTCGCCTCCCCGTGGTCTTTTCTTTGGCAGGAGTGGGATAGTTTTCGGCCCCAATCCTTTTGTTCCTTTTGTTCCCCGTCTCTTTCCTGGTCCTAGCTCCGGCCCTGTTTGGTTCCCGTCCCATTTTCCTTTTTGTTTCATTGACCTATCTACCCAGTTTATTCTAACTTAAGTGGTTCCCCTGAGCCCCATTTTCCATTCATTACCGACCCATAGCTACCATTTTTACCGCCCCAATTCTTCTTCGCTGTGACTTTCAACTTTCTGTGTAACCTCTCGGTGACTCTTATCTGTCCCCCCAAGGTTCTCTTTCTTTTTGGCTTGGGTTGGTTGTGTCGGGGAGATGTCTCCCCGACTCCTTTGTGTCTCACCGATGGGATTTCCTTTTGGTGTGACAGTTCCCATTTGGGGTGAGGTCCTCTCGACTCCCCTTGGTTTCCCCGAGTTCCTTTTTGCTCCCCTCCGTTGTGCCTTCGACATGACTCTTTTGATTCGGGGTGACATCTTGGCGACTCTGTGTTTTCTCCCTAAAGTCTCCATCAGCCTATGTTCTTTGTGTCGAGGAGATGTCTCCCCGACCCCCACTTGTCTTCCCGACTGTGGTGGCCCCCTTTGCTCTTCGATGTGACTTCCCTTCGGCAAGACTTGGAACTCTCAATATATCTCTTGGCGAATCTGTTATGTCTTGCCAACGGTGTCTTGTGGTTTGCTTTCGGTGTGGGTGGCACCTTTCGTTGAGATGTCTCGGCGATGTCATCTTGCTACGCCGATCGGTGATGGAAGACTTGATGCTTCGGGGAGACTTGTGTTTTGGTGTATGTCATAGCGATGGGGTCGTGTCTTGCCGACGATGATTCAATGTGTGGCTTTCAGTGAAGGTCTTATCTTCTCTTGGCAAACAAGTTTCTAAGGGTCTTCTTGATATAACAGTGAAGTGTCTACATGACTTCTCACTGATGATTGTGTGCTACAGTGACATACATTTGGCAGGTGATTTCATTGGTGAAGGAAGTTATAGGACACAGCGACTTAAGTGGTGTATAAAGATCTCTTCGGTATGAGCTTGGGTCTTCGGCGAGAGGTCTCGGCGAGTGACCTTCGGTCTCGCCGATGGAACATAAAGTGGTCTTTGTCGGCATGAGTTTTGAATCGTCTTGGCGACACTGCATGAAGGAAATATCTTTCGGTAACACACTGTGACTTCGTTGTGATGTTTGGCCAAATTGGCCATCTCTCCCCGACTCTATGGTGTTTTCAATGTCACATGTGGATTTCGCTGTATGGTCTCATTGACATTGTGATCTCTTGTCGACTTTGATGGGTGTTTGGTGCAGCATGTTTCCTTCGGCCAGACATTTCCCCGAGTTCCTTCTGTCTGGCCGATATGCTTGGCTCTTCGTTGTAGCTATTTCTCTTTGCCTTGAGGTCTTCCCAGCATTGCTATCTCTTGCCAATATGAGCCTCTTCATGCGGTGCATTAAAGCTCGAGCTACTAATGGAACAACAATGCGCACATGCAGATGATGAACGGTGTTGTTTTAATTTGAGCGATAAAGGTGGCCGATGTTTGTTTGAAGACCAATATGTAGTGCGATCTAGTGGAGGACTTGTCTCAGCGGTCTGATGAAGATTTAAAGGTGACCACCCGATCTCTGATGATCAACGGTCAAGTTTCATACTAGACCACTGTTAGGGTTTCTGTGTTCGCATTCATGGTGACGCGGCTCTGGTACAAGGACGGAATGGCTCGAGTATGGACATGTGGATTTGGTGGTGGATTTGACATCGATTTCCTTGCTTCTTTCGTGCGGGAGTGTCTTTCCTGCAGCAACCCAACCAATGACATTTATGAGGCTAGAGAAGTAGTTGAAGAACATGGCGATTAGGGTTTGACATGGTGCTGATGTGGCTCTGAGTTGGATGGCATTTTTGGAGCTTTTTAAAAGGAACTTCTGAATCATTTGTAAGGGTCTGGGGCTAGAAGTTAGAACAAAAATCTGAAGAGAAGAGCACTAAGTCACAGAGTCAGGTTTTTACCAGATTTTCAGGTTTAGGGTTACAGTCTGTAAATTGTGAGGTCTTGGACACATGTATGAATCTGAATGTATAGATTGAGATCTTTAAGTCTCTCCTTTGTATTGTGTGTATGGATTGTTAATGAAAGTTGATCAAGGATCACTTATTTAATCATTTTAATATAACGTTTTACTATCTATTCTGGTTGTTGCTCTTATTCAAGGAATAAGTTAAATGCTTTAATCATATCAGAGATTCATATGTATGATAGGAGGATTTGATAAGTAGTCTTATAGATCTGATCACTAGTTGTGAGAATAATAAGGTTAATCTTGCAAAGACTTTAATGTCCAGAGTAATGGTTCCTTCTATTTGTAGATTATTGTGACTCCTAGCCCAATGGATATGGCACTAATCTGATATATGCTATTTGTCTTTAGGGTTCTAGTCTTCTTGCTCAAGATCAATAATTTTATTTAATCAATCTTGTTTGATGTCTTGCCCTACCTCCTGGTTGCTACAAGTATTGTGTTACTAGGAATCTAGCCATATTTGAGGTTCTCAATACTTGGCATCAGGAGTCATCTGCTATAAAAAGCAATGTCTAGTCTTATTTGAGGCATTGTGTGGGTATACCCGCCCTGGTTCTGCAGAGCCTAAAGTGTAGAAGATCTCAGTCTTTGACTGAATCTTGTTAGTTGGTCTAGGTCCTCCGAGATACCCTTGACTGGAGATGGCTACTCCATAGGTAGAATAGGAGACCAACTTGGTTGCTCATTAAAAACAACCAACACTTTACATTTATTTCTCCTTTGACATGAAAAATGAAATATTCATAATGACAACACCTAATACTACGTGCTCCCCCTGAGAGGTAGCCACCAAAACATCAACCTAGAAGAAAGATAGATCCATAGATCCACATGACTAATGCATCTCCATATGTATCTAGTTCAAGAAAGGAGAGGAAATAACCCCCAACTTCTCCCAAAGATACTCAAAAGTATCTTTAGGAAGAGCCTTCATGAAAATATCAGCAACCCGATCCATCGTCGAAACATACTCAAGCTTTACTTCATTCTCCATGACCTTCTCTCTTAAGAAAAGATATCTGATAGATATATGATTCATCCTCAAGTGCATCACATGATTCTTTGAAATGTTAATTGCACTTGTATTATCACAAAAAATAGAAATAGGATCATCATATACTACTGTGATATCTTTCAATGTCTATTTCATCCATAGAACTTGTGTATAGCAAGATCAAACAACAATATACTCAACTTTAATAGTAGAAAAAGAGACTGAATCTTGCTTCTTACTCAACCATGCCACCAATATGCATCCAAGAAAGAATGCACCACTACTTTTACTTTTCATATCATCTACACATCTGGTCCAATCTGCATCTGTATAGGCACTAAGTGTAAAATCAATATCTTTAGGATACCACAACCCATAATCCAAAGTGCCATTCAAATATCTAAAAATTCATTTAACATCAACAACATGTGTTTCCTTAGGACCTTCTTGAAATCTAGCCACAAGGCAGACAACATGCAAGATATCTGGTCTATTAGCAGTCAAATACAATAGTCTGCCAATCATAGATCTATACTTGCTCTGATTAGCCTTAGGTGAATCATCAACTTTTCCCAATTTACATCTAGTCACCATAGGAGTACTTACTAGTTTGGAACCATCCATCCCAAACTTCTTCAACATATCTCTCACATACTTAGATTGTGAAATGAATATTCCCTTCTTTGTTTGATTAATCTATAGCCCAAGAAATAAATTCATCTCCCCAAATATATACATTTCAAATTCTATTGGCATTTCTTTTGCAAACCTCTTACAAATATTTTCATTTCCTCCAAAGACAATGTCATCAACATACACTACTACAATCAAGATTCTGTCATTTTCAATCTTAAAGTAAAAATTACTATCTGTCGTACCTTTGTTAAAGCCTTGCTAAATAAAGTACTTAACTAATCTCACATACCATGCTCTAGGAGCTTGCTTCAACCCACACAATGCTTTCTTCAATCTGCACACCATATCTAGTTGATATGTTAAATGAAATCCTTCTGGTTGTTCCATATAAACTCCCTCTTCTAGTTCACCATTCAAAAATGTTGAATTGACATCCATTTGATAGATGTTAAAGTCTTTATGAGACATAAATGCCAAGAAAATCCTTATAGATTCCATTCTTGCTACCAGAGAAAAAGTTTCCTAAAAATATATGCCTTCTACTTGTGAGTAGCCTTTACACACAAGCCTCACTTTGTTTCTAAAAACTTCTCCATTTTCATTCAACTTATTTCTAAACACCCATTTTGATCCAATGATGTTTTTCTCTATCAGTCTTGGGACCAATTTCCAAGTTTGATTCTTCTCAATCTGCATAAGTTCTTCTTTCATAGCTTCCTTCCAATGTTCATCTTTACAAGCTTCATAGAAAATCTTTAGTTCAATCTCAGAAAGTAAACATAGATTCACTTCAACAACAACTCTACTTCTGGTCAACACGCCTTTGTCTTGTCTCCAATAATCTCTCTTTCAGAATGTTTCTTTTGTACATATTTCAGTGTCTTAGGGGACATCACCGGAGCATCCTCTTCTATTTCATTCTACTCATCCAGCTTCCCTTGCTCATTTTTTTCTTTTTCTTCCACAATTTCTTCTATTCTTACACAATCATGCTCATCAGATACATATCCATCAATGTCAATATGATTCTTCATTGTCTTATCAACCTTCACATTCAAGCTCTCTACAATATTTCTCAGTCTTTTATTGAAACATCTGTATGCCTTACTATTTTTAGAATATCCAAGAAAAATTCCTTCATCACTTCTTGCATTAAACTTACCCAAAGTTTCCTCATCTCTTCTGATATAGCATCTACTTCTAAATATTTTGAAATATTTAATAGTAGGAATTCTTCCATGCCATAGCTTGTAGGGAGTCTTTGTACTATTTTCTCTTGCTTTAACTTGATTGAATACATAAACAACAGTGTGAATAGATTCTTTCTAGTAAACTTCTGGTAAACTAGCTTCAGTAATCATTGGTCTAGCAGCCTCTTGAACTATTTTGTTTTTCCTTTCAAAAACTCCATTCTGATGAGGATTTCTCAAGGTAGATAACTATCTCTTTATTCCATGCACTTCACAAAATATTTTGAACTCATGGGAGGTGAATTCTCCACCTTTGTTAGACCTTAAGCATTTTATCTTCAAATTCACTTCATTTTCAACCATAGCTTTGAATGCCTTGAATCTATCTAGTGTATCTGATTTCTCTCTAAGAAATTTAACCCATGTATATCTAGAATAATCATCAATTAAAAGCATAAAGTACCTTTCACCAAGTAGAATTCTAACTCTTGTAGGACCATAAATATTTGTATGAACTAAATCTAGTAGTCCGGTAGTGGACTATTCCTTTGATCTGTAATGATTTCTTGGTTGATTTCCAAACTAACAATTCCTATAGATAACATTAATAGGATTTGTAATTCTTGTAAATCTCTCATGGCTTGAAGAACACTGATCCTTTCCAAGTTATCAAAATTCATGTGACACATTCTCCTATTCCATAACCAACTATCATTATTTTGATTCATAAAACATCATCCATCAACACCCTTAAGTTGATAGATATTTCCTTTAGATTTCTTTCTTGTAGCAATCAATGTTCCAAAATATCTATAGATCTCACATCTCTCATCCTTAAACACAAGATCATATCCTTTTCTGTGCATTTGACCAACACTCAAAAAATTATTCCTTAAACCCTTAACATTGTAGACATCATCAGTATGATGCTTTCCATCAAAACTTACTGAACATATCCCATAGATTTTAGTACCAGTATTATCTCCAAACATAACCAAGCCTCCATCATATTTTTCAATCTTAACAAACTTTTATCACCAATCATGTGATGTGAACAACCACTGTCAACTACCCAAAATTTCTTTTCTTGTTTAGCATGTAGGGTAGAGATAACCGTACCTTCATTTTTCTCCTTCTTCGGAGGGATTTATTTTACCTATCTTAAAGAATTAGCAGAAGTAGGTTCATCCTTAATCACAAAAATAAGCATTCATTGTCGTCAAGATCTTCATATTCTAAATCCTCCTCAAATATACTAACATTCTCATTCACATAATAAGCTCTGTTAATATTTTTCCCTTTTCTTTCTCATATCTTTGTTTATTTCTTTAGCTCTTTCTAGAAACTTCACAGCATAATGACCTATTTCTCCACAACTAAAGAATTTAAAGGGAAAATTTCCTTCATACTTATCAGATCCTTTCCTCATTCTTCTTACAAAGTTAGCTTCTATTTCATCAAAGTTTTCTTCATCCAGATCTTTAGCTTTTGTGGTTTTAAAATTAGTCTTTGATTTTCACCCATTCCTTAGACTCGACTTCCTCATCTCATAAGATGTCAAAAATACCAATAGTAGATCCTTAGTGCAAGTCTTATAATCTATAGTCTACTCAATAGCACTCACCTTCTCACTATAAGCATCAAAAAGAGTTCTAAGAATCTTCTTTACAATCCTAGTTTCATCTATAGTAGCACCAAGTCCTCTCATTCCAGCCATTATCTCATCTAATCTCTATACATAAGCTTCAATATTCTCATCTTTAGACATGTATAGAAGATCAAACTATTTTTCCAAGTTCTATAATTTTTCCTCTTTAACTCTTTCATCACCATCATGCACTTTTTCCAAAGCATCCCAAACTTAAGCCATTTTCAAATTCTGAATCTTAATCAACTCAGAATGTACCAGACTATTCTTCAAGATGAACTTTTCCTTATTGTTCACTTCACGTGCTTTGATCTCTTCAAGTGTACTCAGACCATTAGCAAGAGAAGTGTAAGGATTTTTGTAAGCTTTCTCCACATAATATCTACAATACTTCAGATATTCTTCCATTAATACTTTCCAGATACCATAGTTAGTTCACTTGCACCTCAAATAATCAAAAACCATTTTGCTAGCCATCCCATACTTGCTCAAGCGGTTAACCTCTTCACCAAGGAACCTTGCACTCTAATACCAATTTTTGAATAGGACAACTAAGAGGGGCGGTGAATAAATTTTCATAGAATTAAACCTTTAATTCAATCATTGGAACTAATACTTAATACTAGTTAAATGATTAATCATCAAATACCAATGCAGAAACTCAAATCCAACAGATAAGAATAATAGCAACAGATTTACATGGAGAACCCAATGAGGGAAAAACCATGGTGAGGATTAACTCACACTCTACAGAATATTAAAATTGATTACAGAAAGGGTGATTTCCTGAAATAAGGATTGACTGTCTAGAACAAGGACTCACTATCCAACAGGGCTACAACCCAAAGGGATCATTACCACAAAGATACAAAGAAGACAAAGAAGACTTGTTACATAGAGACTACAACCCCAATGCAACAAAGGATTACACCATAGTCACTTCATCAATTTGCATGAATGATGGAGTTTTCCTTCTACTCACTGCATCTGGAAACTCAGAATTAAGCTTTGCACTAATCTCCCACACTCTCAATACACACTCTTACTGAATAGAATTAATGTCGCACCAAACTGCACTTTCTTTTTTCTCTTATCACACTTCTTCTTCGCTCTTGTATATTTTCCATTACTAACTCATCTTGCATTTATACCATCTTCAACTTTGAAACATATCCAAAGTTAGCTATCCAAATAGAAATTCAAATTAGGTTAGCACCAAAAAATCCTAGGGTGGAATTAGAATGAGGGTGACCCAAACACATGCTAAATAGGGACCCAAATAGATCAAACACGCTTCATCATTCTCAAAAGTAGTCTTTCACACAATGTCAACCACACTAGTGTAAAACACATAGAATCATTAAACATGAACTTCCAAATGAAGAAATTAACTTCAATAAAATTAGGGAAACTCAAATATAGAACCACTCATCATAATACTTCATCAAAGAGAAATCCAGACCAACAATATTTCTCTCAGACCTCAACATAGAAACATAGAAAACCACAGTTCACAACTGGTGAACACAACTTGCACTAAACAACAAACCAACAACCAAAAATCTAAATATAGCACCTTCTAACAACCATGAACATATCTAAACCACACAACCATAGGAGAAAATCCAGACCAAAACCCAGAGCAACCACAAAACACTTGCAACATATCTTTATTACAATTTTCTCATTATCCTTGACATATATTACCAACAACAACTAGTAGATAACCAGCTGACCAGTTGACATCAATGGAAACACCTTCAATATTTCCATTCTAGCAACAATGTTGTCATTTTTTTGTAGAGTTTACTTCTAGAGGTTAGAGGAGAAAACATGATGCATATTTGATGTGGGTTTTTTGAGAGCTTTCTAGTGGTGTCATCTACAAATGTTGATGTCAAAACAAAACAAAAAAGCACCACATATTGGCAGGGTGGAAAATACAGTGGGTTATGTGTTATTTAATTCTGCTTTGTATGGTGAAGATGTGAAAGCTAATAATTTCTTTAATGCAACTATGCAAGATGTCACATAATGATGAAGCATGTGTTCTTACTTGGTTGAACAACTACCACCTATATCTTCCATGCAATTTCCTTGCTTAGATAGAGGAATTAAGTCTCCCATATAGGTTGTGGAAAATATGTTAAGGAGAATTGACAGAAAAGGGCCAAAGTACAGTGACATCAAATAACATAATTATGCTCATTTCTTTGACTGTGTCTTCAGTGTATGGGCAAAAATGAGCATGGGCGTTCAATATCCAAATCTATAAATAGAGACTATAAATTTTTGTGACTAGCCAATTCATTTTTACTAAGAGATGCGAGACCTTTTCCTAGCTACATGCATCTGGAAGGTATCCATTAAACTAACAATAATCATCCAGAAGCACAATCTTCCCAAGGAGTTGAGCATGAAATTTATGAGATTCCTCAAGGGGGAATCTTGAATTGTGTTGTCTGTGTGATTCACGATATGGTTTAATTGCCCACCATGCATCTTATCTGATGCTTGTATTAGGCATTGAGAGGTTGATGTTTTTGTGCAACAACAAGGTCAACACACATAGACAAATGAATGAAATGACAACATTTAGGTTACTTACATAGTAAGAACCCAATTGGTTGGTCACACCTCATGTGAATTTGGATAGTTTTATGTATCCTATAGCTGCAATTATATTGACAGTATGAATGTCTTAGAAGCCTTTTGTTTTGTACACAATAATAATGTAATGAATTTCACCTTCCAAATATATAATAACTCTTAGTTACAGTATATATTGTTTTTGAATTTCTTCATTCAATTGAAATAAAGAAAGGCCCAAAATAATTGTAGATTGGAAAACACAATGTGGGTTGTCATTTTTTTTCATTCTGCATGTTTAAATATAAAAACTTGAGAGGACAGAGAGGACTTGTAGGTGCGAGATACATTCAGTTGCAGGTTTCTTAACGCCCTATGTTTTCCAATTTCTTTACATTATTACTATCTAGAAAGTAAAAGGTTCACAAGACAATCACAAAACATACCAAATTGAGGTGAGGGGTGAGTAACCGATTAGGTTGTTACTTGTAAAGGGTTTTAGAATAGTATGTGGGTTGTAGGATTTATAACACCTAGTATTTTCCAACCTGAAATTTCACATAACAATTTGAATGTCTTGAAAAGATTTTGTTATTTAGATAGTATAAATGTAATGAAAGACACCTCCAAAATTTATAACTGTTAGTTATGGTATAAATTGCAATTCAGTATCTTCATGTGATTGAAAAAAATAAATGCACAAAATAATTGTAGGTTGGAAAACATAGTGGGTTACATGTATAGAGTTTTACAACACTATGTGGGTTGTAGGTTTCATAACACCATCTCTTTTCCAACCTAAAATTTTGCTAACAATAGGAATGTATTGAAAACCTTTTTTTATTTAGATAGAAAGAATGCAATGAAAGGAACTTTCATAATTTATCACAAGTCTTAGGTAGAGTAAAATATGTGTTTCAAATTCCTCTTATGATTGAAAAAAGATATGCTTGTTTACTCCAGATGGTGCAATAAATTTTGGAACTTTAATTGTCTATAACACTTGCAACTATTTTACATTTTACAACAAACCAGGGATGCGTGTTGTAAAAGGGAAAGTGCTTTATTACAGTGATGAATGTTGTTGATGTGGTCAACACACTTGAGAGGGTGTGTATTGGCATATCTTCTTCAGGATGGTCATGTTCCACAAACGTGAAGGTAAGATCCTATAATTACAAGATGCAATCAAATGTATAATTTTAATCTCTCATAAATGGTTATGATGTTGACTAGAAAGTGGGAATTTTTTAATTAGGAGGCAACAACCATGTATAGAGGAAGTCCCCTCATTTTAGGAAAATGCTAAATGCTAAGGTAGCGACATGTTCAATAATTGATTTTGAACTTCCAATTTCCCTTTACTTCCAATGCATCAATCAAAATGCTTTACAATTTCAATTAGAAAATATCATGTCTATTACAAATATACTAATTTTGACAATATATCATTCCTTCGATTTAGGAGGATAATCAGGGAGACCATCACACTCTTTCCATAGTCCATGACAATGAGGAAGAGAGTGCAAAGGGAGACCCTAAGGATGGGGAGGGACCCAATGAAGCACAAGGTGATGTGGAGGATGGAAAGGTAGATATAATAACTCAATTATTACATCATTTGGCTGTGTATATGTTGTGCATTCAAATTGTTTTAATATCAAATATATTAAGTGATTTTCTTTTTTAGGTTGTTGTTGAATAAAAAAGAGAAGTGAAGAATGCTAGATACATATATTACTATATTATAGAAGAATTTACAAGAAAATATCATGATTGGAGATTGTTCAACATGCATATGATTCAACATCACCACCTTCCTATTCTCATGGCACCAAAGCATGGTCGAAGTGCATAGAGGGAGGGGAACTGAAACAACCCCTCCTCCCCCTAAGAAATTGAAAGAATACCTTCAAAAGAAGGTGGAGAATATGGAGTATTAACTGAATCTATGAAAAAATCTCCAATAGAAGTGTGTTATCGAAAGGGTCTGTAGAGAGTATGTGAAACATAGCTTCCATCTACTTCCCAAGGAAGGAAAGGATGAGGTGAAGAAGCAAATGGAATTATACAACAATGAGGAGAACAAGGAGTAGAGAAGGAAAAAATATTACAATTGTAGGAGAGAAAGAGAAAGGAAGAAATGGTAATGTCGAATTGAATTGTTAAATCCAAATTTTGGTTAGTTCATTATTTTTATTTTGATGCATACAAGGTTCACTTACCGTTAACTTACATGACATGACAGGGTGATGGTCGAGAAGAGATTCTTGTCGCCCAATAGAGTAGTGTTCATTCGGTAGAGGAATTTGTGCCTATGAAATCTTGAGATGATGTTGTCCCTCCCAACTCGATGTCTAACATTCAGAAGAAGCGTCCTACATGGTCAAAAGTTTTAAGGAACCCTCACAAGAATAAATGAGAATGGTGATCTTGAAATCTTCTGTTTAATGTTTGTTTGATTATTTGAATGAATTGGTTGCGTGCATCTGAATTTGATGTGACATTTCAATTCCTACTATTAGAGGATAAGGATGAACAATGAAGTGCTACCTACTATTAGAGGATAAGGATGAACAATGAAGTGCTACCCTTGAATAGGTTATTATTGGGAAGATGAAGCAGTTCCCATGAAATCACAAGATGATGTTGTTCCTCCCAACCCATTGTCTAACATTGAGAAGGAGTGTATACGGGGTAGAGTTTCCTCTCGCCCTCACAAGAAGAAATGAGAAAAAATGATGATTTTGAAATCTTATATTTGATGTTTTTTTAATTATTTCAATGAATTGGTTGTATGCATTTGAATTTGATGTGACGTTTCAATTCTTGATATTATAGGGCAATGATGAACAACAAAGTGCTGCCCTCGAACATGGTACTATTGATTTAGAAGATGAAGCAGTACCCATGGAAGAGCAAGATGATGTTGTTCCTCCCAACCCATTGTCTAACATTGAGAAGAAGAAGAAGGAGGAGAATACATGGTCAAAGGTTTCATCTCACCCTCTCAAGAAGAAATGAAAACAAACTATGATTTTGAAATCTTCTATTTAATGTTTATTTTAATTATTTCAATGAATTGGTTGCATACATCTAAATTTGATGTGACATTTCAATTGATGCTATTATAGGGCAACGATGAACAATGAAGTGTTGCCCTCAAACATGGTACTATTGATTTGGAAGATGAAGCAGTTCCCGTTAAAGAACAAGATGATGTTTTTCCTCCCAACCAATCGTCTAACATTGAGAAGAAGGATAAGAAGTAGGAGCGTACATGGTCAAAAGTTTCAAGGTGCCTTGACATGGAAAAACAAGAAGAAATGGTGAATTCCAAATCTTCTATTTAATGTTTTTTTTATTATTTCAATGAATTGGTTACATGCATTTGAATTTGATGCGACATTTGAATTCCTACTATTATAGGGTAAGGATGAACAATAGAGTGTTGGCCTTGACCTTATTGCCATGTGGTTGCAATTGAAATGGGAGAGGCTAATAGAGATGGACATGTAGATGGGGAGAGCAATGGCCTTCAAGTGGGGTAAGGAAATAAAGATGGACATGGGGATGGGGAGAGAACTGGCCTAAAAGTAGGATGGGGTAATAGAGATGGACATGGGGATGGGGAGAGCACTGGCCTGCAAGTGGGAGAGGGTAAAAAAGATAAACATGGGGATGAGGAGAGCATTGGCCTATAAGGAGTAGATGGAAATACAGATGGAAATGGGGACCGAGAGAGTAGTGATGTGCCATCTATATCGGTAAAAAATACAAAAACTTCCATGTTTCTATTCTAATTTCTTTATGAATCCTTTAATATGTCTTGAATTATGATTCATGTCAATGACGTTTCCATTGCAGCAAAATATTGTTGATGAAAAGATGACAAAGTTCAAGGGCATCAATTTTAATGTCAGTGATAACATTGATCTTTGGAGGTAGCATAAACCGGTTACCAAAGGAATTGTACATGTCAAAAGAAATGGTAAAACCCACGGCTTTATGCACCCAAAAAAATTGTGTGAGAGTCAACATTGTTGAGGCCATTGTTGGTGACTGCATAGTGCCTTTTCCAGAATCCTGGCACATAGATCATCAAAGAATACATGGGTGGCTTCATGGTATGGAAGCTCTCCAAGTTGAAGCATTACCTTCCATAGGTACATATAAATGATATGTTGTTGTATATATCACACTACCTTATATTTGTTTCCATCCATATGTTAATTGTTCAAATTGTTTTTTATAGGCCGAAGGTGTTCAAAGTCCCAAGGGAAAAGCACAACCTCTACATAAATATGTTGTTTCGTGTTCATCATTTGCGAGTGTTCATGGAATTGGAATCACCCCTCCCAAAATACACAACAACCCAAAGAAACGTGCTCTATATTATGTAGGCTTGAAATCAATTGCAAAGAATAGGTAGTGTAGGATATGATGAGATAGGCTCACAATACTCATTGTGCATTGTGGGTTTCATTATTTGATTATTGAACAATTATGGTGTAGAGATATACCATTTTCATATGTTTGAACACTATGCTGTTATACATTTGATATCATACTTTTCATGGCCCTCTATAATTATTTGATTATTGAATAATTATGGTGTAGATATATACTATTTTCATATGTTAGAAACTATATTATGCATTTGATACCAGACTTTTCATGGCCCTCTATAATTACATTATCAACAATGTGAAATAATGGTAGGCAATGCCAACTAAAGTGTTACTGTTTATGGTAGCTTGCTTATAAATGAGAAAGATAAGTTGACATGTAAATCGTTTGACCTCAAATTTTTTTATTATAGCAGTCAATGGTAATCAACATAATAATTACATACATGGTATTGAATAAAGTATAGCAATAAATGTTATGTGTATGTATATGTATGTACCCATGTGGGCAACTATTTGCATTGTTGGAAAACACACTTTCCCATGTCAGTTATTTTGTTATGAAAAGTTATTGTTTCCTTATAACCAACAATTTAATGAAGTTCACTTTCAAATTTTAGAACAACTATCTCATATAGTAAAAATGGCATTTCCCTTTTTCCATTTGAATGGAAGAGATAAAATCATCAAATTGTTTGCAGTGTTGAAAAACACATTGTCCCTTGTCTATCATTTCCTTATGAAATTTTTTATTTGGTTACAACCACGAAATGTAATGAAGTCTATTTTCAATTTTTAGAACTATTTGGTACACTAAAAATGACATTTCCCTTTTTCCATCTGATTGGAAGAGATTAAATGCTTACATTGTTTGTAGTGCTGGAAAACACATTGTCCCCTGTTAGTTATTTCCTTATGAAAGTAATTGTTTCATTACGACCAAGAATGTAATGAATTCCACTTTCAATTTTTAGAACAAGTGTTTTGTAGAGTGAAAATGGCATATTTCCTTTTTTCATGTGATTGGAACAAATTAAATGCTAGCATTATTTGTAGTGTTGGATAAAACACTATCCCATGTCAATTATTTCCTTATGAAAAATATTTGTTTTTTACAACCAAGAATGTAATGAAGTCCAGTTTCAATTTTTAGAACAACTATTTGGTAGAGTTGAGATGGCATATTTCCCTTTTTTATGTGATTGGAACAAATAAAATGCTTGCATTGTTTGCAGTGTTGGAAAACACACTGTCCCATATCAATTATTTACTTATGAAAAGTTTTTATTTCGTATGCTCCCAAAATGAAATTAAGTCCACTTTCAACTTTTATAAAAACTATTTGGTAGAGTGGAAATGGCATATTTCCTTTTTTCATGTGATTGGAACAAATAAAATGCTTGCATTGCTTGCAGTATTGGAAAAAAAACTGTCCCCTATCAGTTATTTCCTTATGAAAAGTTTTTTATTTCCCATGCTTCAAAAATGAATTGAAGTCCACTTTCAAATTTTAAAACAACTCTTTGCTAGAGTGAAAATGGCATATTTCATTTTTCCCTACGATTGGAACAAATAAATTGCTTGCATTGTTTACAGTGTTGGAAAACACACTATGTCCTATTAGTTATTTCATCATGAAATTTTTTTTATTTTATATACTCCAAAAATGTAATGAAGTCCAATTTCAAATTTTATAACAACTATTTGGTTGAGTAAAAATGGCATTTCCATTTTTCATGTGATTGGAACAAATAGAATGCTCACATTATTTGTAGTGTTGGAAAATACACTATCCTATGTCAGCTAGTTCATTATGAAAACTTTTTGTTTCGTGGGATCCAAAAATGTATGATTCTATATTGCATGGTTGTATCTTTTTTATTACGATATCTTACAAGGATGTAATGTAATAACATAACACATTATTTGAGTAGAAAGAGGATATATGAATGAAAGGGATATGGGATATGGTTAAAATCAATGAATGATATATATTGTCAATTTAACTTCATGTCAAAAGAGAAAATTACTTTTATTAGCACTATAATTATGCATGATGATATAATGGATCATAATGATGATGCATTAGGTACATATGGAGTAACCAAAAAAATATAGAAGTTAAAATAAGAATAGTGATCTAAAATACATGTTTTTAAGGCATTCCATAATATGAATGATGAAAGAAATAATGATAGTGTGATGGATGGAGCATTAAGAGTACTATAGTGAACAAACAAGAATAGATACATGTGTAAACAATCAATCAAAAAAATGTAAGAAAATGAATTTCTATTTTATAAAACATTGAAGGTAAGGGTGTATGGGATTATGAATGGGATGGAAGGATGGGAGAATGGAGGGATGGAGGGGATTCTAAACAAGGACCAAATCATGGTGGGAGATAATTGATTATGTATTAAAATTGAATAGAAAAGATAGGAGGTAAATGGATAGATAGGGGGAGTGGGAAAGAATAAAAATAAGGTGAAGTGTTGGTAGATGAGAAATATAATGAAGGGGGATGTCATGAATAGGTAATGTATGTAGAGTCCCAATAATAAAAATGGATGGGATGAATTGTAGAATGAAGAAAAAAATAATGAATAAGGAACTTGAGTGAATGATTAGAGGTAAAAGGGATGAAGGGATGGGTGGGATAATTTTCCTTAACGAAAATGTCTCCAACCCAAAAATATCTAGTATAGATGTATTTATTGTAGTGTTGGAAAACACACTATCCCATGTCAAGGTAGTTTGTTCTGAAAAGTTTTGTTTTGTTACAAATGAGAATGTAATGAAGTCCACTTTCAATTTTATGAAAAACTCTTTGCTATAGTAAAAAAAGCATTTCACTTTCTTCATCTAATTGGAACAAATAAAATGCTCACACTGTTTGTAGTGTTGGAAAACACATTGTCTCATGTCAATTATTCTGTCATGAATAGTTTTTGTTTTGTATGCTAAAAACATGTAATGAAGTCTACCTTCAAATTTTAGAAGAACTATTTGGTGATGTAAATATGGAATTTCCCTTTTTTCACCTAATTGAAACAAATAAAATGCTCACACTGTTTGTTGTTGGAAAACACACTATCCCATGTTAGTTGGCTATGAAAAGGTTTGATTCAGTTAGTTGGTCAAAAGTGTGTACCCCTCAAGTGTCAAATGGAATCAAATAATGACAAACGATATCAAATAATGTCAAATGGAATCAAATAATGGTAGGAAATACCACCTCAAGTCTTATTATTTATGTAAACTTACTTATAAATGTAAGCACATGCAATGAGCATTTTTTGTTATGGAGACTATAAAAAAACAATGTATTGAAGTTTAGCTTCATATTTTATAACAAACCTTACTTTCAGAAAACATTCCATTTAATATCCTCATACATTTGGAATAGAAAATGCACAAAAAAGTTGCAGGATGGAAAACACATAGGGTTGTGACTCACTTCTCAATTCTTGTTCAATGACAACATTGATGGTGTAAACCATGTCAGAAATAATAGACTCGAGAAAGCTTCTACAAATACTCTTAAACTCAGTAAAATATGATGCCAAGAAAGGAAACTCTAGGACATTTACCTTGTGTGTATCCTGCTTTGAAGAACACCATAAATTTAATCAAAAATTATATGAGGAATAAAAAAGAAAGGGTTGTTCCAAGAATGCCATTCTCCTTTAGCTCTCTTGTATTCTGATTATAGTTTACGGATTGTGATTTGAAATGTTGATGAAAAAAATTTAACACAATCTAATCTAACAACAATGATCAAACAATACTTAAATTCTAAACATAGAAGCTTCTTCAAATGTGAGCTCCAGCTAACAAAATTATATTGATGGTAAAATTTGCATGCATGGAAGTTATATAGTTACTGAACTCTTACACAAGATTTAAAAGTATGACTTCCACTTCTATATATACATTTTAGGTGATCAATATTATATTGAGTAATATTATAATATGTAATGCCCCGTTGCACAAACCCCAAAGGAACAACTAAAAACACAACAATTTTTTTTTTAAACACAAGGAATGCACTTTAAGTTTTCCAACATAACCAATGTTTCAAGTTGCACAACAAAGTCCCTTGGGACACACGAGATGACATTACCTAAACTATCCCATAACAAAGTTAACAGATGAACATTAAATTTCCAATTACGTAATCCATTCATTCGCACATAATCACCTAAACATTCATTAGCGATAACCAAAAAGTTATGAATAAACATATAAAACCATACATGCAAATTACAATAAATTAATCATGAAGATATAAAGTATATATTTCCATAGATACAACATAACATTAACAGTATTTACAAATAGTAGTTCAAAAATGATTTACATGGTGTGATAACACATTACATCAGTCTGATAGTACATCTCAATAAACACATATACAAAATTAGATCATAGATCTTCCCAACACACATGGGAGTGATACATCAATACATAAAATACATCAGGAGTACAAATATACATATGTTAACATATGAATCTTGGATCAACTACATCTGCAAAACTCTACACTGAAAGGTACAACTGCATCAAAGGGGACCCAACGGGGTGTGTAGCACATTCCACCCTACCACCCCCATGCTAGGAGTAAATAAGGAAGGATTCCTGACCAAGCACATCCAAACAGTAACACAAGACTAAACTCCAGACAGGAAAAGCAAGAGAAAACAAAAATAACATAACATAACACAATAAATCACCAACATAACAATAGACCACTTCTAGAGGATCTTAATAAAAAACTCAAAGGGAATGCTAGAGGAGAGTGTCATCGCATGAGCTTACATGGATTATCCAGATAGCCTATCACAAGGTGCTGCCTCCATCTATGGTTATCCTGACTACCTATCTCAAGGTGTCGTTCCATAGGGTGACTCATGTGGAACCGTTAACCTCTCGTGAAGATGAGGCAACGATCTTGCCAACCACGGCCTTCTTGGCCCACCTTTAGTCTATGAAAGCCCTAACAGGTGGACGATGCATTCATAATTATCTTATTAATGTTTAACTACCCACCCCCTAATTAATTAATTAGGTTATCACTTACTACTCTAACTCTAACATGGGTTATCCTGACAACCCCTTTGTGTGCCGACGCCCACGTAGAATCACTCTCCCTAGAAACCCAAAACATAAAATCCAATACCAGGGAGTTGTAACAACAAGAACACTGAACCAAAAATGGAATATTCACGAGGAAAAACCATCTCGCCAAAATCATATGAAACAATATCCATAAAAATGGTACAACCCATGTGTAAACTCAAGACACAACTATAGCCAAGTATAGGGACAAATATCAATTTAAAAGATCAAATATAAAACATCAATTTCCCCACTGCTAGAAGTCCCTAACCAACAACTTAAGCTCCTACAAAAGGATAAACTATCTCAAGGGCTTTCCCACATGACATAATTCCAATTAAGAGAAAACCACAATTGATTTAATGAATAATCTCAAGAGTACATAATTATGTAAAAAAATGCTATATAACACATTATATTACAGAATAATTTCACCAAGAAAATAAATAAATTAGTTTACTAAAGAATATTCAACTTAATTTAAATCACATGGTTTATTTCTAATTTACCCGATTACATTATAACTTTGCAAATTTATTTAATTATTCCATAATCACATCATATATAACCATCTAAGTATATATATACATATATATATATACACTTTTATGCGTATATACATATATACATATATACATATATATAATCAATCATGCATTTAATCATATTATAAAAATTAACCATAACTCACTGTAAAGTTATAGATATATATATACAAATATATATATATATATATATATACATATATATATACATATATATATACATATATATACATACATATATACATACATATATATACATACATATATAAATACATACATACATATATACATATATATATTATAAAAAACAATTTAAATAAAAAACAATTTTTAAAAAAAAAAACTTTTTAATAAATAAAAACCATAGCTGAATGGGGACTGCGAACCTCCCTGTGGGGAGGTCACAACCTCACCATGGCTATGCCCAATAGCCTACGACTGTTGTGTGTAGTTGTGGTGGCTGTGTGCAGCCCCCATGGGGAGTGGTGTGGTATAGCTTCAGCCGACCACTCCCCCCCCCCAAATACATACATATATTTTTTTCCAAAAAAATAGAAACACATAAACCCTTTCTCTGTTGCAATATACATCTATATATTTTTTTTTGATAAATAGACAAAATATAATATATGTAGATATATATATATATATTCCCACAAAATATAAAATAAAAATATGAACAACAGATCGATTTTTCTCCAACACAAAATAAATTTGAGCATACAATTTCAACCCCATAATAAATTGATTTCCATCTCAAACAAGAATTTCACAACTAAATTTATTGAAAAAAATTCAGAAGATTTCACAATAGATTTCTATAGAAGATTTAAAGGTTTAACACAAGCAATCTTTCAAAAACAAAACCTTTTTCTTTTTAAAGCATAGATATTGATTTTCGAATATGGAAACATGATTTACGTTTCCCTTTCAGAACAAATGAATTAATAAACCGAAAGAATAAATATATATCAAAAGAACATGGAGTCCTTCATTTGATGTCAAATCCAAACACTATAGCCCTTCTTCCTCTTTTGAAAACAGATTACCTCTATAGTTCCTTCTCTAATTCCTTCTTTTAGCTAACTTCTGGATCAATATTATATTTTTCCTTCTAAGAACAATTTTTAACAGAGAAGCACACACATATATTTTCTTCAACCTTTGTTACTTCTTCTTTTCTAGACAAAACCAAAAACCATCCTCTGTGTGTGTGTAGAAAACTTCTTCCTCTTACAATAAAATAAAGAAAAAATAAATAAAGCTCATTTTTTTTATTTTTTTTTCTCAAAAATCCAACCCATGCAATAGCTCTTTTTTCTTGCTTTAAAAACTCACACTTATCTCACAAATTTTAATTAAAAATTCATTAATTTCACATTTATCCTCACATGATATTATCCTTAGATTTTATAATATTAATATTTTGAAAAAGACAATTTACAACTATCACAAGCATTATTTATTTAAATTAATTACTTTATACTTTTTTAATTAATTAAATAACTTTTAATTTATAATATTTTAAATCCAACATTTAATTGAATTACAATTAATCATATCAACAAAATAACATTAATTAATCCCATATAAAATAAGGATAAATTAAATAACAACTATCTACAATAAAATAAATAATCAACAACAACAATACAGAGACAAGGACAAGGTCAAGACCATGACACTACAAGACTCACTACGAGGTGACGGACTTGGGATGGGGATACTTCCTTATCAAATCCCTTTTCAACATCATACCCATTGGGTTTATGGGACAGGCTGAGACCTAACAAGCAGGTGGATTCAGTGTCCTATACCTGCATCATGCATAGAAACAAACATCAAGTATCATGTAAATCTCCATTGTAGACACACCGTGAAAGGTAATCGGGGGGTAGCAGGGAACTCACAAGCGAGTGATGCTACTTCGTCCTTTCACCAAGACTCACTAGAAAACACATCATAAACCATAGCAACATAGAATCACAACATCACCACATATAATATTAAAGAAAACCATAGCATACCCAAATAATATAACCACCACATAATGTATCATCAAACATCATAAGTAATGTCAAGTGTAGAAAACCAACCAAACTATGAATCCACACACAACCAAGTCAGTGAACTAATCACCATAACAAACCAAGTACCAAACCGACACATAAGAGTATCAAAGAGTATCAACAACATGAGGGATATTACATAATACCTGTCCATCCAAACATTGAAGGAATTGTAAGCAATGTTGTAATATAGACTAAGGGATGGTAAACAATGTTTTGAAATGTTTTTAGATTTGATATGAGATAAATAATTCACACCACATAGTCAAATGTAAAATTTTTTTGAGTTAATATTATAAATTTTTTGTCTCTAATGTTTTAATACTTATCCATCCCAACTTTTCTTCCATAACTAATTGAAATTGGAGTAGACAATTGTGATAATAATATCAGAATATGATGCACTTCCCTGACTACAAAATGTAAAAAATACATCTCATCTTTTCCCATTCTAAAGAAAATTACAAGCCACATTTAATAGTGCTAACAGTGCCCAAAGGTAGTCAAGTATTGGATACAATCATATAGACAATCGCTAAAAACTTTGTAAACATTTGTCACTAGAAATTTCACAAATGTTCACTATAATAACTAAATAGTTTCTAAACACTAACAACAAAATCAACCATTTATGAACATGTATAATTTCTGCATTCTTAGTATTCAGAAGGATTTGGTGCACTCTGATTGTCAAGGTAGAATTGACAGCATACAACGTAGGCACCCTATAATTTACATGTATCAACCTAAATGATGGTATGACAAAGTTGATCTCAAACTTGCCAATGTGGTCGAATTTGAACACGACCAACAACCATTCCTCCATAGGACCCATGTGATTACTAATTAGAGATTCCCCCTTAAGGAATCTCATAAACCTCATGCTTAGCTTGTTTGAAAGATTGTGCTTGCATATGATTATTGCTGGTTGAATGCATACCTTCTAGATGCATCCAACTAGGAAAAGATCTTGAATTTCTCGATAAAGAGACATTGGCCAATCACATAAATTTATAATCTCTATTTCTAGATTGTAATATTGAATTTCCATGCTTGTTTTTTCCCATACACTAAAGACACAATTAAAGAAATAAGCATAATTATGATAGTTGACATCACTACGGTTTGGCCCTTTTCTATCAATTTTCCTTAACATATTTTCCCACAACCTATACGAGAGACTCAATTCCTCAATCTGAGCAAGAATATTACATGGAAGATATGGGTGGTAGATGCAGCCAACTAGATACCCATGCTTGTGAATTGTGCAACATCTTCTATACCTATATCAAATAAATTATTAGCTTTCACTCTCAATGCTGACCAAAAAGCGGTTGCAAAACTACATAACATTATTGAAGAAGGTGCATGTGTAGTATGTGCAATGGAAAAATGAAAACACACAAGTGGAGCAAGATGTACTACAAATCCTAAAATGAGAAAGGAATCTTCTATGAAAACACTAGAAAAGAAGTGACCAAAGTGAAAGAGATAGATAATGTTTGTATTGAACAGATTCTACCTATTCTTCGAAACTAGAGGAAGGATCATGTGCAATATGTGCAATGGGGAAATGACAATGCACAACTAGAGAAATGGGTAGTAAAATGCCTGAAATGAAAGAAAAAACAACTTTTTCAAAAGATACAACTACATTCTCTAATTAGAAAGACACTCTCAATGCTGACAAAACAACACCTGCAAGGCTACATAACAGTATTGAAATGCCGTGCATGTGCAATATGTGCAGATAATGTGACAATATGGAACAATGTTTTTTCCAACACTGCAAATAATGTGAGCATTTATTTTTGTGCAATGGAAAAATGGCAAGGCACAAGTGGAACAACATGTACTACAAATCTTTAAATAAAAAAGGAATCTACAATGAAAACACTGGAAAAGAAGTGAGAAAAGTGGAAGATATAGATATTGTTTTGATTGAAGAAGCTCTAACTATTTTTGGAAATTAAGGAGGAAGCATGTGTAGTATGTCCAATAGGAAAATGGAAATGCACGACTTGAGCAATAGGTTGTAAAATGCTTGAAATGAAAGACAAAACAACTTATTTAGAAAATACAAATGTATTCTATAATTAGAAAGACACTCTCAATGCTGACCAAAAAGAAGTTGCAAAGCTACATAACAATATTGAAATGTCGTGCATGTGCAATATGTGTAGATAATGTGACAATATGGGACAATGTGTTTTCCAACACTGCAAATAATGTAAGCATTTTTTTGTGCAATGGAAAAATAGCTGATAGGGGATAGTGTGTTTTCCAACATTGAAAATAATTTGAGCATTTTATTTGTTGCAATCAAATGAAGAATTTGGAAGGACATTTGTACTATAGGAAAGAGTTGTTCAAAAAATTGAAAGTGAAAACAAACTTTTCATAACTAACTAACTGTCATGGGATAGTGTGTTTTCCAACAATGCAAACAATGTGAGCATTTTATTTGTTACAATCAGATGAAGAATGTGAAATGCCATTTTCACTATAGAAAATAGTTGTTCAAAAAATTGAAAATGGTATTCATTATGCTCTCAATGGTAATGAAATAAAATTTTTCGTAAGGAACAAACTAACATAGGACAGTGTGTTTTCTAGCACTACAAACACTGTGACCATTTTATTTGTTCCAATTAGATTAAGAATGTGAAATGCCATTTTTTACTGTACCAAACAGTTGTTCAAAAAATTGAAAGTGGACTTGATTACAGTCTTGGTCATAACAAAACAAAAAAATTCATAATGAAATAATTGACATTTGGACAGTGTGTTTTCCAACAACAAACAATGCAAGAACTTTATTTGTTCCAATTAGATGAAGAAATTTAAATGGCATTTTGACTATACCAAAACATTTTGAAAATGGAATTCATTACATTCTTGGTTGCAATGAAACAAAAAAATTTCACAACGAACTAATTGGCATGGGATAGTGTGTTTTCCAAAACTACAAATAATGTGAGCATTTTTTTTATACAATGGACATATGGAAACACACAAGTGGAGTAGCATGTACTAGAATTCCTAAAATGAAAAAGGGAACTGCTATGAAAACACTTGAAAAGAAGTGAGAAAAGTGAAAGAGATAGATAAAGTTTTGACTAAATAAATTCTTCTTGCTCTTCATGGGTTGAGGAAGGACTGCGTGTAGTATGTGCAATGGGAAAATGGCAATGCATAACTGGAGCAGCAGGTACTAGAATGCATGAAATAAAAAATGAATCTACTATAAAAGAACTTGAAAAGAAGAAGTGAACAAAAATAGAATGAGTTGGGTGGAGACATGAAATTTTGATGTCAAAATTGTAGATAACTTATGTGAATGACTTTTAGAAAATATGACATGCTTACCTACAGACTGAGGTTCACTGATGTATGCTTCTGCACTCCTTAGTAACTCTTCAAGAAGTAGTAGAGTGAACGCACATTGGCTGACATCAACCTATCATCATAGCCAAAATTTTATAAGGAAGCATGGTATTGCATAATTTCATACCAAAAAATTGGACTTATCTATGAATAGTTGTTAAATTGGAACTATACCTTCCATTGCATTTACACTCGTGAAAGACAGTCACCGGCAAGGACTCCTTTCCCTAGATTGGAATGTTAAAGCAAATAAAAAGACCAAAAAAAAATGAGAAAGCTTATGACGTGGTAGAAGTGCATATTGGAAAAATAAATCTGCAATACACCTATTACAATATAGAAATTGAAACGGGTTTTCTCACAATCACTTGTATTAGATGTCATATCCTCTACCCCATCCATAGAAGTTGTGCCTGAAGTCTCACATTGCATATTGAAATTCACATTGAAGCTATTGTTCGTGGACAAGGGAAAGGAGTCACACAAAGGAGTTCCATGATCTGACTATTGTGGAACACACTTCGTACGATGGATTACACATCAAGGATGATCCCTACTTGCACTAAACCATGGACACATGTGAACAGTGCTAGTTACAGTTGCATTAGGATCATGAATGAATTCAAATGGAAATGCATTTGATTGTTGTAGGTCCTGTAGAAACCTATCAACACACTGTGTATATGATTATACTTGTTCTAGACATTGGGGCAGTGTACGCATCACTTTATTCAAGATTTTGTTTGTGTCATTCCAAATAAACAATTTCTACAAATGTTCATCATATACATAAGTGACATACGGAGCTTGTCTAGAGGTGAGAAGATTAGGATTGTTTTCTTTGATGCCCCCCTGTGACAATGTCTCATTCAAATATGTCCCTCTATGAATTGGTTGACCTCCCTCGTCTAAATGACCACACACAAGAAAATTGTATTAGGTAGTAGAAAATACAAAACACAATTGTCTCCCATAAAGTAACACACTTCAAATTAAAATTCACTTACCATGTACCGCCCCTTTAGTGGTAGATGATCTTTTAATCAAGTCAACAACCTTAAGGACATGTTTGTAAGTGTTCCCTTGCAAACTCCAAGGGAACTCACAAACAAAAAGGTGCTTTCCAAATTTCTAAACAAGGTACTGGTCGGACCTAATTTGACTTTTCACCCAGTTCCATCTAGGATGTGTTTCATCTGGAACACAATGATTGTTTGGAATTGCCTCGGCCCACTCCAAACTAGATTGAATATTAAAACTTATAGTTCTTCAAAAAACCATAATGCTATAACTTTTCCTTATTTCTAAAGAATGGTTCATTTTATACACAAGTGTGTAATAGAAATAGTCCATTCACCTTGTGCATTTTTTAGAACGATCACACAAGTACCGAGTTTTGAGTGTGCAATGGTACAACTCAATGGTTGCATTTGTATCCTGGTTAGCATGTGGGAATAGTTTGCAAATTTTCACCCACATGGCTATGAAAAAATCCAATAGTCAAGTTAACCACAACGTACTAGAGTCAACTTCAAAGAATGTGAATGATGTGAATCAAATGAGGTGACATAAATTGTCAACTCACCAATTCGACCATCTCCTTCTCACCAAGTCTTCTTGAAGTACTCTAAAAATTGGGGCTGATCATTGAACTCCTCAAAGAAAGAGTTCAATAGCTGAGTGATGTTGTCTTTACTATCATCAATTGCCATCATGATCATGCCAAGTCTATGGAAGATGTCCATTTTTATTTCCTTGGCTGCATACTTATATACATTCTTCAGCCAATTCCTTTTAACATGCCAAATGCATAGAAGCACATGACATCAAAAGATAGCCTTAATAGACAATAAAAACAATATTGTTTATTGCTCATCTACATAACAAATTAGAATTGAAAATAAATAGCAAATGAGAAAGGTGTGCAAATGAACAAAGAGATGCACATACTATATGACTTGAATTTATGCAGTCACATCATCGGTCAAAAATATATTTATTCTCCAGATGGGTCTGGCTCTTCTTCCACGAGAATGCAATTCACACAGCCATGCAGAGATGTCCTCAATCTTGTTTTGTGAGGAGACTACCCATGCAACAAGCACACCACTTTGTTTCTCGTCGAAAATGAGTAAAGTATACAATAGAAACTATAGACATAACAAGTCAACGTGAGCATTGCTAGGTTTATAGCCAGTAATATCATTGAAAAGATGAAGAACTATTTGTCAATGTTTGTAAGGCCTCACCCCATATTTTTTAGTGGAAAACGTGGAATCCATCGAGATAACTGAATTGTCAAGTAGCGAACCATCGTATCCAACATCCATGTAGTTTGAACCCCAATAATGAAAGGTGTATCATTCCCATGGGGCTATTGAAACTAGAAGAAGTTATCAAAGTACTCTCCATTCCACATTATGATACTTATCAAATCAAATCTGTGTTTCTGTGTGTGAATAAAACACACC
Source organism: Sequoia sempervirens (assembly GCA_007258455.2). Taxonomy (NCBI): domain Eukaryota; kingdom Viridiplantae; phylum Streptophyta; class Pinopsida; order Cupressales; family Cupressaceae; genus Sequoia; species Sequoia sempervirens. The sequence continues at coordinate 239,009,163 of VDFB02086081.1, forward strand.
TTTCACCAAGCATTCATTACCTCCTTTCTTGTATGGAATTGATCTCTCTTTAACATCATGCCATGAAATATAGGATCATTGATGTGTCAATCCATTATTGCATTGACACTCATGTCCATGACAAAAAGGATTTCAATATAGCTTTTTCATTCTGTAGATAGATTAGTGGAAACATAGAATGCCTATCTCCACTTGTGTCACCAATTCCATGGGAAAATTCACCTTTTTATTGACGTGGAACATTTCTTTATAGAGAAGATAGGCAACATCGGGTCTGGCATGCATAACCTTTACAATGAAGTGGCATTAACAACCTCACATTTGTATAAACCTTTTTCTATGTTTTCTTCTCTAGTGGAGGCTAGTCTCTGTGGTATTTAGGACTATATTAATACCAGTAGCTATAAAGAAAGCATCATGTCATCATCTTGAAGCAAGAGAGAGTAAAATATCATTGGACCATACAAATGAATGTTGAAAGATACAAACCTACGATACATAATTATTTTTCCATAATTTTTGTTGTTGACGAGACGCATGATGGTACACTATCTTTTTTTCTTGGGCACAAATTTATTTTCAAAACATTCAACCAAATTTTCACTGTGAATGAAATCATCAAGTCTGGTACAAGGAATTGTTGTGAAAAGGTCAAGGACCCCATACTTCTTGACACAAATAGGAGTCCAATGCAATCAGAAGAGGAAAAAGGATAGCTTCCATCCTGTACATCTTTCACCTATGAATCATATTCCTTCTTCCATTTCACACCTCTCCTCATTCTAGGAAAGGATAGAATTGGACGAACGTTTAAAATTAGAGTGGATTGTGTCAAGAAAAATAAAAAAAATATTCATTGAATGTAAATAAAATGTGCTTGCATTGTACCACCAACGTGAAACCAATAGGAGGTTCCCAACTTCAACCAAGTAAAATTAAAGGAGATAGATTGAATCAAGCTACACATAAAATATAAAAAAAACGTAGGTTGGAAATTAGATTGTTTATCTCAATGTACAAGTGGACATAGACAATGACAACACAATCACAATCATACATGGACATTCAAGGATGAGTTCACTTTAGGTGTGCCACACAAAATTGTTTTACCTGAAGAGGAATGTTGTGAAAACCAACCATCATTTTCAAGTAAACTTGTGTTGTTTGAGCAAGAACACGATGAGTGGTTCAACCTACAACTTTGTGTGTGGTGTGTGAGTCTAACGTGCATAACAATATGTAATTATTTCTACAATTGTAATAATAGATGTATTATTTTGGGAATATATGTTGGTTTTGGTGCATGTGCATATTTTAATGGAGAGGAAAGGTTAGAGGGAAACCAAAACCTTTGATGACAACCTTGCATGTAAAAAAAAGTGCATCCATTACTACCAGCAATGCCAAAATGATAATAAGTTTGTTGCATCTGTCGACAAAAAAATGAATCAGTAATGGAGAGATTGAGGAAAGCCAAAAAGGTGTAAAATGTCCTATCAACCATGATGTAATCCAATACATGTTGGAAAACACAGTGTGTAGTGTAACCTCCAAGTAGACATAAAGACTGCAAGTAATTTTGCAATCCCACATTTAAATATAACTAAGATTTTAGAGTATAAGGGTGTACAAACCTCTTTTACCTAAGGAGGCATGTTGTGATATTCAACCTTCTATTTGGCATGAATTAATATGAGCAGAAAAAGCACATATAGTAATTCATGAAATAAATAATTGAAGGTTGAACCACACAATGAGTGGTTCAACCTGTAACTTCGTGTGTGGCATAGGAGTGTAACGTGCATAACAATATGTAATTACTTCTACAATTGCAACAATAGATGTATTATTTTGGGAGGATACATTGGTTGTGGTACATGTGTATGTGTTAAAGGAGAGCAAGGCTTAGAGGGCAACCAAAACCTTTGATGACAACCTTGTATGTAAAAAAAAAGTGCATTCATTGCTGCCAACAATACCAAAATGATAACATGTTTGTTGCATCTGTTGACAAAAAATGAATTAGTAATGGAGAGAATGAGAAAAGGAAGAAAGGTGTAAAATTTACTATCAACCATCATGTAAGCCAATGTAGGTTGGAAAGCACAGCGTGTAGTTGAACCTCCAAGTTGACATAAAGACCACAAGTAAATCCACAACCCCACATATAAATATAACTAAGATTTAAAAGTATATGGGGTGTACAAACCTCTTTTACATGAGGAGGCATGTTGTGATATTTAGCCTTCCATTTGGGGTGATTTAACATCAGAAAAAAAAGCAAATCTAGTAATTCATGAAATAAACAAGGTGGGTGCAAAGAGATGGGGGGCCAAAAAGTGGCCAAAATTTTAAAAATCATTTGATAGGCTATAACACAAGCATGTTATAACATGAGCACATTATAACACGCTCGCGTTATGGCTTGGTGTGACCAAGCCAAAGGATCGGTCACATCAAGCCTATAAAATGCTCACATTATAATGCGATGTGTTATAATGTGCTCACACTATAACACAAGCATGTTATAGCTCATTAAAACAAAAAAAAAGAAGCAAATGACTTCATTTCTATCTCACTGTGTTTTTTGCTTCTTGCCATCAAGAAACCCTACTTTTGCATGCTTGCATTCTAGACGGAGGTTAACTTGAATTTTCTTTATCAATTTGTTACAATTTCATCACCAGGATGCCGCTACATCAACGGGGAGATCAAATAAGTAAGCATCTTTTGTTTTTTGTTGTGAATTTATTGTTAAATAGGTAGTTTTAGGTTGTTTTTGATATTCATTTGTTTAATTTGTAAGAAATGTTAATGAACCTAAAAACCCTCCTCAAAATCTTGAACAACCACAACAAGAAGTACCCAAACAAAATACTCAACAACCACAACAAAAATCTCCTCCACCAATTCCTCAACATCCTCCTAGAACTCAGAAAAATTTAATGAGGGTGATTGAAAACAATAAAAATAGATTGAGGAGTTAATCACAAGATTGAATGGTATAGTAAGTTCAACCATGGAAAGAAGAACACTTGCAAGTTCACTTAAAGAAATGTTAAAACATGTAGATGCAATCAAAAAATAATTAAGTGGTTGGGTAGATAGGAGGCAAGTGACTAGGAATTTTTATGTAGATAAATTATCATATAAAGAAGTAAAAGATGAAAAAATTACAAAATATGATTTGTGCTCACTATTCATTGACCCACACACAAATCAAAATCTTGACCTTAATTCCAAGAGGTTTCCTATCTATTGGTGCCACCACCAAGGGATTAGAAACTATTTTTGGGATAGGTGGTACATGGTTTTTGACTATCCACCATGCAACAATTGTGAAGTCCCCCAATATTTCTTGAGGAAACTATACTGTGAGTTCATCCTCAACAAAATCTCCAATTATTTTGATATGAGGGACTTTCAAGGGAGAGGTAGGGGGTTGGCACAGGATAGACTTGGTGCACAACTAGATCCTCAATAACAAGCGAGATGAGCTCTCACTAGGTCGGCTTGTGTGCACATCGTTATCCCTTTCATCGCAAAGGAGAGTGCTGAGGTGTACACTTTGCAATCTATAAGCTCTTTGACCCAAAGTATCATCTAGTATGCCAGTCCTGTAGTACAACGATATCCACGGGAGTCTTCGAGTGGTAGGCTTCCACCCCATTCTTGTTGGGTATGTAGGTCAACTTGTGCATATGAACCCATAGACACTCAAGAGGCTGATGCGCAAGATACATCTGTAGCTACAAAGATGGCAATGTCAACTAAAAATTTGAATGAGGATTTCGGCATTGATACTCAGGTAAATGTTAGGATGTTCATTGAATTTAATTTATTAAATTTCATTTTTGAAATGTAAGATAAACTAATTTAGTTTTATTATTGTAATAAAATTTTAGGGTCACAGTGTTGATACTAGATACACCAGCCCCCCACTTTTTTATTACTCCACTACATCTACCGCTGAGGTATGTAACTAGTAAATAATTATAAATTTATTACATGTGAATAGAATTGTTATATGAATGGTATTCTAATATCTAATTTTGGATGTTGAATAGGCTAATAATGGAGGTTTCGTAGGAACTCCTCCTAGTACTAGTGGAGTTAGACAAACCTTCACACATGTAATAGAATAAAGAGTTTAACTAATGAATTGTACTTAATAGATTTGTGTAGTTTATATTCATATCATTGATTACATTGCATTGCACATCTTTCAAACTCAAAGCATTACTTCACATTGCATAACTAATAACTAGATGTTGATAGATGAAATATTTTTTACTACAATATAGTTGTTTAGAAAGTCAACACAAGTAGTGATGCAATTACTTCACATAGCATAAGTAATAACTAGCATCGACTACAAATTGCATTCACTTGTCATGGCATTCCATGAGACCACTTTTTACTAAGGCATTTTTTCAAACAGTTCACTACCTTGTCTATGCTATGGATGCTTAGAAGAAATATATGAAAGAATAATAGTAAGTAATAGCATAGAAAAGGCAATGAGTTGTTTGAAAAAATTCCTCAAAGAAATGTGGTCTCATGGTGATGTCCATCACCATCAGACCCGATTTGTTTGAGGCATTTTTTCAAATAGCTCACCACCTTTTCTATGCTACCACATTTTCCATACATGTCTACCAAAGCATTTTATCAAACAGTTCACTTCCTTGCTGCTATGGCTAGAAGCCTAAAAAAGGGTGGTTTCCAAAAAACTATGGATTCTTGGAAAAAAATCTATCAAAGCATAATAGTAAGCAATAGCATAGCAAAGGAAGTGAGTAGTTTGAAAAAATGTCTCGAAGAAACGTGGTCTCATGGTGATGGAATGCCATTCCATCACCATGAGACCACATTTCCTTGAGGCATTTTTTCAAATAACTCACTTCCTTTTCTATGCTACCACATTTTCCATACATGTCTACCAAAGCATTTTATCAATCTACTCACTTCCTTGCTACTATGGCTAAAAGCCTAAACCAGGTGCTTTCCAAGAAACTATGGATGCTTGGAAAAAATCTATCAAAGCATAATAGTAAGCGATAGCATAGAAAAGGTAGTGAGTATTAAAAAATGTCTCTAAGAAATGTGGTCTGATGGTGATGGAATGTCATTCCATCACCATGAGACCACATTTCCTTGAGGCATTTTTTCAAACATTTCACTGCCTTTTCTATGCTACCACATTTTCCATACACATCTACCAAAGCATTTAATAAATCTACTCACTTCCTTACTGCTATGGCTAAAAGCCTAAATTAGTGGTTTTCCAAAAAACTATGGATGCTTGGAAAAAATCTATCAAAGCATAATAGTGAGCAATAACATAGACAAGGTAGTGAGTAGTTTGAAAAAATTCCTCAAAGAAATGTGGTCTCATGGTGATGGAATGGCATTCCATCACCATGAGACCACATTTCTTTGAGGTATTTTTTCAAACAACTCACCGCCTTTTCTATGGTAGCACATTTTCTATAGATGTCTACCAAAGAATTTTATCAAACTACTTGAACTTCCTTGCTGGAATGGATAAAAGCCTAAAAAAGGTGCTTTCCAATAAAATATGGATGCTTGGAAAAAATCTATCAAAGCATAATAGTAAGCAATAGCATAGACAAGGCAGTGAGTAGTTTGAAAAAAATCCTTGAAGAAATGTGGCCTCATGGTGATGGAATGCCATTCCATCACCATGAGACCACATTTCTTTGAGGAATTTTTTCAAACAACTCATCACCTTTTCTATGCTACCACATTTTCCATACATATCTACCAAAGCATTTTATCAAACTACTCACTTCCTTGCTACTATGGCTAAAATCCTAAAATAGGTGTTTTCCAAAAAACTATGGATGCTTGGAAAAAATCTATCAAAGCATAATAGTAAGAAATATCATAGTAAAGGTAGTGAATAGTTTGAAAAATTCCTTGAATGAATGTGGTCTCATGGTGATGGAATGCCATTCCATCACCATGAGACCACATTTCTTTGAGGTAATTTTTCAAACAACTCACTGCTTGAAGAATAGAAACCAAGCCTTTATCCAAAATTCCCCTCCAAATTCTTTTCAAGGTCCTCATCCTCATCCTCAATTTACCAATTCATGGAACCTTCCACCTTTTATTTTACTTTTTCATATCCCCACCCCTCCCTCTTCATGTCAATATTTCCATCTATCTCATAACCAAGACCACACTATACCATCCACCTCATCCCAGCATAATACCATAGAGAAGGCAATGAACTGTTTGAAAAAATGCCTCAAAGAAATGCGGTCTCATGGTGATGGAATGCCATGAAACATTTGTTTGTAGTGGCATTCCATCACCATGAGACCACATTTCTTTGAAGCATTTTTTCAAACAGTTCACTGCCTTCTCTATGCTACCACAATTTTCATACATGTCTACCAAAGAATTTTATCAAATGGTTCACTACCTTGCTGCTATGGATAAAAGTCTGAAATAGGTGCTCTCGAATAAGCTATGGATAGGGAAAATAGTAAGCATGATAATTAGAAATATACAGTTCATTATCTCATACATTATAAGCCATGACGTGCATCACTATTGTAGTTTCTAAGATTGAATAATTTGTTGCTTTATTTTTAGATGTTGAAGTGGATACACCTCCACATGTTCATAGGGAAATGGATCTTTGTGTTTCTTATGCTATAGAATCCTCGATGCCTCTCATAGAGGTATGAGGTAGATTACTAAATTTTAATTTACATTCGTTGTTATAGCTATTAGTTAGTGAAAAATCAAAGCATTATTGGTTCATTGTTTAATTTCTCTTTGGATGTTTTCTATAGGGCTTCAACATGCCATAGCATGGACATGCAAATATTTCCCCTGAGGAGAGTGATCATCTAGTGGTGGTAAGTGATTATTTTGTTAAATATATCATTTTTTATAATGTAATTTCTTTATATTAATGTCTTTACTTGTTATTGTAATAGATAAAGCTTGACCAAAAACTAAACCCTAGGAAGATCACCAAGATCACTCCTTGACCTCAAAATAAATGAGTGATAGACTTATCACCATCTAGCCAACAAGTAAAGGGAAAGATTTTATTTCAAGATCATGGAGAGAAATGACTTTTGTTTCCAAAGCCCTTTGCTTTATGCCTATATGGCATTTTTGTACATACTTTGTATTGCATATATTTGACATTGTATGCCTATATGGAATTATTGTAAGCCTATATGGCTATTTTGTATAAATTTTATACTTATTTCGACATATATTGATGTATTCCTACATGGCTATTTGGTTAATACAAATATTTTTTTATCGATGGTGTCCATATTTGCATTATAAATCCATAGTTCAATAGATATGAGTTACATGTATTCAAGTGTATACTTTACAACTTATGTGTATACTTTTTGACTTAAATGTATCCCAATGTATACTTTGTGACTTATGTGTTTTCATGTGTATACCTTGTATTCATGCATATACTTTGTATTAATTTGTGTATACTATGTATTCATGTGCATACTTCAAGGCTTACATGTATTTGAGTACTTGTACTTCACTTATTCACATGTATGCTTGACTTATTCATGTGTATACTTATTAATTGGTTAGGCCTAGCATTGCTCATTGTTGTCCTTCATGGTTTGTCTTAAATATGTATTGACTGATGCTAAACAACTTCAATATTTCTAGGAATACTAGTAGAGTTACAAATTACAAAATTGTACAAATTGAAAAGAAAAGATTAATTGTAAATAAATGCACTGATTATGAACTTGATAATTTCTTAAGAATGAGTATAATATATATCAAGAGATGAGCCTTCTAGAATGAAAAATTCCAACGAGAAATTAGACATGCAACTCCATGCAAGATTGCACAACTAATCAATCATTATCCTTAAAATCTAACAACTAGCAAACTTATGTAAAGGAATATTTTAGGAAAATATTCTACACTAACATTTTCATAATCAATGGCTTGTTTCCATCCTCGCTCCCTAACTGTCAACCAATTTTTTTCAAGAAACCCCTTTGATATATTTCTATGTCCATTGGATCAATGAATATAAATCTACCCAAAGAATTCCCAATACTTTGAAAGAAATAATCCACCTAAAATTGCAACGAGAGATAAGGAAAATGAACCCACATAGGCATAACTGAATAAAGAATAGTTCACCCTTCATAGCTTGGTGAAACCATTTCCAAAATTAGAAGATATTAAAGATAAAGAAGAATTATGATCTATATAATATAGAATTAGTACCCACTTTGATCACTACAAATTTTTTAACCATGGGCTTATCATGCTTTTTAAAATTTGGTAAGAAGGCTTATTTAAGATCCTTGAGCAATGTATTTCCTAGTGCTCCCTTGTTCTTACCTATCTCAATTCAGTTTAATTCAAAGAGATCCATCAAATGCTTTATCTAAAAGAAAAAACACGTTTTCAATTGGTATTCCATGAGATGTTTCATAAAAAGATTCCAGTATATTTGATATTTTGATTGGAACAAATCAATTAAGAAAAGGATACATAATCTTCACAACAATTGCAAAACATAATATTCATAGTAGATGATGAGTAGTTAACTTCTTAACACATTATGATACAAACATTTATCTTGAATAGCCTTTAAAAAATTTCACAGCATAATCCTCACAGTATAGAATTAATTGTTATGTTCTTGATCCATAACTATATAAACACGCCGAAATCTGTATATGCCAACTTTTTGTAATATTATTTCCTGTATAGGAAATGGACTTGGGAGAAAGCTCTATATTTTATAATACAAATAAGAAATGGACTTGGGTGAAAATTTTATTTATCACACAAAATAATAAATGTACATGAGAGCATCATGTGCTTCTCTTAGACTCCAATTTTCATGTATAGCAAATCATTTTAAATGAAAATGACAAAATGCTTCACAACCAAAGTTGTTAATTGAAGAAAAAATAAAATGTTTCCAAGTTCCACCATTGTATGCATTTTCAATTGGTTGTATATTGTTGTAAGGGAAAGGAGGATAATTAAAAAATGTATTGCCCTTGCTAGACTTGAGGATGATCATATGCTTTTGGTGTGGAAAACTTAGACTTCTCAACTGTCGTGTGAATGTTTCTCTTTTCGATTGTTTTGCATGCCATCATAAGGGATCAAGATAGTTGAATGTAGATTAGAGTGATTCAGTGTGTTTTTCTATGAAAAAGAGTCAATGTACCTATCTAGAGGCATTAGAATAGTCTGTTTGGTCACACGAGTTGTACAACGAAAGTTGCACCACTTTGCAACTTTATAATGCTTGCATTTGACACTTTTTCCATCAACTGAAAAGTTATCACCATAGGAAAATGAATTGGAGATAAAAAAACCTGAGAAAGGTTATTGTAGAGGGACCTAGTGCTATCCCATAGGCTCAGATGGAGAGTTCATAAGTGTCATGGTTTTTGAGTAATAGCTCATCAAAGATTGCAGCCATTTTGCACTATAGACCCTTAAGGGATCGAGCCGGTTGAACGTAGCTCAGCGTGATTCGTCATGTTTTGGTGCAAAAGAGGACTATTCCTAGCATAAATGTACCCATCCAGATGCATTGGAATAGTTTGTTTGGTCACACAAGTTGCAGAACGAAAGTTGCATCACTTTGTAACTTTACATTGCTTGCATTTGACACTTTTTCCATCAAGTGAAAACTGGACACCATGGGAAAATGACTCAGAGTTAACAAAAACTAAGAGAGGTTATTGTAGAGGGGCCCAACACGATTCCCATAGGCTTACACAGAGAGTTCGTAAGCATCATGGTTTTTGAGTAATAGCTAGTCAAAGATTACACCCATTTTGCACTTTGGACTCTTAAGGGATCGATCTATTTGAACGTAGCTCAAAGTGATTCAGCGTGTTTTGGTGTGAAAGAGGACCATTCCTAGCATAAAATTACCCATCCAGATGCATTGGAATAGTTCGTTTGGTCACACAAGTTGCAAAATGAAAGTTGCACCACTTTGTAACTTTACACTGCTTGCATTTGACACTTTTTCCATCAAGGGAAAATTAGACACCATGGGAAAATGACTCCAAGATAACAAAAACCAAGAGAATTTATTGTATAGAGGACCAACACGATCCCGTAGGCTTAGATGAAGAGTTCGTAAGAATCATGATTTTTGAGTAATAGCCCGTCAAAGATTGTAGCTATTTTGCACTTTGAACTCTTAAGGGATCGAGTCAGTTGAACATACCTCGGAGTGAATAAGTGTATTTGGGTGTGAAAGAGGACCATGCATAGTGTAAACATACCCATATAGACACATTAAAATAGTATGTTTGGTCACATGAGTTGCAGAAAGAAAGTTGCACCACTTTGCAACTTTACACTGCTTGCATTTGACACTTTTTCCATTAAGTGAAAACTTGACACCACATGAAAACAACTTGGAGATAAGAAAAAACAAGAGAGGTTATTATATAGGGGACCAACATGATTCTCGTAGGCTTGAAAAGAGAGTTCGTAAGTGTCATGGTTTTTGAGTAATAACCCATCAAAGATTGCAACCATTTTGCACTTTGGAATCTTAAGGGATCGAGCCGGTTGAACATAACTCAGAGTGATTAAGCATGTTTGGGCATGAAAGAGGACCATACCTAGTGTAAATTTACCCATTTGGACATGTTGGAATAGTCTGTTTGGTCACACAAGTTGCAAAACAAAAGTTGCACCACTTTGCAACTTTACACTGCTAGCATTTGACACTTTTTTCATCAAGTGAAAACTGGACACCATGGGAAAATTACTTCAAGACAACAAAAATTGAGAAAGGTTATTGTAGAGGTGCCCTACATGATCCTGATGCCTTAGAAAGAATGCTTGTAGCTAACACAGTCTCTGGGTAATAGGTCGTCAAAGATTGCTGCGCTTTTGCAATTTAGACTATTAAAGGATTACGTTGCATGAATTGCAAATGTTTGAGGGCAATAATAAATAGGCACTAGGGAACTAGATCCCAAAACCAATTATGAAATTTTGAAAGAAAACATGAATTTTTAGTTGGAAAACATGTGAAGAACTTGTGGGGTACTTGAGTTAATTCATGTTACTTGAACAACATCTAACAAGTCATGCATGCTTCAATTACTTGTAAATGTGGTTATTTTTATGACATGTTGACATTATGCATAAAAAATGTTAACAAATTGAACTTCTTAAATTTTTATGTGAACACATGGTATGCTATATTAATATTGATATATAATCATTATTTTGATTTTTTTAATAAATGAATTTTGTATAATAAGCTAGTCGATTGGTGCTAGTTATAAAAGGGAGAGAATAAAAGAAGAAAAAGAATGATTGGTAACCATCAATGGTTATTACACTCACTATATTAGTAATATGATGTTTACAATAAAATGAGATTTATTTGGCAGACCTAATTCTTATGTTTGTGCTACAATTGTCTAATATGCTTCATACACCAATATGACACCCAAGTGCTTGTACTTGTAGGCACAATGCTTTCTCAAAACTATCAAGTGGTAATACAAAATCATGAGAAAAAAATAAAACTATGTGAATTCCAACACCTCACTTAAATCAAATACTGAATCAATGTGCCCCATTTTCATGCACACAAAATTAGCTTATAAGATTCTCTCATAACAACCAAATATAGGATTCAAGGATGCCTTAGGTACTCTGTTATTGTAGATCTTTTACAATGTCACTCATACATTTGAGATGCTCTGATAATGTATACATCATAGGTGCTCATGATGAGGTTAAATTCAAATAAATAACTTGAAATTCCCTCGCTAAGCCTCACACACACTTTTATAATTTCTACACCATAGGTGGTCATGATGGCGTTAACTTCAACTGAATAGTTTAGTACCATCTTCTAGTCTTGGATTTGGCATTTACTTTATAACTTTATTTGGGTTTACTAGCTCCCACCTAAACAAAGGAAAGAGATTGTAATAATTAAGAATCACATAATCACATAATCAATTCAAATAAACATGTGATATGTCAATAATCTAAAACTTGTGTGCTCAATTATGCAATATCTTATAACTTATCACTAGTCAATCTAGTCCATTGAATATCTTAAAAAGTAAATTTTATATGAATATCAAGCATACCTCCCATCTGTTAGGATTAAAATTTAGAGGGTCCTCAAAGTAATGAGGATGAACATGAATAGATAGTAACCAAACTATTACTTTCCACCCTTTTGGCAACTTGTAACCTATTATAAAAACAACAAAATTTAATCTTCCACTTAGTTTACTAATCTATTGAGAATATCTTACATTTTTTTTTGTATATTTTTGAGAAAAAATAAAATACCATTAAATTATGTATCCTTTGCCACAATTCTAAACATAAAGTGTGCTACATTTGAAAGTCTGATAACTTCATCAATCACCTACATACATGATATAAACATTAGATGATTGCATTGGAATCATATAAATTAATGTGCATGATTACAAATTAATCCAACCAACCATCCATGTCTACTCTACTCTTTATTGTGTCAAGTATTGCCTCATGGTCAGACTCATGCACCTTCCACAAGGTCTTGTTCAAAGGTCTACCCCCATAGTTGATCAAACAAACATTGGATTCCATGACAAGGTTTGAGTAATGAAGAATTTTTTGATGCATGTCAAAGTATTGAAACAACCAAACATTAACACTCTTATGTGGGTACCTTCTTAGCCACATTCTAGTAACAACAACTCAGCCTGTAGGGTATTCGATGTTTTCTCCATCTATTACTAGGGCCTCCAATTTATTTTTGGCCTCTACACAATGAAACAAGTAATAATATGTTCCCCCTTCTTTGTATCCATCTGCAATAACTATGTAAAAATTCCCTACATTGATATGTGCAACAAATTAGATGAAATTAGTCAACATTACAAATACACTACAAAGTATGATAATAATAGGAATTTTAAAAACTATGCAAGTAAATATATTACCTAGTTGAACTAGATCTAATATGTGGTCAAAGTCAATCAATGATTCCATCTGTGTTAGTTCCAATTCTGTTAGAGTGCGATATGTGTGAAGTGGGATAAGATAAATTAGCCACCACTTCTCAACTCACTCCTTTAACTCGAACTCATCCCGGGCTTGCATTGTACATGAATAAAAAAAGCATGGCATCTTCCATGTATGGATACTCCATGAACCTACAATTGAGCTAAGGAAAGAGTGTAGCTCACTTGATCCTATTAGTGTACAACAATCCTCATATGGTGTAATGTTATTATCATCCATCAACCAAAAAAATCTACGAACTGAAGAATTACCTTCATTACCTAGACCCATTGAAGCATTACACCACTTGATGATTGATTTTGCATTTGTCAACTTTGCATTGTCTTTATACTTTAACTCTTCTCATACTAATTCTCTTTTGACACATGCTCCCCCTTTCCATGCCCAAACTCACAAAAGTTCCACATATGTTGAACACCTATAATGACATGCACCCTGCTCAACTAGTAGAACATGCGAGAGTTCTTGAACTATGTTGCACAATAATCCGACCATATGATATGTTGATTGTATACTATGCCCATTTGAGCCAAATAACTATAGAACAATTGGAAGTAACCTTGCATGAACTTTGGAGAATGTGTACGATCATCACTAATATAAAAGTGGTACTCCCTCAATACCTTCCTTTGGTCCTTTGTATTATTAGTTGCATCAATGAATGTTATGTGCACAAATATAGAAACCTATGTGGAGTTGTAATAATGTGATTACATCTCACACTCTGGCTATAGAGTGTAGTTCTCTACAAATTTGACCACTCACACTATGCTACCAACTGGAAAGGTGTCCTTGCATAACTTGAATTGCAATTCCAACCATCGAGTTCTATGGGTATGCCTTGCATATTCATACACTATATTGTCACGAAATGTAGACATAAAGTGATACACTAGAATCTTCTAAATAACGAAATTACACCTTTTTGCTTGATTACCATCTTTTGTAACATATGCCACCATTTTATACTTCCCAAACTCTACTAGTTTCTTTCCCACCACATGTGTGCTTTCCATATGTTGACATACTAGCATACATTGCAAGCCACTAAAAAATTGACATGAACCATCCAAGCATAGTTTCTTGTAGAATATTTGGTCATCCTCTCTTTCACATAATTTTTTTGATAAGAACTCTCTTGAAGATGTTGGTGGGGCCTGTATGCTAAAATCTTGCAAAATATCATTAATATGCAAATCTAAACATATAGAACAATAATCATCATAATGGTAAGAGAATTCAATATGTAATCTACAACAACAAGTAGTGCGTGTGTGATTTATATTGACATAAAAAGGTTTAAGCATTTCAAAATATCTTTGATAAATTTGAATTTGACGATAATCCTCTTGAAATTTATGAAAAATTTGGGTTTGAGTCGTATCCAAAAAATGCTTTGGATGTGACTCACGGTTTTGACTACTAATTCTTCTTCTTACCACATGCCTTTGATTCAGAGATGGCCTTGTGTTCTTCTTCAAGTAGTCTTCAATTAGTGATCTCAATGCTTCAACAATTGGTTTATCTTTTCATGGGAGCCTCCTCAAGAATGCCCATAATTCATTTGGATCGATGCCCTCAATTCTTTGGCGCCTTTCAATGACTCTTGATAAAGTTTTTCTATTAATTCTCAATTATTGACTTGTCTTTCTAATGAGACAAGATCTCCCTATTTGACTACTTACCAAAGTTGGTGTAATGGCACATCGCGTGACATTACTACCTTTTGAGTGTGAGATCTTATCCACACTCTCATAAGAATCCATTAGATTCTTCACAATAGTATTTTCACTTGAAGCATTTGATGTTCTCAACCCAAGAATATTCATGATGTTTCTATACTTTATACCTCGCATTGTTTCAACAAATAGTTGGCATCTTGCGGTATCATTTATCCTTTCAAAGAACAATTTCCAAATCTTATCAACATATCTTCTACAAGTGTGTTTTGGAATCTTACCTTCCATTGGCTACAAAATATTCTCATCAATATTAATCAAATACTTTGGATTTCTATGCAAAATTTTAGGTGGTGTTCTCCTAGGTACATACATCTCAACATTATGAATTTCATCAATATTTAAGTGAGATGGGCATGATCGCGTACCTTCAATCAAGGGTGGAATAGACGATATACCTTGAGGTTGACATGGGGATGATGGCATACCTACTTTGTCAAATGCGAGTGATGATGTACTCTCAATTTGAGATGTGGTGGATGGTGTCCCTCCATATTCACTTGCGGTATATGGTGTCCCTCCACATTCACTTGCAATAGATGGTGTCCCTCCATATTCACTTGTGGTAGATGGTGTCCCTTCGTATCCACTTGTGGTAGAGGGTGTGTCTCCAACTACGGTATTCAAATATATCTTAGCACGACGCTTTCACATTTGTGCCCTTTGTGCCACTAATGCTTTTTCTCTTTTTGATGGCTGAGGTTCCTCTTTAATTTTCTTTTTTCATTAATCGTATCCAATTTCTTCTTCTGACGATATTCCCTCATCCATTCTTTTTTATTTGCTTTATTAGTTATGTACTCTTCCTCTATTGGTTTATCTCTTCTTCGTTTCCTCAGCATGACAGATAATTTTACCTCTAGTATGATAATGAGACAAATATTAGTTCCTAAAAATGAATCCATACAAATAAATGAAATATATGTCATTCAAGGCTTCATACAAAATACTTACAGTCATCCTGTAGAAGAGTATTTCTAGCATAGACAAAGGTCACATGAATTTTTGGATGGAATGTGTTAAAGAAATGTGGTGATGTGGCATGCCATGATTGTAAGATAGGCTCAAAATGGAAGCATGGACAAGGCATGTGAATTCTTTGGAAATAATATTTTGGTAGACATGTATGCAAAATGTGGTACCCATGACAACCTAGTGAGCTCACTAGCTTGTCAACATGGTAGGGTTGATAAGGTAGGGGTAGCTTGAAAAAATGCCTCATAGAAATGGGGTACAGTTGGGTTAACAAGGTAGGGGAAGCTTGAAAAAATTCCTCATAGAAATGGACTCTCACAGTGATGTACATCACTGTGAGACCTCATTTCTATGGGGAATTTTTTAATGTAGCCCCTACCTTGTCAACCCTACCCCATTGAAAAGCTAGTGAACTCACAAGCTCGTCAATGTGTACCGCATTTTGCATACATGTGTATGAAAACTTTATTGTCAAAAAATTTGCATGCCTTTTCCATGTTTCCATTTTCATCCTATCTTGCAATCATGGCATGCCACATGATCAGATTTCTTTAAATCAAGTCAATCAATAAATTCATGTGAGCATTGACAAGCTAGTGAGCTCACTAGCTTGTCAATGCGGTAGGATTGACAAGGTAGGGGCAACATGAAAAAATGTCTCATATAAATGGGGTGTCACGGTGATGTATGCCTCATAGAAATGGGATGTCACAGTGATGTAAATCACTAGCTTATCAACCCTACTACATTGACAAGCTAGTGAGCTCACTAGCTTGTCAATGCGGTAGGGTTGACAAGGTAGGGGCTACATGAAAAACACCTCATAGAAATGTGGTCTCATGGTGATGTACATTGGGTGAGTGCCCTCACTAGCTTGTCAATGCAGTAGGGTTGACAAGGTAGGGGAAATATGAAAAAATGCCTCATAGAAATGGGGTCTCATGGTGATGTACATTGGGTGAGTTCCCTAAAGGTGTATATTTTTTCTTACAGCTGAAATCAAGTTCATGGAAGTTCACCCTTGCATGTAGGGTGGGAGGGGATAGCGTTAAATGAGTGTCATGCAGGCGTAGATTTCTGCTTACAGTAGAAATCAAGCTCATGGAAGTTCACCCATCGCCCTTTGAGGCAATATAACCTGCCAACAACCCCTGCTAAGTAGTTCTTATTAATTGAGTGAGGTGGTATAAGTCTCTTAGTGGGTTTACATCACCATGAGACCCCATTTCTATGAGGAATTTTTTCATGCATCCCCTACCTTGTCAACCCTACTACATTGACAAGCTAGTGAGCTCACTAGCTTTCCAATGCTGAGATAAATTTTTGGATCCAATGCCTTAAATAAATGTGGTCTTGTGGCATGCCATGATTGCAAGATAGGATGCCCCTTTCCCCATATTGTTAATTTAGCCTTGAATAAAGAGTCTTGGAATAGTGGAGAGAAGGGTTACAATCCCTTGTAGGTAGACTAATCAAGGAAACATTAAAAATATATCACAATATTAGTGATGAGGTAAGTTTAGTGATGAGGTAAATTTAGAAATAGAGATGAAAAAAAATAGATTCAAAGATCTATCAATTAGGGAGGAGTATATTCCAATTTTATAGAGACATGTACGAAAATTTTGGTAGCATAGATAATGCAATCAACTGTTTGAAAAAATACACATCACCATGAGACCCCATTTCTTTGAGGCATTTTTTCAAAAAATTAATTTCCTTGTCTGTGATGTTTGATAAAATACTTTGGTAGAAATGTATGGAAAATTTGGTAGCATAGACAACTAAATTGGCTACTTGGTAGAATTTTTTGAAAAAATACCTCAATGAGATATTTCCTCATGGACTAGAATGATTGTACGATATGCAAAAAATGGATTTGTTGAAAAGGCTTTCAAAAATTTCAAGCATATGCAATTTCTAGGTGTAAAACCAAATTCCACTACATTTTCCAACATCCCCCATTTTCCACTAGCTTGTCAATGCGGTAGGCTTGACAAGGTAGGGACAACTTGAAAAAATGCCTCATAGAAATGGGGTCTCACTGCGAGACCCCATTTCTATGAGGCATTTTTTCATGCTACCCCTACCTTGTCAACCCTGTTGCATTGAAAAGCTAGTGAGCTCACTATCTTGACAATGTTCACTTGAATTTTTGGATCCAATTCCTTAAAAAAAATGTATATCACCATGAGACCCCATTTCTATGAGGCCTTTTTTCAAGTTGCCCCTACCTTGTCAACCCTACCGCATTGACAAGTTGGTGAGCTCACTATCTTGTCAATGCTAACATGAATTTTTGGATCGAATGCCTTAAAGAAATGTAGTCTTGTGGCATACCTTGATTGCAAGATAGGCTGGACCTTTCCCCATGGTGCTAACCTAGCCTTGAATAAAGAGTCTTGAAATAGTGGAGAGAAGGGTTACAATCCCTTGTAGGTAGACTAATCAAAGAAACATTTAAAATATATCACAACATTAGTGATAAGGTAAATTTAGAAATAGAGATGAAAACCAAAATAGATTCAAAGATCTATCAATGTGGGAGGAGTATATATTCAAATTTTGTAGAGACATGTATGGAAAATTTGGTAGCATAGACAATGCAATCAGTTGTTTGAAAAAAAGCACATCACCATGAGACCTCATTTATTTGAGGAATTTCTTCAAACAACTGATTTCCTTGTCTATGTTGTTTGATAAAATGCTTTGATGGACATGTATGGAAAATTTGGTAGCATAGACAAGGCAATCAACTACTTGGTAGGATTGTTTGACAAAATACCTTAATGAGATATGTCCTCATGGACTAGAATGATTGTAGGATATGCAAAAAATGGATTTGTTGAAAAGGCTTTAGCAAATTTCAAGCATATGCAATTTCTAGGTGTAAAACGAAATTCCACTACATTTTCAAACATCCCCCATGCCTATACCAAAATGAAAGCTTTGGAGAGGGGTATGCACATCCATAGAAAAGTATTGAGAAATGATGCATTATTTTACATACTTATGACTTCTGTCATATATGTGCGTATACAAAATGTGGAAGCATACACAAGGTAAGTTAATTGTTTAAGAAAATCCTCAAAGAAATCTGGTTTAAAAATGTAATTGGCAAGTGTAAGGAATTGTGTAATTTAAAATGTGCATTGACAAGCTAAGGTTATAATGAAAAAAAAAAAATGATGAACATGGAATATGCAAAATAACAAAATCAAAGTAAGCCAAAATAGAATGAAAGAAAATATGAAGAAAATCCGTAAATACTTCACATACCTAAAAAATGGAGATTCGAATGGAGGAGTTCTACCTAATTATGTAGCCTTTGATTCTTCTTTCTTCAAACTCCTCAAAAATTTGAGTTTTTCAAAATATTTTTTCCCTCCAGACATTAATTGTATATCACTCTTGAATGGAATTGAGACTTGAATTGCCATTATATGCCTCAACATGAAAACTTTGATATTTCATGCAAAGGTGGGTGGAAAGATCATAAAAAAGGTGGTGGAATGTGAAAAAATTGCATGCACACTTCATAAAAGAAACAAAAAGCTTCTTTTTGTTGGAACACATGCATAACCAAGAGAATATGAACAATTTGGGTGTAGAGATCATGGGTATGTTGAGATTTTTACCATTTTTAGAGAAATACAAAATGCGCTTATGTTATAACACAGGCATGTTAAATGTCTTTCTAAACAAAATGGCTACATCTCAACTACTTCAAAATGTGCCCGCATTATGAGAAAGTTGAATTTTTATAGGTTTATTTTCTCTCTCTATCTACCTTTAGCCATCCATCACCCTTAGCCATCTAGGTCTCTCACTTATCCCTAAACCTTGAACCCAATACACTATGCCTTAAACCCTAATCCCCTAAACCTTAAACCATAAACCCTAATCTATCTCTCTCCCACTCTCTCTCTCTCACTCATTCCCTCTATCTCTCTCCCCTCTCCCCTCTTGGACCCATTTTTTTCAAATAGGCCAAGTTAGGTTGCCAATTTCACAGAATTGGCAAGCTAGTGGGCCCACTAGCTTGCCAATTCAGTGAAATTGGAAATGTAGTGGCATGTTTGAAAAATTGGGTCTAAGAAATGGGGTCTCCTAGTGATGTACAAAATTGGAAACCTAACTTGGCCTATTTGAAAAAATGGGTCTAAGAAATGGCCCACTAGCTTGCCAATTCGGTGAAATTGGAAATGTAGTGGCCTGTTTGAAAAAATAGGTCCAAGAAATGAGGTCTCTCAGTGATGTAAAAAATTGGAAACCTAACTTGGCATGTTTGAAAAAATGGGTCCAAGAAATGGGGTCTCCCAATGATATACATGGCAACCTAACTTGGCCTATTTGAAAAAAATGGATCCAAGAAATGGGGTAAATGGGGTCTCCTAGTGATGAACATGGCAACCTAACTTGGCTTGTTTGAAAAAATGGGTCCAAGAAATGGGGTCTCTTGGTGTTGTACATCATGTACCCATTTTTTCAAGCATGCCAAGTTAGGTTTCCAATTTCACCGAATTGGCAAGCTAGTGGGTCCAATAGCTTGCCAATTTGGTAAAATTGGAAACCTAACTTGGCCTGTTTGAAAAAATGGGTACATGGACCCATTTTTTCAAGCATGCCACTATGTCCCCAATTTCACCGAATTGGCAAGCTAGTGGGCCCACTCCCACAAGTTTTCCAATTTGGTGAAATTGGCAACCTAGCTTGATTTGTTTGAAAAAATGGGTCCAAAAAATGGGATCACTGGGAGACCCCATTTCTTGGACCCACTTTTCCAAATAGGAAAAGTTAGGTTTCCAATTTCACCAAATTGGAAAGCTATTGGGCCCACTAGCTTGCCAATTCGATAAAATTGGGAACGTAGTGGCCTATTTGAAAAAATGGTGTTCTCAATTTCACTGAATTGGCAACCTAACTTGGCCTATTTGAGAAAATGGGTCCAAGAAATGGGGTCTCTCGATGATGTACCCCATTTCCACTTTTTCAAACAGGCCACTAGGTTTCCAATTTCATTGAGTTGGCAATTGAGGGTACAAGGTTCAATACCTATAGGGTTGATGGTTTAGGGTATTCGGTTGAGGGTATAGGGTTGAGGGTTGAGGGTATTAGGTTGATGGTTTAGGGTATAGGTTTGAGGGATTAGGGTTGAGGGTCCAATGTATAGGATAGAGGGTATAGGGTTGAGGGATTAGGGTAGAGGGTAGAGGGTATTTGGTTGAGGGTAGAGGGTTTAAGGGTTGAGGGTTGAGAGTTTAAGGTTGAGAGTAGAGGGAAGAGGGATTAGGTTTGAGGGTAGATGGTAGAGGGTTTAAGGGTTTAAGGGTAGATGGTTTAGGGTAGATGGTTTAGGGTAGATGGTTTAGGGTAGAGGGTAGAGGGTTTAAGGTTTAAGGGTAAAGGGTAGAGGGTTAATGGTAGAGGGGAAAGAGATAGAGGGAGTGAGTGAGTGAGAGAGATACTTGGGAGAGGGAGAGGGGGTAGGAGGGAGAGACTTTAGAGAGAGAGAGAGAGGGAGGGAGTGGGAGAGAGATAGAGGGGTTTAGGGTTTAGGGTTAAGGGTAGAGGGGAGAGAGATAGAGGGAGTGAGAGAGGGAGAGAGAACTAAGAGAGGGAGATGGGGTAGGATGGAGAGACTTGAGAGAGAAAGGGAGTGGGAGAGAGATAAGAGGGTAGAGGGTTAAGTAGAGGGGAGCTTGAGATAAGGTGATTGAGTGAGAGAGAGACTTGAGAGAGGGAGAGGGGGTAGGAGGGAGATACTTGAGAGAGAGAGGAAGGAGGGGAGTGGGAGAGATAGAGGAGTAGAGGTTAAGAGTAGAGGGTAGAGGGTTTAAGGGTTAAAAGAATTAAGAGAGGTAGGGAAAAGAGATAAAGGGAGTGAGTGAATGAGAGAGAGAGAGACCTGAGAGAGGGAGAGGGGGTAGAAGGTAGAGACTTGAGAGAGAGAAAGAGGGAGGGAGTGGCAGAGAGATAAAGGGTAGAGGGTTAAGGGTAGTGAGACCACTAGCTTTCTAATTCGGTGAAATTGGGAACATTGTGGCCTATTTGAGAAAATGGGTCCATGGACCCATTTTTTCAAACAGGCCAAGATAGGTTGCCAATTTCACTGAATTGGCAAGCTAGTGGGCCCACTAGCTTTCCAATTCGATGAAATTGGCAACTTGACTTGGCCTATTTGCAAAAATGGCTTCAATAAATGGGGTCTCCCTGTGATGTACCCCATTTCTTGAACCCATTTTTCCAAAAATGCCACTAGGTTGCCAAATTCACTGAGTTGGCAAGCTAGTGGGCCCACTAGCTTGCCAATTTGGTGAAATTGGCAACCTAACTTGGCCTATTTGAAAAAATGGGTTCAAGAAATGGGGTCTTCTGGTGATTTTCATATGAGTTTTTTTTCATATGGTGCACAATAAAATATGTGCTATATATAAAATCACTAGGTACATGTCTTTTGGTAGTATGTACCAAGAATTGAAGAAGTAAGAATTTAGTATCAATAATTCACTGTTAACAAAAGGCGGCTGGTTGTAGGCGAGTAGGTCAAAATTAAAACATATCTTTGTGGATGGAGAAGAGCAATGTAACTG
Organism: Sequoia sempervirens; assembly: GCA_007258455.2. Taxonomy (NCBI): domain Eukaryota; kingdom Viridiplantae; phylum Streptophyta; class Pinopsida; order Cupressales; family Cupressaceae; genus Sequoia; species Sequoia sempervirens. Next base: position 239,031,553 of record VDFB02086081.1, read on the forward strand.
TATCTATGAATTTTTATGGCTTGTTGGTCCATATGAAAGAGAAAGGACACCTATATAATGTGAGAACATCTTTTTATTACAGTATAAGAAAATTCAAATGCACCCTCTAATTAAGGATGTTGTAAAATATTTAGAAAACAGAAAGGATTCCCTTGTGTGTATACCCATTCTTATGGGAGATGCCGAGGATGGGTCTGTTTTGAGAAATGGTACCAATTTATTTGTAGATGGAATTTGTGGAGGATATATGGATGATGGATTGTAGATGGAATTTCTCTCTCTCTCA
>VDFB02086081.1:239032671-239152087 GCA_007258455.2 Sequoia sempervirens
CCTTAAACCCTTAAACACTCAAACCTAAACCCTAAACCGTCAACCGTCAACCCTCAACCCTCAAACCCTAAACCCTTGAACCCTCTACCCTCTACCTTCTACCCAATACCCTCTACCCTCAACCCTAATCCCTCAAATCTATACCCTCAACCCTTAAACCATTAAGCCAAAGTAAAATATCTACCCTACTTCCTCAAACCTTAAACCATCAAACCTCTACCCTCTACCTTCTACCCTCAAATATTAAACCCTAATCCCTCAACCCCTATACCCTCTATCCTATACATTGGATCCTCAACCCTATACCCTCAATCTTAAACCCTCAACCATGAAACCCTAAACCCTTAAACCCTCTACCCTCTACCCTCTACCCTCTACCATATACCCTATACATTAAACCCTCAACCCTCAATTCTCAACCCTCAACACTTAATCCCTCAACCCTTAAACCCTAAACCCTCAACCCCTATACCCTCTACCTTATGAATTGGACCCTCAACCCTAACCCTTTAACCATATACCCTCAAACCTATACCCTAAACCCTTTGCCTTCAACAGTAAACCCTTAAAACCTAAACCCTTAAACCTTCTACCCTCTACCCTCATTCCTAATCCCTCAACCCTATAACCTCAACCCTATACCCTCAATTCTCAACCCTCTAACCTATACATTGGATCCTCAACCCTCATATGTCTCTATCCCTCCATCCTCTTCTCTCCTCTCTATCTCACTTCTCCCTCCATATCCCCCTCCATCCATCCCTCCCTCTCTACCCTAATCCCTCAACCCTTAAACCCTTAAATACTAAGCCCTTACACCATCTACCATCTACCCTCAAACCAATACCTTCTACCCTCAACTCTATTCCCTCAGCTCTTAAACCCTTAAACCCAAGTAAACTATCTACCCTAATCCCTCAACCCTCAACCCTCTACCTCTACCCCTACGCTCTACCCTTAAACCCAAATGCCTCAACCCCTATACCATCTACCCTATACATTGGACCCTCAACCCTATACCCTCAACCCTCTACCATCAACCTTAAAAGCTCAACTCTCAACCCTTAAACCCTCTACTGTCTACCCTCTACCCTATACATTAAACCCTTAACACTCAATTCTCAACTCTCAACCCTTAATCCCTTAACCCTCAACCCTTAAACCATAAACCCTCTACCCTATACATTGGATCCTTAACCCTAATCCTTCAACCATATACTCTCAAACCTATACCCTAAACCCTTTACCCTCAACCCTAAACCCTTAAACCTTCTACCCTCTACCCTCAACCCTAATCCATCAACCCTATACCCTCAACCCAATACCCTAAACCATCAATCCTATAGGTCCTCAACCCTAATCCTTCAACCCTTATCCCTCTCTCTCTATCTATCCATCTCACCTCTCTCTCCCTCTGTCTCTCCTACCCTCTCTAATTGTCTCTATCTAGCCTCTCCCTCTTTTTACGTACCTCTAACTCAATCAATCCCTACCACTCTCTCTCTCCCTCCCACTGCCTCTCCATCACTTTCTCTCTCCTTATCTCTTAGGTCTCTCCCTCCCACCCCCTCTATCTTAGGTATCTCCCTTTGGCACCCTACCTAGGTAATTATCTCTCTCTCCCCCCTCTCTCTATCTATCCCTCCCACCTTACCTAGATAAGTCCATCTCACTCTACCCCCCTCTCTCTCCCTCTCTCTTAGGTCACTCCCTCTCACACCCTCTCCCTCTCTCAGGTCTCTCACTGTCATAGTCCCTCTCTCTTGCACTCCCTCTCACTACCTATCTCTCAAGTCTCTCCCTCACACTCTCAAGTATCTCCCTCTGGAACCTTACCTACATAACTATCTCTTTCTATCCCTTTCTCTCTCCCCCTCTCTCTTAATTATCTCTCTCCCCCCCTCTCTCTCTCCCTCTATCCCTCCCACCCTACTTAACTAATTTATTCTCACTCCAACCCCTTCTCTCCCACTCCCTCTCTCTTAGGTATATCCCTTGCACCCCCTCTCCCTCTCTCAAGACTCTCTCACTACCTCTTTATCTCTCTCTCCCTCCCCTCTCTCCCTCCCACCCAACCTAGACAACTCTCTCTCTCTCTTAAAATTATCCCTTCCTCTAAGTACATACATAAATACATACATATATAGCAGACATACATACATACTGACATACATACAAGCATACATGTACATATGTAAATACAATCTTACATACATACATATAGGCATACATACATACATGCACTAATACATACATATAGATAAGCATGCATACATACAAACATACAAATATATAAACGTACATTCAATAGAGTAGCATTTAACACAAAGCAAGACATAACACGAGTGTGTTATATGCACTCACGTTATGTCTTGCTAGACATGTCTTGCACAAATGCAAAAACCATGTCAAAACTAGGAAATAATGTGAGCTTGTTATAATGTGCTAGTGTTATATCTTTCACATAATTGGGTTTGTGCTCACCTACAAGACTGTGCGTGTTTCAATGTCAAACAAAGTGAACACCTGGGTAATGTTAGGCTCTCTCTTAGCTATCTAACAATGTATTTTTTTTCACTTTTTGACCATGTTAAGCCTTTGATTTATAATTTCTTTTGTTTGTGTGTCTCTTTTTTGGAAAGAACTAGTGTTTGATATTTTTTTCATTATAAATTAATTGTTCATCAAAATTTCAAATAAATTACATTTTTAGAAAGTAGACTCCATTATACATGTATTAAAAAATATCAATTAGTTTCCAAAATTTGTAGGGGTAGCACAACCAAAATCATGTTTTTTAGGAAGTGTCGACTTTGAAAATTAGTAAAAAATCAAATATTCATTAAAAAATTATTAGAAAAATCAAGCATAAACTAAATATTGGTAGCTAATTTCTCACTAAAGTGATTTTTAAAATAATAAAAAAAAAGTTCACCATGCTAGGTACCCACAAAAGTTGCTATGTTATGTTTTTCTAACAAAAAAAACACCAATTTTTGTTAGAGCACTATGATCATTTTTTTGTTGTATCTCAAAATTTTGAGTGTAACTATCATCAATTTCACATCCAAGGTTAGTATTTCCATATTTTAGAAAAAAAGTGGCCACTTCAACCCCCTTTTTGGCCCCCCATCTTTTTGCGCTTGCCCAATGAGTGGTTCAACCTACAACTTTGTATGTGGCATGCAAGTGTAATGTTCATAAACATATGTAATTACTTCTACAGTTGCAACAATAGATCTATATTATTTTAGGAAGATAAATTGGTTATAGTGTTTGTGTATGAGTTGATGTAGGGGAAAGGTTACAGGGCAACCAAAAGCTTTGATGACAACCTTGTATGTAAAAAAGAGTGCATCCATTGTTGTCAGCAATGCAAAAATGATAACAAGTTTTTTGCATCTGTTGACAAATAAATGAATCGTAATGGAGAGAATGAGGAAAGGAATAAATGTGTAAAATGTCCCATCAACCATGATGTAAGCCAATGCAGGTTGGAGAACACAGTGTGTAGTTGAATCTCCAAGTAGACATAAAGACCACAAGTAAATTTGCAACCTCGCATGTAAATATAACTAAGATTTCAGAGTATATAGGGTGTACAAACCTCTTTTACTTGAGGAGGAATGTTGTGATATTCAGCCTTCCATTTGGTATGACTTAACATGAGGAGAAAAATCACATCTATCAATTCTTGAAATAAATAAATAAAGGTTGAACCACATAACAAGTGGTTCAACTTGCAACTTGGTATGTGGCATAGGAGTGTAACATGCATAATAGTATGTAATTACTTCTACAATTTCAAAAATAGATGCATTATTTTGGGAAGATTTGTTGGTTGTGGTATGTGTGTATGTGTTAAAGGAGAGGAAGGGTTAGAGGGGAAGTGAAACCTATGATGATAAACTTGCATGTAAGAAAAATTACATCCATTGTTGTCAGCAACACCAAAATGATAACATGTTTGTTGCATCTATTGAAAAAAAATGAATCAATAATGGAGAGAATGAGGAAAGGAAGAAAGGTGTAAAATGTCCTATCAACCATGATGTAAGCCAATGCAGGTTGGAAAACACAATGTGTAGTTGAACCTCCAAGCGTACATAAAGACGACAAGTAAATTCACTACCTTGCACGTAAATATAGCTAAGATTTTAGAGTATATGGGGTGTAAAGACCTATTTTACTTGAGGAGGCATGTTGTGATATTCAAGCTTCCATTTAGGGTGACTTAACATGTGCAACAAAAGCACATCTGACAATTCTTGAAATAAACAAGTGAAGGTTGAACCACATGATGAGTGGTTCAACCTGCAACTTTGTATGTGGCATATGAGTGTAACGTACATAACATTATGTAATTACTTCTATAGTTGTAACAATAAATGTATTATTTTGGGAAGATACGTTGGTTGTTGTGCATGTGTATGTGTTAATGGAGAGGAAATGTTAGAGGGCAACCAAAACCTTTTATGAAAACCTTGTATGTAAATAAATGTGCATCCATTACTGCCAGCAATACCAAAAGAATAAAATATTTTTTGCATCTATTGACAAAATCATGACTCAGTAATGGAGTGAATCAGGAAAAGGCGTAAATGTGTAAGTTTTCCTATCAACCATTATGTCAACCAATGCAGGTTGGAAAAAATATTGTCTATTTGAACCTCCAAGTGGACATAAAGATCGCAGGTTAAATTGCAACCTCACATGAAAAAAAACTAAGACCTCATAGTACATGGGGTGTACAAACTTGTTTTACCTAAGCAGGCTTGTTGTGATATCGAGCTTTCCATTTGGGGTGATTTAACATGACCAACAAAAACGTATATGACAATTAATGAACTTAAAAAGTGCAGGTTGAACAACATGATGAGAAGTCCAACCTAAAACTTTATATGTAGCCTATAAGTTTAATGTGAATAATAATATGTAATTACATCTATGGTTGCCAACAATGTCAAAAGAAATAAACATGTTCTTTGCATCTACTGATAAAAAAATGAAATGGTAAAGGACTGAATGAACATAGGCTAAAATATGTTTTTTTTGTGCATTTATTTGTGAAACATATGAAGAATTCAGAAAACAATTTTAACTATAAACCACAATTACAATAAATGGTGAAGATCACTTGCATTGAAAACCATAGTGAATTAGATAGATGTTGTGTTGACTTAAGAGATTCTTTATGCTCTTGATAAATTGACAAAGAAGCATTTTAGTATGTGAAAAGGTGACGAGACAATGCAAATTTAGAGGCAACGGGTTCTATAATTTATGAAATTGAAAAAGAATCTGCTCTAAAAAACACTTGAAAACAAGGAGATCAAACTTAATGAGATATATATTTATTTAACTAAAGAGATTCTTACCACTCTTGATAAGTTGAGGAAGGAGCATGTGTAGTATGTGCAATGGGAAAATCACAATGCAAAAGTGGATAAAATCAAGAGATTTTATATTGCATATGAATTTGTCTGAGCAAAGAAAGTGAAAGATGATGATATAACTAGATTTGAACTAGTGAAATGAAACATTTGTGAACATAAAACTAAACATGACCAATAAAAAAACATCTGAGTACAAAACAAAAAATTCCACCCTTTAGCTTACAACAAGCACAAATATATAAAATACAACCCATGGTGTTTTCCAACCTGCCTATAGTTTATTGATTTGAGAAAGTTGAAACACAATTTTTAGTCTAACCGAGACTTGTTATATATTTTGAAGATGTTCCATTCATTATATTCATATTGTGTAAACAACAAAAAGTTTTCATTACAATATTCATATTGTCAGTATAATAGAAGGTTGGAAAACACAAGGCGTTAAGAAACCTACAACCCACATAGTGTTGTAAAACCCTTTCTATATAAGAACACAATAGGTTGGTCACCTCTCAGTTAAATATGGTTACTTTTATGTATCCACCAGATGCAACTCCTCCCCAAATTCTCCACCCTTTAGCTTTGCACAAGCTCAACAAACTAACTCATAATCCACTGTGTTTTCCTACCTACCTATATTTTAATGATACGAGGAAATCCAAACACAGTTCATACTATAAGTAATAGTTTTGGTAAATTTTCAAGGTTCCTTTTCTTACATTGGTATTGTAAGGTTTTCATTACACTCATTTTTTCTATTTATAATTCAATGTTGGAAACATTGGGTTTTAATGAACTTGAGATCTTCTTAATACTTCAGGAGGCAGTGGGTACTACAATGTATGATATGAACAAGGAAACTATGCGAACCCCAATCCCAATGCCTATAAAACAACATGAACAAACACATTAGAAGATGAAATGCAAGAAAGAACAAGGATTCCTCAAGATATTCATTTGAATAGAAAAAGAGATAGAATATGAAATGAAGAACACAATGAGATTTAAAAACATATAAAATCCTATTCTAAAGCAAACAAACTCCTAATCTCTTGAGGGAATTGGTGCCAATTTGATGTGAAAATTGGCCCTTTCCCAACTCCAATGATGCAATAGTGGTTTGATGAAGAAATTTGATCCACTTTGTTGATGCTTGATGAGTGCTCCAATAGAAAAATCTGCATAACCTAGCTAAGATTCAATGATAATGGATGAGAATTTCTAATGATTTGAGCATGGTAAGTTTACTCAAATTGTGGATGATAGAATGAGGAGTTTAGCCTCTTATTTATAGAAGAGATTGATGGATGAATGTTCAAAATAGAGCAATGTGGGACTAAGAATTAGCTAATGGCAAAGTGCCACTTGTCAACCTATGAGTGAATGGAGGATGTGCAAGTTTTGAGGATTGTGCCAATAAATGCATATTTTTGAATTTTGAATTTGTTGAAATGACATGCAAAGGGGAAGGAGGAATGCATTGAATGCCACTTGGCTCAAGGAAAAGGACATGTAAGAGAGAGTAAATGCCTTGTTGGATGTACATGTCAACTTGGATTTTGAATTCAAACTTGAAAAATATTCCTTAAAAGATTCCTTGTTGAGGAAAATAGAGATTTAATAAATCAATTAAATCTATTTTCATGTGCTAGTGGTAAAAGCTAGAGGATGGGACATGAGAGGTGATTACATTAATCAAAGTTAATTAATTTAATGAAAGGGTTAAATGATGTGACCTATTTGACTTAAATTTGTGGATTTATTTAAATCAAATATGAGAAGAATGTGATAAGGGATTAATTAAATAAAGATTTTGATTTATTTAATCAAAAGAGATTATGTTAGATTAAACTAAATAAGGTTTTAATTTATTTAATTTAATAGATATACTTTAGATATTTAATCAAATAAAATTAATTATTTGATTAAATAGGATAATTAGATCAAAATGGTTAATTTAATTATCGAGAAAAGGTGACTTAATTTAGATAACTGATTTATTTAATTAAGAGAGGAATATTGATGAATTTAATCAGATAAAGGTATTTGATTAAATGGTTAGACCAAAGGATGATTAAGGATGAAACGATGTTAGTGGTAAGGATTAGATGCACAATGTCAATCAGTACATTTTACGTGTCTACATTTTTTGCCTCTTTGAAGCAAAGCACTTGTTGCGTTGGTTCAAAGAATAAACGGTCTCAATCGAAGCCAAAAAAAATCATTTTCAAAATCTTTCCCCACTACTGCCCAACGAGGGAAAACATGCCAATATATTGCCCCCTCGAGAGATTGGACGAAAAATTTCAATTTTTGGGTCATCTCGCGAAAAAAGGGGACAAGGTGCCCGACAGGTCCAAAAAGGCTCCGTGAGGCCAAAAATGTGTCTAAATGCAATAAAATGATGTAAAACAGGCCTCAACTAGACAAAAATGGGTTTAAGGGTCCAAAACCCTAGTAGGATAGCGAAATAGGTTGAAAAAACCTTGATTTTCAAGCTTAAAAGGGCTTTGAGGGGTCACTTTCAATTCATTTTCACACACAACCCTCTAGCAACTTTGAGATTTGAGCTTTGACCTCCTGATGATATGGCGCAACCATAGCTCCCGATGCACATTTCTGACCGAGTTCAGAAATACCAGCGACCACCTAACATTGGGGCATCGGTAAGTGATCTTTACTTGAGCTTTATTTCTCATTTTTGTGCTTATTTAATGCATTTAAAGTTAGTTATTTTGCAGCAGCGCTATATAGCACCGTTCAAAAATCAAACTACGTCGCTCGGTGTCAGATTGTGCCATGACGATGGAGTTTGGAGTTTGGAAATAAACTCCAAACTTTGACGCTAAGTTCAAGGCCCACAAGGTCCTTTCCAAAGTATGATGCAATGGTGCTTTATCGACAAGAATCTTTTCAAACTATGCTGCTTGGAAGAAAAGTGCACTGCGGCGGTATGCTTTCAACATTTTGTGCTCCAGTGTTGCAGTTTGATAAAAAATCAAATTGCGACGCCTTCACAGATAGTGACACTAGGGTGACTTTTTAGACGTTTGGCATGGAATTTTTCAAAAAAATTAACATCATGACCCTTCCTGTTGAAGGATACAACAAGGGAGCTCTATTCCCGAGAGCATAGGTTGTAGGATCTCTTCAGTTACTTACGAGAGCTCAGTGATAGAGAGCATGATTGGTTATTGGACATGGGGTTGTGGCACATCGCATATGCAACGCCCATGCGTACTCACCTAGGGATGATGTTTGCGCTTGCCAGGAGATGGCATAGTTAGACCTTGTCCTTCCACCTTCCTACGGGCGAGCCCACCATCACCTTGGAGGATGTGTGGCGTATCCTAAGATTGCCAATTCATGGTCAGCGCGTTATTTTTGATATAGATGCCAGGTAGGACGCTTGTCACACAGTCCTCGCCACAGAGGATGTTATCATTTGCGAGGGTCAGATTGAGCTTGAGTGTCATAGGTGTCTCACCTCCCCCTTCTGCTTAGTTGTTGTAGCCATCATTTCAGGTCTCGTTGCCCTAGATTGACGAGGTCGATACTTAAGTCCTGGTTGGGGACTCTACTAGGAGCGCATGGTGATGTGTGATAGGCCTACTCATTTTGCTTGGGGGCCTATTCTTCTTGCTTCACTCTACAGATATTTACATGAGTATGTCTACCTCGATGGCAGAGCACTCAGGGCAGGTGTGACACTTCTCCACGTATGGGTGTGGGAGCACATCATTTTTTTCTGGCCATGAGTTGTTGCAGTACCAATGGGGCCTGATGATCCCCTTGTATGGCATTACAGAGGTGGTGTGTCCTTCACACACATAGGCAAGCACAGGATTCCCTACTAGAGGAGATTCCTAGAGAAGATGCAGGATTTTACATGGCATTCGTACCTTGGTCAGCTCGAATGGTCCGACGATGCAGAGCAGATCTTCTTTGCCTGCCAGGACCGGTTTATGCAGGGGTGGGAGCATACCATGGTGGAGAGATACCTGCCCGGACACATTCAATGATAGTTCGGTGAGCCACAGGACTGACCATACGATAATTACATGGCCATATTTTCCCGCTCCATGTCATAGGCTTCATGGGGTAGATACATTCCTGCTTCAGAGGTCGTGGATAGCATTAGACAGTTGGTGGCTCAACCTTGGGTTTACAATTAGGGGTCTGCCGATCCAGGCATTACATTGTCATACAGAGACTAGTTCCAACCTCCCCTAAGGTTGACAGTTCTAGGAGTGGTCCCCATTCGGCAGAGAAAAAGAGGCAGAGGGGGAGGACGAAGACGAAGAGATGGCACATGACAAGATCAGTTGGTCAGGGTTCCACCTCAGCCAACTCAGCCAGGTCAAGCCGACATTCAGATGTAGGATCAGTAGCAGGTGCCAACTAGGTATCAGGAGCATGCAGGTGCATGACCACGAGTTGGGGGTGATGATCAGCCTCAGGTACAACCTCCATGAGCACAGCCAATAGGGCAGGTGGATCCTCAAGATGCATTGATTGCGCAGTTGCAGGCCCAGGTTCAAATCATGACAGCAGAGAGGGATCAGGCTAGGACTGAGAGAGATTAGATCTGGGCCGACAAAGACCAGGCCATTTTGCAGAGGTGGGCCATAGAGATGGGTTGGCAATAGCAGTTGGAGAGCATGGCAACCTCCTCCTCTCAGAGCATAGTGTCCATTCGATCTTATAGGGAGGCCATTTGGGAGGCAGATTATTATCGCATGCATTATCACCAGACCATGCCTAAAGCAGAGTGGGCCCCAGACTACTTGCATCGGACTAGCCACAGACTAGCAGAGGGTCATAGTGACAAGGGTGAGGGTAGCAAACAGGATGGGTAGACCTTGATCGAGATGATACTTTTCTTGCCTTATGGGCTCCTTTTTGATAGCCTAATGGGCCTTTTTGTACTTATTGACACACATGTACAGTGATTCAATTATTTTGTACTATGACAGTTACCTGATGATGATATATATGAGATGACAATTTTGATATGATGTGATGTGTACCATTATTTATGCATTTATGGATGATTGTATTTCTATATGCTATGCAATAATGATGTGATGATGTGATGCGATGGATGCATTTCTCTCTGATGATGTATGCATTATGACTAAATCTTATATTATGTTGTTTTATTCATGATATGCAGATGGATTTATATGATATCTGATGTGAATGGATGACGATGTACATTTATAATCTATATATGATGATCTATGTATGTTGATGCAAATGATGATATGTGATATGAAATGTAATATCCAAAATGATATGGAAATGATCTATGGTATATATGCAAAATAATATGTGAACCATGCTTATAAAATGTTCATGTATGGATGTACGCTTTGCATGCAATGGATTTTTATGTTCCTATTTATGCTTATAATGATGTGGAATGATTTATGCAATGAAATGTAAAAAATGATTGTGATGCTATTTATGAGATGATATGGATGATTAATGGATGTTGTAATGCAATGTAAATGCAATGGTCGTGTTTTATATGATATGTATTGATGATGCAAATGAGATGGTTTTAAGATGCTTAGAATAAAAAATATATTATCCTAAACATGTAATGTATGTGATGCATTTACTGTGATGTGATGTAATATATGAAATGATATATTAATGCAAAGTGGTATGATGTTGTTTTATGTAAAATGAATGTAATGTGGGAGATTACTTTATAATGTTTATGTGATGTGAATATGCAATGGATTATCTATAATTCCTATGTACCTATTATGTATGATTATGCAGTAGGTGGTAATGTGAAATGATTATGAAATGTCTATGCAAATGAATGTTATGCAATGATTTATGATGATGAATGTAGTGTGATAGAAAAAATGGATGTAATGTAATGAGAAAGGGATGTGTCTATTTATGAAAAATGTTTATAATAACATGTTTATATGATGATGGAAATGCAATGCATATGTTCCTTATATGATATATTGATGCAATATGCTAATGATTTGTCGATGCAGGATCGATACGATGATGATGATGATGATGATCAACTATCATAGTACCTTGTTAGTGCGATGAGCAAGAAGGGACGAAAGAGAAGAAGTCATTTCAACGAGATGTAAGATGATTTATATGCAAATGATGATGACTACTTGCCGAGGAGTTGGGATTTTCAAAGGGCCAATTTTCTTATGTTTGATAACACACGTGGTACGATGCATCAAGGTATAGAGAACCATGATGGCGTTGTACCCAATGTGATGAACTTTGACTTGACAATCAGATAGGAGTATTCTTGTTCACACCTGACATATGGAAACCTTGTTAGGATGCACTTTAGAAGTTTCAAACACCTCGGACCAAAACACGAAAAGGTATAACCTACCAATGTAATAGTCAACAAGCTGCCCAAAAATTCCTCCATACATACCTAACAAAGCAAGTATTCGCCAAGTTATATTATGAGAACGTCCAACAAGCGCAACGGAAAAAAGATAATGATCATTGCCCCATTCCTATTTATCTAAATCCTCTGTTTGGATATCATCAAGAGGTCCTTGGAATGAGTGCAATAAGATAATTCAAAAGGATAAAGATAAAGTAAACAAACAAGCTGATGTTCTTCAATACCACTAGCCAAAAGGGGATGTGTTTTCAAGGATAAGAACCAAAACTATTGCCAAAAGATAATGCCCATTGTAGGAAGGATGCATCCTAGGACATGTTAGTGGATGGTGGCACATCATTTCGTTTATCCAAAGATTTCTTTCAAATGATTGATATGGGACCAATTGGATGATGGGCTACCGATACAAAGAGTTGACCAACTTTCCTACGCACTGACTTAGACCTGAGACTTGATGTTTTGAGTTTTTACTTTTTACCAGCTGGACTTGCTTCTGATTATTTCACAAAAGGTTGAGGATGACGATCATTTATTATGAGTGATGTTATTGCAGGTGTAAGTGAGATGAGATGGATGGAATTTTTTTTATTTTTTTTCAAATATTTGGATGTTTTTGGAGTTTTGCAATATTTTGAGGTTGTTTTTGGGTATTTTTTGAGATTTTTAAATGTTTTGATTTTGATTTTCCAATGTTTTGGGGTTTTCTGAGATTTTGACCAAGGGACTAACCTAAAGACCTATCCTAGGGGCCTCGAGGGCTAATCAAAAGATTAGCCTTGCCTACGTTATACACACAGAGACCACGTAGTTTGACTGATGACTTGACCGATTTATAGATGACGATACACATGATGAAATGTCAGTTTATTATGACAGACTCCTAAAGGACTAACCTAAGTGTCTTGGGGGATGATCAAAGATCAACCTTGCCTACGTTCAAGGCTCAGAGACCCGTAGTTTGACAAGATGACTTTTTGACCTATTTTTAGATTTTTTTGATATGTTTTGAATGTTTTTGGATTTTTTTATGTTTTGATGTTTTTGGATTTTCTAAGATTTTGATGTTTTTTGATTTTCTGATATTTTGATGTTTTTGGATTTTTTAATATTTAGGAATTCAAGAATATACACAAATCCAATCTGATGAGAACATGCCCCCAGCGTGATGCAATAGATTACTCCGATAAAGGTAGGAAAAACTGACCTTGAGGATGGGTCGAGTAGTACTAGGAGGGATCATGATACGAAAACAAGACCAAGCTATGGTGAAGATGCAAGTGGATGAGTGATGGATGGAGATCTGAATGCGATGGATGATGGATGATGCAGAACAAGCCATGAAGATCTTGGTGGATGGAAAGTGCTTATTTACACAAGGCGCCTGTTTGCCAGGTTTTCACCAAGGTACATGCCTAAAGTGCTACCGAAGTGGTTTTCACTAGAGGATGATTTTTCTCTTTACTATTTTTAATCCTTTTTCTATTTTTTTTTTGTTTTCACTGAGATGCCTGTTTGCCAGGTTTTCGCCGAAGTAACCATTTTTTTAGAACATTTTTTGATTTTTTGATTTTTTTGGTTTTATACCTTGAAAGATTAGGAATAAATTTTTTGAGATGGGAGCTATTCATAGGCTCTTGTAGAGGTTCCACTTTGGGTGTTGATAACTGATATGCCCCTGACTTATAACTTGTTGTGATAACGAATGGTCCCAACCAATTGGGTTCAAATTTAACTTTGCTGCTTGGGTTTGGAACATTCTTTTGATTCTCCTTTAGTAGTAGTTCTCTAACTTGGAAAGTCCTGCTTCTAATTTTCTTGTTATAGCTCCTTTTGAGTCTATTCTGATAGACTTGCAAGTGATTTAAAGAATCTATACACCACTCATCCAGTAGCTCCAGCTTATTCAATCTTGATACTTGGTACTCTTCATCTGTGATGAGGTTTTGCAGTGATATTTTGAGTGATGGGAGCTTGATCTCAGTGGGGAGTACTACTTCTGATCTGTAGACTAGAGAGAAAGGGGTGGCATCGGTGGGTGTACAGATGCTAGTTCGATAGGCCCAGAGGGCAGGATTGAGCTGCAGATGCCAGTCACGACCTGGGTCATTGATTGTTTTATTAAGGATTTTTAAAATGGTTTTTTTAGTGGCTTCTACTTGGACATTTCCTTGGGGATAGTATGGGGTGGAGAAGCGATGTTGGATTTTGAATATTTTTTATAAGTCACAGACATCTTGATTTTTGAATGGTGTCCCATTATCTGAGATAATGGCTTGTGGGACACCGTAGCGAAAAATGAGATGGTTCAGAATGAACTTTGATATCTGCTTCCTAGTTATATGTCATGGCTATGGCTTACACCCACTTAGTAAAGTACTCCATGGCGGTTATGATGAACATGTGGCCATTAGATGAATTGGGCATGATTTTTCCAATAAGATCGAGTCCCCACTACAAAAAAGGGCCATGGTGTGATGATGGTGTGAAGTCCTTGAGCTAGAGCATGGATGAGGTCACCATGCTACTGACATTGTAGAAACCTTCTAACATAGTCATGTGCTTCTCTTTCCATTGTGGGCCAATAATACCCCATCCTCAGTAATTTCTTGGCTATAGTCATTCCACTCGAGTGTGAACCTTAGATACCATTATGTACTTCAATTAGAGTCGTCAATGCCTCCTCAACATTTAAGAAATGTAGTAGGGTTCCTTCTATGCTCCTATGATATAGGGTATCTCCTAGGATGACGAAACGGGATGCCTTTTTGACAAAGGTTTGTTTTAGGGTTGCAGGTCAGTCAGCAAGTATGAATCCTATTCGAAGGTATGTATAAATGTCATGGTACCTATTATGCCCCGCATAACCCCCCCATTTTGATTTGGAACAAAACGGGTCCCCCCTTCTCTTTTTGGTTCTTTGTTTTTTGTTATTTTCTTTTCTTTTTGGAATTCTTTTGTTTTCCTCCTAAGTTTTGTCTTTTGTTCTTTCTAATTTAATTCTGGTTCTGCCTTAGCCTAAGTTGGTTTTCTTCTTGCTAGGAATACATTAAAATAATTATAAGCAATGGTGGATTTATTATAATATGTTTTATTTGCTTCTAAGGACTAATGCATGCCTTTCTTTTGCAGGATTATATCCTACGCATGATGATATTTACTAGCGGAGCTTGGTTGGAAGGCATCCCTCAATCCAGTTGGTCCTAAAAATCAGTTAAGGAAAAATTCGGCAAGACCCCAGAGATGTCACAGTGAGTGAAATTCATGTATAGGCATCAGTCGGCAAGACATCAATCAGAGTCTCAGCGACAGGGAAAACACATTTCGGCATGAATATTTGACCTCGTCATAAGGTCTCAGTGAACTCCTTATGTCTCACCGACTAGTGAAAACAAGCATACACTTCGGTGGGAGTCACCCTCTTCGGTATATGGTCTTACTGAACGCCTTAAGTCTTGCCAACCACCAATAGAAAATGCACATCTCAACGGAAGACTTTTCTCTTCGGCAAGAGGTCTCAACGGACGCATTGGGTCTTGCCAACAAGGCATAGAAGGGTTTCCCCAAAATGAAAGTTTGGCAAAAGGTTGTGTCGTCGGCATAAAGTCTCACCAAAATGCTAAGGTCTTGGCGACATGGAAGTGGTATCACCAGGAGTCTCGTCGACAAGGAGGAGGTCCCACCAAAGGTCTGAGCCCGGTGATAATTTTTCCTTCGGTAGAAGGTCTAGCCGAAATGAAAAAGTATCATCAAAGGGTCAATCTTCGAGGAAACATGAAGGGATTGGGGAAAGGTCTCGCCAATCGGGAGAAGTCTCAATGAAATGAAGAGGCATCGGCGTAGGAGTTGGAGCTTGCTAAGAAGTCTTGGCGACCCTGAAATGTCTTGCTGACATAATCAAGCGAGGTTGGGGAATAAATAAATTGGCAAGAAGAAAGGAGTATGGGGTAAGGTCTCCCCGAAATATTATAGTCTCCCCAACATTAGAGAGGAGCTCGCCCAAGGATTCTGGTGTTGCCGTGACTCTTGCCAACAAAATAAGTTTGGGGAGAAAACAAAAGCTCACCATAAGGTTTGGGTGACTATGGAGAGCTTCACTGAAACTTAATGGGCTCGGCAAGAAAGCAATAGAGCTGCTATGGTGTCTCCCCGACCTCGGGATGTCCTACCGACCAATGGACAACTCGGAAAAGGATCCTACCTTCGCCAAAAGGTCTTGGCAAAGAAAGAGGGTCACACCGAAAGGAAAAAGGAGCTCGATCCTGAAGAAGAAGAAAGAGCTCGAGAAGAAAAGAAGACTTTGCCATGAGGTCACAGCAATAGGCAATAGTCTCCCCGACATGAAAAATGAGCTTGAAGAAAAAGATTTGGCCTTGCTATGATGTCCTACCGATTAGCGATTGTTATGCCGATGATCTTTGTGAGCTCGGTGTGATTTCTGTAGCTCACCGAAACATTTCACCAATTGAATCATGCTATGCCAATAACTGTTATAAGACAAAATCGCATCGGGGAGACACCGATGGTGTCTCACCGACATGCGATACCATTCGAACCACTTTTGACCGCCAAAGAATCTTGCATGGCATGTGATTGTCCAATTAGAGAGAGCTAAGATGAGCCATTGACCAATTGACTGCCCCTATGGAGAAGACTAACATAATGCAAGCAAGATGGTTTCCTTCTAAGAACAGATGACGATGGATCAGCTCAGGCAATGGTGTTCATATCTGTAAGGAGGCTCGAGGGTGCTTCCAAAAGACGGTCAACATACTAAGAAGTCCAAAACAAAAAGGAAGCCGAAGGAAAGAAGAAACTGTGACTCATAGGGACAACTATAGTGACTACTAGCAAGAAGGTGGATCAATATTAATGGAGATATTCTAAGCATTCAAGGTGACCCCAACAGAGTTCGAAGATGGACACACAGACAAAAGAGTAAATGTTGTAGTTGCAAAAGATCTAAGGTCATCCACGAGACAACCTTTCATCAGAATGGATAGTAGGGCTTCACATTGAATGTAGTTTTGACTTTCCTCAGAAAGATCTGAGAGCCGACTCTCCTAGATGCAGATATTTTGTAAATCCTAGTGCAGGGGACAACCCATTCCTGTTGGTACATTTTGTATATAAGGCATTTTTGCCTCTTTGTAAAGGTTAGCACTTCTAGATTAGAACTTCTAAGGTTAGAGAACTTCTAGAATGAGAACTATTTAGAGTTAGAACTGTTAGGAGTTAGTCAGTTAACAGAAGGAGATAGAGTTGCATCTTGATTCTCAGTAATGAGAGCTTTCTTGTCTTCTTGTTTAGCAGTTAGATTTCAGTACAGATTGTAATGTGTTTTCTAAGTTCTCTTAGTGTAGTTGGAAACAATCTAGAGCCTCAGATTCTCTGTACACTAGTGATTGTGCCAGCTTTGTAAATATTGCTTATATGTTTTACTAACAGTAGAAGCAATTAGAGTTTAATCTCCTTTATGTTGTGTTCCAAAATGATATTTGTCTTAAATTGATCATTTGATTTGTGAAGTCTTCAAGGAATGAAATATTATTTTGTGTTTTATTTAAATGGTAATTAAAATCTGTTATGCAAATTAGCACTGTGAATGAAAGAGGCTATGTGTCAATCACAAGTTTACTTTGTTCTGTAGTTTTGGTTTACAAATTCACTGAAGTTAACAAGTCTGGTTAAGGTTGGATGAACTATTGTTCTTTTTGTTTCAAAAATCTGACTTATCTTTTTATATTTCTTTAAAAACCCTTGTTAGAGTAGGTTTTGTTTCATGCTTGATCTTAGAACAATCTAGAAGCTCAACACCAACAGGCTCCTTGAATATTACTGTTGCATTGACCACTGAGTAACATCAGCATAGTTGAGAACCAACTACAAAGACCTTGGGAGCTAAGGCATCCATGTGTTTCCTTTCTCTTTCAGGAGAAGCATAATAGCAATATTCTGCTTGCATTGTTGTGGTGCCAAAATCACCATCAACAATACCAAGGATCACCAGGACCAACAATTTCTCACACAAATTCTAATTTTGGTACCTCGAATGCAGGCACGACGAGCTGCTCTATTAGGAATTCATATTTTGAAACGTTGTGGGGGTTGTCCAGTAAGGATCCAATTGTTTCCATGGCATCTATTACACTATTGTTGGCTCTATGTATTTGCTCAAATGTGATCTCGATGAAGGATTCTTTGAGAGTCTCCACCAATTTCTTGTATGGAGTGAGCTTATTGTCTTTAGTTTGGTACTCATCATTCACTTGGTTTATTATCAATTGAGAATCTTCGTATACTCTGAGAGCTATAATGTTCCACTGCACTGCTATTCTGAGACCTATGGTTAAAGCCTCATATTTTGCAATGTTATTGGTGTAGGGAAATGCCAGTTTGTAGGACCTCGGTATATACTCCCCTTGTGGGGTTATAAAGAAGACATCGAATCCTAATCCATGTTGTGTGTATGATCCATCAAAGTAAAGTTTCTAGTGGTTAGCTATGTTGAGATTACAAATGGATTTGTCTGGAAACTCTAAGATGAGAGGATTCTATGAATAGATTGGTGCTTGCACAAGCTGATCTGCAATGACTTGGCCTTTGATTAATTTCTGCTCCACATATTCAATGTCCTATTCTGATAGTATCATCACCCATTTGGCCATTCTTCCAGTGAGCATTGCTTTTGACAGTAAGTACTTGAGAGGGTTGATTTTGGCGATGAGTTTTATTTTGTGTGCCAACATGTAATGTCTCAATTTCTATGATGCAAACACTACTGTTAGACATGCTTTCTCGATGAATGAGTAATTTAACTCATGCCCAACCATTGTTCTACTGATATAATAGATGGCCCTTTCTGTTCCATTTTTATCATGCTAAGCTAAGAGAGCTCCAAGGGCTACTATTGTTGCTGACACGTAGAGAATTAATGGTTTTCTTGGGATTGGTGGCATTAGGACTGGTGGTGTAAGTAGATATTCTTTGATTTTATTGAAGCCTTCTTCACACTTGTTATCCCATTTGTATGCTACTCCCTTGTGAAGTAGATGAGAGTATGGGTTCTGTTTGTCTTCCAGTTGTGCTATGAACCTGCGAATGGATTGAAGCCTGCCTTGGAGACCTCTCAGTTGCTTTAATGTTTTTGGTGCCTCCATCTCAAGGATTGCTAATTGTAGACATCAAAAAAATGTCCTCTTACAACACCCGTTTCGACATTACATCATTTAGGCATCTTGTAGCATGCTTTGCCCTAGGTACCCATGTCATCATCTATTTAATTAAATAAATTTTATTTATTTAATTAAATTCAGATTCATAATCCATCCATTTCTCTAATGTTAATTAAATAATTTATATTATTTAATTAATTAAATCATTTATATTCATTCCTCTAATGTTAATTAAATAATTTATATTATTTAATTGATGAAATCATAAATCCAACATTAATTAAATAAATCAAATATTTATTTAATTAATAAAATCCTAAAAATATCTCCTCGCTTTCTTTTCAAAACTGAACTCATGTGCATCTAATTAATTTATTTAATTAGATAATTCATCAATTATCCTTCTCATCTTTTTTAGGATTTTATTTCCTTTAAAAGAGAATCAAAATCTTTCTATCTTTTTGAAATCTTATCTCATCTCGTCATATTTCCTCTTTTAACAAAAATCAAATCCTTGTCCAATCTTGTCAAATCTTATCTCTGTCCAATTAAAAAATCTATAAATCAAACCGTTCATAGGCCATTTGTGTGGATCTTCTTCAGACATCCTCATTCTGCCAAAATCATTCCTCCATCTTTCATCCATTTCTATCATTCTCCATTTGTCATCATATCAAGTCGTTACATTGCAATAGCGAGCAATCAACATTCCTCCTCTATTGTCAACCCTTCAAAATCTTGCATCCGTGTGCAGGTGAAGAGCAATGGAGATAAATCGAGTTGGCATGGAGATCGGTTTGCATTTGTGCTTCGTATTGTGATTTCCTTGTTATTTCATACTCTATTGTGCTTGATAGGGTTTACTCATTTTATTGTTTTCATTACATTAAATCTGATTGATTATTTCCCTATCTACATTTTGGCACCCACCGTGGGGCCTTGCCCCGTTTTTAACATTTATTTGCAGGTTTTATGACAGGATTTCACATTCTAGAATTCGGATTTTTGGAAAAAATTTCCGTTTTAGCGCATCTGAGGGTTTTTGTAGCGCATCTAGGGATTTTAGCAACATTTTGGCAGATCTTTCGATGCATTTAGGAGCTATTTCAGTGCATCCAAGGACTATTTCGACGCTTATAAGGAACAGAATGGCACATATACCATTCTATTAAAAATTTCATAATTTTTTTAAAAAAAAATTTAGCGCATATAGCCTCTATTTTAGCGCATATGGGGCCTGTTCTAGTGCATATACCTCTGTTTCAGCATTTTTTTTACTAAATCTTAAAATGGCCATATCTTTGTCATTTTTTGGTATTTTTCAGTGATTTTTTTTTATATGGGGTAGAATTTCATAAGCTATCCAATGGTGCAGGTTTTTATCAACTTTGATAGAGTTAAAGTTATGGAATTTGCATATATTCTTCAGCGCATATGAATTTTGTTCTAGCAGATTTTTAATTTGTTCTTTTATCTTGGTGACTTGTTGGTGAATCATACGGAGCTGGAAAAGCATTGGGATAAATCACAACAACAATTTGGAAAGTGAAAATAACTAGGTGCACTCATCTCATCCTTCATCTCATTAATCTTGTTTGTCACACATTTCAATTTGGGACATAAAATCAAATCTTGTTTGATCACATCATTGCAATTGGTTTAAAATGAATCTTGTCTTCAATCATATATCAAAAATTGGGTCTAAAATTAACCACTGTCTTCCTACACATTTTATTTGGGCTCTAAAAAGAATGAGTGCTTCATTTCTTTCTTGCACACATTTCCTTTCTAAGGGTCAATTAACAACTATGAGTGTGAATCAAGTGTGTGTATGATCACAAACACCTCACTTAGTTTGCTTTGTCAAACCCTTTCTAGGAGGCCTACTAGGGGATTTCATCACCCCTGGGGACGACCTCAATCGAAGTGTGAATTGAAAGACATGCTTGTTTGGAAGTTGAAATCTTGTCACTCTGAGCTAAGCCCCAAAGAACTTTATACCTTTGGGAAGTGAAGGTGAAGGGTGGGTTACCCCTTTCTCCCAGCTTATTGGTAGGATTTTTCTTTCAAATTATCCTTATTCAACCTTGTGTAGACTAGCTTGAGACCTAATTGGCCATACCCCACTTGAATAGTCATAGGGCTTATTGATGTGTCTTCTTCAAGTGTGTGCTTGTTTAATAATCATCATTACATTCTTCAAATTTCAAGATTCAAACTTTCTTATGTGTCTTGAGTGAGTGATTTATGTGTGTACATGTGTGATCAGTCATTTAAACACTGCCAAATCAAGCTAAACACCAAACACATAAAGATAAGTCACTCTGCACGTTCTTCCAACACATTCATATCCAATCCATTTCATCCTAATCAATCAAGTCATCCAATCTTATCATTCCACATAATCACCATCACCACTTGTCAAAATGGTCATAATCATAAACAAGCCCAATCCTAATCATAAGCCAAAAGTCATAATCCAAGGGGGCTATCCCTCTAGTCCAAATCATGAGACAAAAACTAAGCTCGAGATCATAATTCAAGGAGTCCCTTTCTATAGTTCAAATAATGAAAAAAACCAAAACCTAAAATCATACTTCAAGGGGCTCCTCCTACGACCTCTAATGATGACATGAACTATGTTGCATACTTTGAAGAACAAATTGATATACAAGAGCTTACACACATGTGTGACACCATGCCCACATTCAAACACAAAACCCTAGCATCCCAACTTCAAAACCTCCTTCAAAAACTTCACCAAATACCCAAACCCCTAGACCATCAAACCATACAAAGCCTTGAAATCCTCTTCCAAAATTTTCAACAAACTAAATCACCTCAAATCCAACACCTCCTAGCTCAAGCCAATCAATTCATTTCCACTTGTCAAATTCAACAACCACAACATCATCCCCTATCTATTCATTATCAAACAATGCCACCTCAACCTTATATTTCATACCCTTCTATCTCATACCAATCTAATCCATCCACTCCTTCGCATGTCAATGCCACATCAACCTATCAAGCCACATCATGAAAAACACATGTGAATTTAAGTTCTACCTTGAAACAAGGTCAAACTTCATCATGTTCTAATGCAACCATTGACAAGGGGATTACCAATCTAGCACATGCACCCTATAACTTTATCATACCATCCTCCAATCAAAATCAAAACCCTAAGCCAACACCTTCCACCCCTACACCTCCAAGGGATGTCATCCAAGGGCTACAAGCAAGGAATCAATTTCCGCCATGTCATTCAACATATATACTTGAACATACAAAAGAGTCCACAAACATCATTCCAATTCCTTCAAGCCAATCATGTCATCCACAACCCCTTGAGCCAATTCGAGAGTCTCCCCTCTTAAGTCCAAGTCACCCTTTGTCATGCTCCTATATTGTTGACCATCAAGAACATGTCAAGTATCTCCATGAGAAATACCCTTCCACCTCCATTCAAATAAGTCATGAGGTATGTCAAGAGAACAATCCTAAACATGAGGAAACATTACCCCCTCCTCCACATTACCCCTTTTATGATCAAGAAGACCATGATGATCCCCTTAGCCAACTTTATGCATTCCATGGTCAAGAGCTTGCCACCTCACCCATCCATGATACACAAACATCCACTTCCCATGATGAGACATATGCCTCCCCAATACACATAGAATAGCAAACAAATACCTTGGATCTAAGTGAACACAATGCTAATCAAGATCCTAATGATCCTCCATCACCCACTATGGACCCCATTGCAAGTCCTCCATCCTATCCTATTGGTCTCTCCACCCTCATTCATGAATGTTCCTCCTTAGAACAACAACAACCATTATCTTCTCTATCCAATAAGGAAATCATGTCTAGTGTTTCACCTACACCTATTCCCATTATCCATTGCACACTCCAAAATATGAACCACCAAGGTAAATGTCTAGACCTTCATGAACAAGGTATTTTGGAGCCCGTCCATGTCAAAGTCCCTCCACGCTCTTATGGCCTTGGACATACACCCCAAGGACAACAACCTAAAGATGTTGGCACTTCCTCCATGCATCCCAAGTCTACTTTCCATCATAAATCCTATAGTATCCCTAAAACATATGTTTTCATCCCTCCTCCATCATCCTACAAATGTCAAAAGCATGTGACCATACACCTTCCACCATCAAATCTGCCACCATTGCTTCCAACTCCTAATATCCCTCCATATAATCTACCTCCACTTCTCCCAACACCTAATATCCCTACGATTCAATCCTCTTATCCATTTATCCATAAATACCCTAAACATCTTAATCATGACCAATCAATGCACACATTGTATAAACATGAAGCTTCCACCCATTCCACCATACCCATGGGATTTAAAAGCAATAATTTCAATGCCTCTACCTATAAAGTAAAAAATCCTAAGGGTTCTCATGCCTTAGGACATCAATACAAAAAGTCAAAGAAAAATACATCTAAAAAGTTATATAAGCCCATACCTCCAAAAGTAAAGACCAAAACTAAATTGGTTTGGGTACCTAAGAAAAAGGAAAGAAAGTCAAATGAGGCATCTACATCACAAAAATCCCAACCATCCACTTCCACCTCACATTCCCACTCTATTCAAGAGTCTCAAATTCCTAAGTCCCATAAGCCAAACAAAAATCATAAAAATACTAAGTCTATGTGGGTACCAAAAACACTACATCCACCACATCCTAAGCAAACATCCCCATTGCTTCCTACACCCCATCCACATCAAAAGCTTCAATGTTTATCACAATGTGTGCAACCATTGGTCATGGTTCCCTTCCATTTCCCAACAATTCCACATACCTCCATCTCCTCATCCTTCACTCATTATCCTACATATCTCCCCCACCATCTTCCTATGGTCCATGCTTTTTGCTAAGCCTCCCAATTCATCTTTTACATAAATCCCATATAAACCCTATCATCTCCCTACATAATCCACATCATAATCCATCATCTACCTACTCCATCTCCCTTTCATGTCATCCCTTACCAACATCTATGAGCATAATGACATTTGACATGGTCTATGCAATGACATCCATACCTAATGGGGCTACCACCTTTCATGAAACTAGACACTCAAATCCCTCCTATCCATATTCACCTTCTATCCAAAAAAAAAGAAAAAAAAGAAAAAATAAATTAAAGAGAAATCCCTTCATCTAACGGTGAAAACCTGGTAAACAGGTGCCTTGGATAAGTACCATGATGAAAACCTAGCAAATAGGCATCATGTGTAGGTTTATCTTCTATGTCACTTACACTTGGGGGCACAATGTCTTATCTATCCCTCCTATCATTCATGTCTTGTCATTTCCATCCTACTTACCATCTTTAGCCATCATATTGAGTCTATTCATACATACCTATCATATTGAGTCCATTCATCCACTCTTCTTCTTTTGATCTTGATGAAGACATAGGGGGGAAATGTTGAAACATGTTTTGGGTATCTCTTGACATAACTCATCCTTCTAAACTAATCCTATCATTATCATATTGTCATAAGATTTGTCATGAAAAAAAAATCCTAAGTCTTGTACCTAGAATGGGGCATGTTATTCCTATGCAACATAGTCTTTGGAAATCACATCTTCGCTCTCTTATGATGCATACATCCATTTCATTCACTATGACTTAACCTTTCCATCCATCCATATATCATGAGCCTTTTATCCCTTATCCCATCACGCACCCTTTCATCCATCAATCCCATTTATCTCCTTGCACCTAGACTTGGTTTTCCCCTTGTAATTGGTATCTAGCACAAAGGCTACTCAAAAAATCTAAAAAAAGAAAAACATTTCATAAATCCAAAAAAACAAAACATTTCATAAATCCAAAAACATCAAAACATTTTCAAAAATCAAAAATCAAAACATTTCAAAAAACATTTCAAAAGTCCAAAAAATCAAAATATTTCAAAAAAAAATAAAAACATTTCAAAAGTCCAAAAAAATGGAAAAAGGTCCTACAAAAATTACAAAAAAATTCAAAGAGCCAACAAAAATACAAGCAATAAAATCAATCCATCCAATTAATTCTTCCAATTTCATCTACTTAATCCATCATCTCAATCCGATCATCCAACCAGTCAACCAAATCAATCATCTTCATCAAATCCATTCATCCATACATCCAATTATCTTCAATCATTCCAAGCAAATATCCAAATGCAATTCAATCCTTAATCCATACCAATCAAGTCGATCAATCTTGTCAAATTATCCAATCACATCCTTTGGTCTTGATCCTTATCTTGTTGTAAACCTAATCAATCAATCAACTATCGGTCATCCTTGTGTTGCTCTAGGGACATGTTGCTCCCCACAATGACAACACTATCATCATCATTGATCAATCAATCAATCAACAGTTTACAACTTGACAAGGGAAATTCCTTGTTTGTTTTTGTATCATTTGTGCATGCCTGCTTGCTTGCTTGTGTGTGTTGGAATATATTTTTGCATTATCCTTGGCATCTAAGGTCACATAATACCTTTTGTGCATTAGGACTTTAATGCTCTAAGTCTCCTTCCTCATATGTCTAGACAAGGTTGTATTACACTGGGGCACGAGAGACATCGTCACCTTGGTCCTTATATTTTGGTGCATAACCTCTAGTGCTATATCAAACATCATGGTTGCTCACCTTCATTGCAGCATAACGTATCATTCCTCTCCTTCATCCACTTCCTATCTTACATCATTCATCTTATCTATCCTTATTATTTCATTTCAAGAGCCTACTCGTGTTTGTTCAACCCATCTATCCTCTTGAGGGGGCATCATCATTCCATCATCCTATCTTTCTATCATTATCCATTTTCCTCTATCCATACCTTAACTTATTTGAAATGATGTTACTCGACACAAATCTCATCATCTCGAACATCATCTCAAAGAGGTGCAAAATGTAGACATCAAAAAAATGTCCTCTTACAACACCTGTCTCGACATTACATCATTTAGGCATCTTGTTGCATGCTTTGCCCTAGGTACCCATGTCATCATCTATTTAATTAATTAAATTTTATTTATTTAATTAAATTCATATTCATAATCCATCCATTTCTCTAATGTTAATTAAATAATTTATATTATTTAATTAATTAAATCATTTATATTCATTCCTCTAATGTTAATTAAATAATTTATATTATTTAATTGATGAAATCATAAATCCAACATTAATTAAATAAATCAAATATTTATTTAATTAATAAAATCCTAAAAAGATCTTCTCTCTTTCTTTCCAAAACTGAACTCATGTGCATCTAATTAATTTATTTAATTAGATAATTCATCAATTATCCTTCTCATCTTTTTCAGGATTTTATTTCCTTTAAAAGAGAATTAAAATCTTTCTATCTTTTTGAAATCTTATCTCATCTCGTCATATTTCCTCTTTTAACAAAAATCAAATCCTTATCAAATCTTATCAAATCTTATCTCTGTCCAAATCAAAAATCTATAAATCAAACCATTCATAGGCCATTTGCGTGGATGTTCTTCAAACATCATCATTCTGCCAAAATTATTCCTCCATCTTTCATCCATTTCTATCATTCTCCATTTGTCATCATATCAAGTCATTACGCTGCAATAGTGAGTAATCAACATTCCTCCTCTATTGTCAACCCTTCAAAATCTTGCATCCGTGTGCAGGTGGAGAAGAGCAATGGAGATAAATCGAGTTGGTGAGGAGATTGGTTTGCATTTGTGCTTCGTATTGTGATTTCCTTGTTATTTTGTACTCTGTTATGCTTGATAGGGTTTAGTCATTTTATTGTTTTCAATTCTAAATCTAATTGATTATCTCCCTATCTACACTTTTAATTTTGTTGGATCTACCTCAATACCTCTCATTGACACTATATATCCTAGCAGCTTTCCTGATTGTACGCCGAAGATGCACTTCTTTGGGTTTAATTGAACCTTGTACTCTTCCAACCTATCAAAAATGGCACTTAGGTTTGCTTTGTGATCCTTTCTCCTTCTGGATTTGGCTAGAATGTCATCAACATAATCTTTGATAGTCTTATGGATCATGTCATGGAAGATTAAGGTCATGGCTCTTTGGTATGTTGCTCCTACATTCTTTAAGCCGAATGGCATCATATTCCAGTAGTAAGTCCCCCATGGACAAGTGAAGGTTGTTTTATGCTAGTCTTCTTTAGCAATCATTATCTGGTTATAACTTGAGAAACCATCTATCAAGGAAAGAATTTCATTTCTACAATCATATCAATGTTGGGCAACGAGAAATCATCTTTTGGACATGCTTTGTTCAAGTCTTTGAAGTCTGTGTAGATTCTAATGCCCCCATCGGGTTTTGAGATAGGAACCAAGTTTGACACCCATTCTGGATAATCTATAGTCGCATGAATCCTACATCTAATAGCTTCTTTAGTTCCATTTTTACTAGCAGGGCGATCTGAGGGTGCATTTTTCTGAGCTTTTGTTTAACATGCTTTGCTTCTGGGTATACTACTAAGTGGTGAACCACAATTTCTAGATCAAGCCCTGGCATGTCAGCATAGCTACATGCAAAGTTTTTCTATCTCTCTCTTAGAAAGGCTGTTATGATCTCTTGTTCTTCTGATAGTAATGATTCCGCATAGAATGTGATGTGCAGGGTTTCCTCTGTTCCTAGATTGACTGGATTACATTTTTCTACTAGGACTGCTGATTTTTCTTGATGAAGAGCTCTGAAAGGAAGATTGAATCCCCCATCCTCAATCACCTTAGAGAGGTTTTCACCATTGGATGCGTCCTTTCTTTTTTACTTTTTTCTGGTCAGAGAGTGCCACAGTGTGGTTTTCACTCAAGCACTTAGATATTATTCTCAACTTTTCACTTTTGCGACTAAGGGATTCAGTCATTTCCCCATAGTAGGAATGTGTATCTAGCTCAATTATAAACCTTGCTTTGTGATCCCCACATGGAATGTTATCCCGTAGTCCCATGAATTCTGAGAGTGCCTCATCATTTTCGAATGTATCAAGAACTGGTGGTCCTCGTTGGTCGTAGTCAATGAGTTGGGGGTATACTAGGTGGATTTCATGATTTTGATGGTCTGATTCAAAGGATAAAGTGATAATCATGAAAGAGTGGTATCCTCAAATAGCCCAAGTAATTTGGTCATGGGATCCTCATCATCACCAATACTACAAACGTCGATTATGTCAAATGTGAAGTTATCTATGACGCGACCTGTAGATACTCGTAAGCATAGTTCAGCTATTGTTTACTGAGGAGGTTTTTTGACCTTTCTAACTGGAGGACCTCGGCCACATATGGTTATACTCAGATGGGTACATCTAAGGCCAAGACTTCCCATTCACATCTCTAGAATGATAGGTATTATAAGTATATTGTCATTTTTCCCAAGTCTTTGATTTTTGTCATAGCCCATTGCGAGCATCATTCACAAACCCTTGCTTCTGTCATCCGTTGGTAAATCAGTTACTGGTCTCTCATCTTGGTATAGCATATGAGATGGATCTGCCTCAATAACTTCTTTTCCAAGATCTCCCCAACTTGTAAAGTTGGGATAGTCTTTAGGAGACGTTTGAGATGTGGAGGCTTCATTTACTTGCGAACATCCCTGTGATCTAGGAGATTGTGGTAACTCTCCTATCACAAAATAATTTTTAGGGATCACGTAGTTTCCAAAACTACTATCTTAGATGATGACCTTAATGTCAGAGATGGTGGGGATGGAAGGAGTGGCAGGTGTCTTTGTCACAGAAGTGGAAGTGAGAGTGGCAAGATCAATGTATGGTCTAGATGGGCCCTCATCATTTTTTGGTACTTGGGGCATTTTATAGTAATTTTCGTCAAGGATTTTGTAGTAGGAAAATGGTTTGGGATCTCCATGGATGGTAACCTCTTGTCCTTCATGTGTGAATTTAACACATTGATGGAAAGTCGACGCTACTGCTTGCATTGCATGAATCCATGGGCATCTTAGGAGGATGTTATACTACAAGTCAAGGTCCAAGACCTGATAGGTGGTTTCCATGATAGATGGCCCTACTTGAATAGGGATTTTGATTGTGCCCTGGTACAATCTTTCTTGATCATCATATACTCTTATTGTGATACCATTTTCTTTGACGATAGAATCCTCTGAGATTTTTAATTGTTTGATGAGCTTGAGAGAACAAATATTCAAGCCCGCACCTCCATCCACCAACACCCTTTTGAATTTTCTTTTCTGCACTAGGAATTCTAATTGGAGTGCACGGTTATGAGATGGTTGGGTAGGAAAATATTGGTAAGAGAATGTGAGGAGATTTGGTGTAATGACATTTCCGACCATAGCTTGAAATTGTTCCTCATCAATATCTACAGGGACAGTGGATGAAGCTAGTGCTTCCTTAAGGATTTTCGTATGGGCTGATGATATTTTTAATAACTCCATGATGGAGATTTGCGTTGGCATTCTTTTGAGTTGATCAAGGATGTTATATCCGTTGGGGACAGATCTAGGTGCAAGGACTCTGTTTGGTTGGGATGATCCTGTGATGGTAACTTTGCCGCCTCTTGTGGTGACTCCACAATCGGCATGGGCTCTTTTGATGGTGAGGTAGCGCAGTAGTCATCTAGAGATGCAACAACGTGGTCATACACATGATTTACATTCTTGAAGGTTTCTTTCCCCTTATCCGTGTTATTATTCCCTTTATTGCCATGGCTAGGCATCAGATTCGTGTATATCTTAAGGTTTTGGTTTCCTGTTGGTTGTTCCACGTTTATAATTCTTTGATCGATGAGATCTTGAATTATGTTTTTTAGCCTCATACAACTATATTTGTGGTATGCCCTTTGATTTTATGGAAGTCACAGAGTGGATTCTTATTATACCAAGGAGGTTTCACATCTAGTTCTTGGTAATTCTCATAGGTGGGAGCTTTGATGAGTTTTTCGTTTATCAGTTTCTTCATGATGACTTCAAGTACTTCCCCCATAGTGGTTTACTTTTTCTTGGGGTAATTCTTGTTCCGTTGGGGTGGTACCCTTTGATCATTGATATTGTTAATTGCTTGATTGTTTTTTGGTTGTTGTGTTGCTTGATGATTGTTTTGGTGTTGGATTTGGATTTGTGGTGTGGGTGTATTTTGGCGAGGGGCACTTATGACTACTTTGGTGTCGACGACACCATCATTAGTAACATTTTTGTTTCTTTCCCATGTGCTTGGTTTTTCATTGTAATTAGTGGGTGGGTGGTTGTTTTGTTGTTCAGGGTATGAAGTTGATCCCGCGGGTTGTGTCATAAGGGCTCGTTCGATGCTGAGCACCTTGGAGATCAACTGGTCATATGTGGTGATCATTTGTACCTTGAGATGGAATTCCAAGAGGTTGTCAAGGTTGGATATGATGGTGCAAACTTGTTGTTCCTCGGGCATGGTTCATTTGCTCCAATTGGCCTTGGATCACTATCATTTTAGAAATAAAGTGAATGATACATTCTTACCTTGTTTCAAAGCTGAGAGTTCTTCTAGACTGACATCCATTGCAATATTGCATGCGTAGTTTTTAATGAATGCGTCTATAATTTCTTTGAATGTTTTGATGCCTATAGGTAGGCGAGAGAACCATTCCATAGCATGGCTAGCCAAACTCCTAGGAAATAGCCGCATCAGATAGGTATCATCATATGCAACTTACATGCAATGAACCTGGAATTCCCTGATGTGATCTTCAGGGTTTCTCGTCCCATGATATTTGTCAAAATTGGGGATTTCAAATCCCTTCAGGAATGGTTTCATCACAAGGCTCCTATCAAATGGATAGGGGCACAAGTTGCTTGGTGTTTTTGTGGTTCGCCCTAATTGAAGATTGAGCACTTGTTGTGAGAGAAACCTGATTTGTGCCATTACATCGTTTTGCAGATCAGGGGGTCGGATGAAGGTGTTCTAGGGTGTTTCAATTATGGGTTGGATGGGTGGGTTGGTTGTTGTGTTATTTTATGGTATTTTCACATTTTGATGAGCCAGGTATGCTTGCACTTGCTACTGTATAAACAACACTTGTTGATCTTATTGTTGCTGTGCTAGGATTGCCTATTGTTGAGCTTTTTGTTGTTGTGCTAGGATTGCCTATTGTTGAGCTTGTTGTTGTTCCAACAACACTTGTTGTTGGGCTACTAATTGGGATGCTTCTTACTGCTCTTCATATTGTTTTATTGCTTGTTGATATGCTTACAGTTGTGCTACTTGTTTTTGTGCAAGAAATTGTGCTTGTTCTTGTGCTTGTTGTGCTTGAGCTTGAGCTTGGGCTTGTGTCATTTGTTGTTGCAATAGAATTTGGGCTTGGGAATCTTTTTGAACTTGTAATGTGGCTTGGGTTGCTTGAGCGGCTTGTTGTTGTTGTTGTTGTTGCAATAAGGCTTAGGCTTGTGTGGCCTGTTGTGCTTGTTGTGCAATTTGGGTGGCTTCAACATTTTGTGCTACTTGTGCGGCTTGTTGGGCAACTATTTGTGTGGCTTTTTACTTTATCACTTGCAGGAATTCCTTTTGATAAGTAGCTTGCTAAGTGGCTTGCAATGCCATGTCGTATTGGCTTGATAAATTTGAGTTTGGTGGTGGTGGGGGTGGTGATGGATTTAGAATGGTGCTTGTGGTGGTGGTGAGCTATGATTTCATGTTGGTGGTTTGAGTGGTGGATGGTGGAATCAATGTGGTTGGTCCGTGAGAGCCCATGCTTTGAGATGTTAGGGGGGTGGTCGATGATGTCGTGATTGCTTGTGTAGTTGCCATCTATTGTTGTGATATCAATGGCAAGTTTTGAGAGTTTGGTGTGATGCTTTGATTGGTGTTTGGAATGTTGGTTTGATTTTGATTGATATTTGGTAAAGGTGGGAGTCCCAAGCCAACTAGATGTGTGGATAATGGTGGTAATGGTGGAAGAGGTGAAAATTTGAGGGGTGTGAGTTCTTGAGAAAATGATGTGGTGTCAAAAATTCCCCCATGTCTGAACATGTCACCTTCTTCTTGTGAATTGGTGAGAGAAGTTTGAGGTGTTGCGTGGAAGGATGATGATGATGGATCATTAGGATTATGGAAAGTGAGAGGGGCATACTTATGTAATGGATTTTGGGGTATGTTTTGTTCCAAAATGGTATTTGCATCCAATTCTTGATTGTTGAAAAGGGGGTGTGTTTGAATAGCATTAAGAAATGCATTTCCCTTATTAACATTAAGTTGGGTTGGAGCAAAAGATGTTGTGATTTGTGGAATGTTTTGAGTGATGCTTTGGGATGGCGGTGTAGATGAGATGGGGAGTGGATGAAATTAGAGGCATGATCTCCAGAGGTGGTTCTACTATAGAGCTCACGTCGAAATCATAAGGTAATTTGGCCCCTTATTTTGCTATTTCGAGCATGTATAGTGAAGGGTTAAGCCTCATCATGATGTTGATGATCTTATGGTTTTCCATATTTTGGAGCATTTCAGTTATTTCTTTATGTGACATCCCAAAGGTAAGATCTTCTTGAATTTCCTCTTGTGGGTTTTGCGACGATGAGATAGTCAAAGGATTGCTTGATTCAACATGATTCATTTTGGCGTGCGTTTGGCTTAGGTCACTTGAAGCGGGTGTTTCTTTGTCAGCTTCCATGTTCTTCTTGTATTGAGATCTAGTTTGAACCATAAAACAAGGATCAATTTTCAAGAATATGGGAGATGAATCTTTGGTTATTTGGATTGATCTTATTTTAAGCACAAAAGAGAAATTTTTAGGGTATCTTGAGGATCAAAAGGTGATATGATTATGGAAGAGATGGATGATGTGGATGTTTGATCTTTTGATAAATCTTGAGGGGAATACTAGACTTTTAGGACTTTTGGATATGTTTTGGATTTTGATTTTATTTTTTGGATTGCCCTTGACTTGATTAATTTTGTTTTGTTTTGATTGAGAAAATACACCCTAAGATGTTGGATGATTATCTAAGGGGTAGACTTGCTCAAAGGATGATAATTTGAATATGTGTAGGGAGAAGGATGCATCTACCCACACCTATTCAAACAAGATGATAATTTAACCAAGTATATGAAGAAGGATGCATCTACATATACCTAGCTAAATAAGATGGTTTGATAATTTTGATTAAGCATGTGCAAAAGGATGCATCTACACATACATAGCCAAAGATGATTGGATAAATATTTCAAGGATTTTGTCTCAAGGATTTGATGATTTTGATTTTTTCCAAAAAGCCTAGCATGAAGGATAATTTCAAGATTTTCTAAAAAGATGATGGTGAGATGATTTTTGGTTTGATGTTTGAAGGATGGATGAAAAATATTTTTATTTCTTTTGATCCTAGGATGAACCTAAAAAAGACACTTTGTTTACCTAGACCTTGGTATTGAAGAATATTTAATGCTTCTATAGACCTTTATAACTAAGAAGTGGTTCAATTTGAGCATACATTTCCGGATTTTGAATCAAGGACTTTTGTTTTGGGATTTTGACTTTCTTGGAAATCATGAGGTTTCAACACATGTGAGAGTCCATTTTGTTATCTTTGCTTAGTGACTTTATTTTACCACAACCACTTCTTTGATTAGGTTTTCCAAACTAGATGTCCAATGTCTTAATTTCTTCAAATCCCACAAAGTATGTTATGTGGAATTTTGATGAATTTAAGGCAAGGGTTGCCTATTGTTTAACTTTAGTAGAAAAATTGAGATGTAATCCAAGTGTTTAGAAACCTCTAAGAATAAAATTCCAAGGGAAAGCAATAACACATGGATTGGGTCAATTATATTTGTCTCCTTAAGGGTTTGAAATTTTGATGATGATGTTTAAGTGTTTGTTTCCAAGATGTTCTTGAACAAGCAAAGCATTTTGTAACCAAGAATAAGTACAACCCTATGGATATGAAGGACAATAGTTGTTGAGTCCCCACTTGGACAAGTCTAGCTATGCTTGTCTTTAGCGAATGGTTAGATGCTTGACCCCACTGGCTCCCCTCCATGACACTCACTTATACAGGGCAGTCGAGCCTCAACACCCATGAAACTCACATGGCATGCTTTCGATTTCTACTAAAAGACCGTAAAGTGTGGACCGGCTTCATAATGACTGTTCTTGCACCAACAAATAGATCAAGGATTTTGGCAATTCTTGGTTTTAATTAGGACTTTCTATTCATGGAGATTGACCCATACAATGAGAGTCCCTTTATAGATCCATCTTGTCGGAGCCAACCGCATGATACTGGCGTTTATTCCAATACCCACATTTATATCCTGGTTGAAAATACTCTTGGCTTTAGAGTGTTACCGGTTGAGTCGTTCCCTTGGGTGAGTACTTTTTCCCCAAGGTAGGCCCTTGTTTAGAAACAAAGGGAGAACGTATGCAATAAGTTTATTCACACTCGCAAAGTGTTTTGTTCAATTTTAAGCCCAAAATGAAGTGTGGAGGTGATTACTTTATCCCAACCTAAGATCATAAAAAAGGCCTTTTGATTCTCAAGATCGCTATAAAGTGTGAGAGAAGCACATACGTCCTTTTCGATGATGTTAGTTTAAGTAAGCAATCACAAAGACAAAGTTGCACATATTCATTTTAACCTTTCAAAGCAATTGTGAGTTCATTTTAAAAACACCAAAGTAAGTGTGACAAATCACCTTGTTCAATTTTTAATCTCAAAACAAACTTTAGTAGATTGGAGTCCTAATGTTCATTTTAATCCTTTTGTAGCAAAATTGAAAAGTTCTTTTGAAAGCCCAAATGAAATTAGTGGATCCTAAGCCTAAAAAGATGACAAATTTTCCTTAAGAGGACTAATGAATCCTCAAAAAGTGTTAAACAAACACTAAAGTGTTTAAAAACACTTGTTTTTGTGAAATGACCTCATTATGCTTCTCTTCCTCTTCGTCTTCTAATCAATTCAACCCACAAGAAAAATCAGTTATATTATGCAAAATAGAGGTCAAAAAGATAGAAAACAGACAGAAGAAGGAAATTTTGAAAAAAAAGCACGTGCTGAAAATTAAATTTCACTCCATACTCCCCTCCAATGGTGCAATCCATGAAGGCGTCGCAATTTGATTCTCTAGCGGTGCTATCTAGCGCTGCTTGCCAGTCAGCATTGCTCTACAATCAGACCAGTGAGCGTGAATGAGTTTCCCTTTTTCCCAACGGTGTAGTTTGATTTTTTTGAAAATTCCCACGGGTCTGATTGCTCAAGCGGTGCAGTTTGAAATTTAAAATCTTGGGTGGGAAGACTTTAGTGTCGGAGTTTGAATTTTTAGCGGTCCTGTATAGCGACGCTGGAGAACCAGTGGTGCTGAATAGCGACGCTAAACCTGTAAACAAAGAAAAATACATAATTTTGATTAAAAAACATGATTGGAAGGTGAGATTACCCTCCTAGCACCAAATGTGCGAACCCCAATCCCAATGCCTGCAAAACAACATGAACAAACACATTAGAAGATGAAATGAAAGCAAGAACAAGTATTCCTCAAGATATTCATTTGAATAGCAAAAGAGATAGAATATGAAATGAAGAACATAATGAAATTTAAAAGCATATAAAATCCTATTCTAAAGCAAGCAAACTCCTAATCTCTTGAGGGAATTGGTGCCAATTTGTTGTGAAAATTGGCCCTTTCCCAACTCCAATGATGCAATGGTGGTTTTATGAAGACATTTGATCCACTTTGTTGATACTTGATGAGTGCTCCAATAGAAAAATCTGCATAACCTAGCTAACCTTCAATGATAATGGATGAGAACTGTTAATGATTTGAGCATGGTAAGTTTACTCAAATTGTGGATGATAGAATGAGGAGTTTAGCCTTTTATTTATAGAAGAGATTGATGGATGAATTTCCAAAATAGAGCAATGTGGGACTAAGAATTAGCCAATGGCAAAGTGCCACTTGTCAACTTATGAGTGAATGGAGGATGTGCAAGTTTTGAGGATTGTGCCAATAAATGCATATTTTTAAATTTTGAATTTGTTGAAATGACATGCAAAGGGGAAGGAGGAATGCATTGAATGCCACTTGGCTCAAGGAAAAGGACATGTAAGAGAGATTAAATGCCTTGTTGGATGTACATGTCAACTTGGATTTTGAATTCAAATTTAAAGAATATTCCTTAAAAGATTCCTTGTTGAGGAAAATAGAGATTTAATAAATCAATTAAATCTATTTTCATGTGTAAGTGGTAAAAGCTAGAGGATGGGACATGAGAGGAGATTAAATTAATCAAATTTAATTAATTTAATGAAGGGGTTAAATGATGTGACCTATTTGACTTAAATTTGTGGATTTATTTAAATCAAATATGAGAAGAATGTGATAAGGGATTAATTGAATAAATATTTTGATTTATTCAATCAAAAGAGATGATGTTATATTAAACTAAATAAGGTTTTAATTTATTTAATTTAATAGATAGACTTTAGAGATTTAATCAAATAAAATTAATTATTTAATTAAATAGGATAATTAGATCAAAATGGTTAATTTAATTATCGAGAAAAGGTGACTTAATTTAGATAACTAATTTATTTAATTAAGAGAGGAATATTGATGAATTTAATCAGATAAAGGTGTTTGATTAAATGGTTAGACCCAAGGATGATTCAGGATGAAACGATGTTAGTGGTTAGGATTAGATGCACAATGTCAATCAATACATTTTACGTGTCTATAGAAACATTTGTAAAAACACTTGAAAAGAAACATACCAAAGTTTATGAGATATATAATGTATTGAATGAAGAGATTCTTCCTGCTCTTGAGAAGTTGGGGTAGGATCATTTGAAGTATGTGCAATGGGAAAATGACAATGCGAAATTGGATGCAATAGGTACTAGAATGTATGAAATGACAAAGGAATATGCTATAGAAATACTTGAAAAGAAGTAGACTAAAGGGAATGAGATAGATATTGTATTGATTGAAGAGACTCAGTGTTGTTGATAAGTTGAGGAAGGTGTGTGCGTAGTATCTACAATGGGCATATGGAAATGCAAAACTCAAGCAACAAGTAGTAGAAAGTATGTAATGAAAAAGGAATCTACTCTAAAAACACTTGAAAAGAAGCAGACCAAAGTGAATAAGATAGTAATGTATCGACTGATGAGATTGTTCTTGCACTTGACAACTTGATGAAGGATCATCATGCAATATGTGTAATGGGAAAATGTCAATGCAAAAGTGGATAAAGTCAATAGATTTTGTATTCCATATGAATTTATGCAAGAAAAATAAAGTGACAGATAATGCTATAAGTGGAGTTGAACAAACAAAGTCAAATATTCTTCAACTTAAGACTTCCATGGAACAAATACAATTCAAAATAGATGATAATGAAAAGGAAAAAAAATATCTTAGAGCAAAACAAGAGAACTGGTTAGCTAGAGACATGAAAGTTGTATGTGAACAGGTAGACAAGTTTTGTAAATAACTTATCAAATAGAAAACATCTACATTCTCTAATCAAAAAGACACTTTCAATGCTGAGCAAAGAGCAGCTGCAAAGCTACACAAAAGTATTGAAGACATTCAAACCCTATCAAAAAATGGATGGTGTTGTCCTAAGGGATGTTGAGGGAGAATCTACTCCAAAGCTAAAAATAAAAGATATGTAATAGAAGGTAGAAGCTCATGAAAAGGAATGCCATGGGGGTGATAATAGGTAACAACAATGGGGATGAGAAAAAATGTGGGATTGGTCAACTTACAGATACAAAAGTAATAGTTGTAATTGTTGAAACTAAAGTAAAACAACATAAATACTATAATTAACCACTTGGAAAATAAATTAAAAGATTAAAAAAAAAATTATCATCAAAATAAAAGGAGTTTAATTAATGGTGTTCACACACAAGTGCAATATAAAAGACATAAAGTTGAAAAAATAAACACAATAATGGAATGTGTGATTTTGAAGAAATTCATATTGTTTCGTAAAACTCCATGTTGCAAAACCCTACATGTTAAGAGGCAAGCAACCCACTATGAGACAAACCTTTACATTTAAACAAGGAGATTCAAATAATTGAAAACCTACATTGTGTTTTCCAAAATACAATTATTTTGTGTACTTTTTCTTTCAATCATGAGAAATCTAAACACAACAATGGAATGTATGATTGTAATGACATTCATATTGTTTTGTAACATTCCATGTTGTAAAACCATAGGTGTTAACAAGAAAGCAACCCACTATGAGAAAACCCTTTACATTTAAATAGGGAGATTCAAATAACTGAAAACCACCATTGTGTTTTCCAAATTATAATTATTTTGTGCACTTTTTTTTTCAATAATGCAAAATTTAAACACAACAATAGAATGTGTGATTTTCATGACATTCATATTGTTTTGTAACATTCCAATTTTCAAAACCGTAGGTGTTAACAAGCAAGCAACCCATCGTGAGACAACCCTTTACATTTAAACAAGGAGATTCAAATAACTGAAAACCACCATTGTGTTTTCCAAATTACAATTATTTTGTGCACTTTTTTTTTCAATCATGTGAAATTTAAACACAACAATGGAATGTGCGATTTTCAAGACATTCGTATTGTTTTGTAACATTCCATGTTGCAAAACTATAGGTGTTAAGAAACAAGCAACCCACCGTGAGACAACCCTTTACATTTAAACAAGGAGATTCAAATAACTGAAAACCACCATTGTGTTTTCCAAATTACAATTATTTTGTGCACTTTTTTTTCAATCATGTGAAATTTAAACACAATAATGGAATGTGTGATTTTCATGAAATTCATACTATTTTTTAACATTCCATGTTGCAAACCATAGGTGTTAAGAAGCAAGCAACCCACTGTGAGACAACACTTTACATTTAAACAAGGAGATTCAAATAATTGAAAACCACCATTGTGTTTTTCAAATTACAATTATTTTGTGCACTTTTCTGTTCAATCATGCAAAATTTAAACACAACAATGGAATGTGTGATTTTCAAGACATTCGTACTATTTTGTAACATTCCATGTTACAAAATCATAGGTGTTAAGAAGCAAGTAGCCCACCCTAAGACAACCCTCTACATTTAAACAAGGAGATTCAAATAACTTAAAACCACCATTGTGTTTCCAAATTACAATTATTTTGTGCATTTTTTGTTTCAATGATGTAAAATTTAAACACAACAATGGAAGGTGTGATTTTCATGACATTCATACTAAATGTAGACATGTAAAATTGAGTTAACACCTATCACAAATTGGAATTTCTCGGAACATCTCGAAATCAACCCAGAACGTCTCAGAACAACTCAAAATCAACCTAAAACATCTCAAAACAACTCAAAATCAACCTACTATGTCTTGGAACATCTCATAATCACCTAAGAACATCTCATAACATCTCAAAATCAACCTGAAACATCTTGGAACATCTCAAAACAACTTAGAATCAACTTGGAATGTCTTAAAACATCTCAGAATCAACTCAGAACATCTCAAAACATCTCAAATCATCTCAAAATCATCCCATGATCATCCCACAATCATCCCACAACATCAAGAAGCATCCAAAACCCTAATTTTGTCTATTAATTGAATAATACAACATTATTTAATTAATTCACTTTTTCATTATTCTCGAAAAAATTAAATAAATACCATTTATTTAATAAAGTCTTGAAAATCGTAATTCTACTATTAATTGAATAATACAATGTTATTTGATTAATTCACGTTTCATCATTTTGACCAATTAAATAAATAAATTTTATTTAATAAAGTCCTAATCCCACTTTATTTCATCCTGATTAATTAAATGACACCAAATATTTAATTACATTGCTAAATCACCTTATTCCTCTAAGTTTATTAAATTATTAAATCATAATAATTTAATTATGACACTTTCCCTCCAAAATTTTGAATAATCAAATCAAACTATTCAAATCAATTATCAAAAATCAAATCAAACTAAACTCTATTTGCAAAAGTCAAACTTGATTTGCACATTCATCTCAAAAAGGAATTAATTAATTAAATCAATTAATTCATATTCCTCACCCACTTTCTGATTCAAAAAATCATGGGTTGCTAACTAAGCAATCTAATTTTTCTAACTCAACCATCTAATTCCTAACTAAACCCTGACTGATCAATCTGATTCCTAACTAGCCAATGTATTCCTCAATCACCCAAATTGTGCAATCAACTTTCCACAATATTCTCATGTCTAAATCCTCTTAACACATTTTGACCATTGATTTGGATTTTCTCCAACGCAATCTTGATTGTCGATTCAAAATCTCATTTCCTATATAAAAAACCTCTCTCCTCACAAATAAGGATCGAAGAATCAACATACTTTTTGCAACAGAGTGTCCATCACCATTGATAGAGCTTCAAGCTTTTTCGATCAACCAAGCATCATTCATCCAACTTTTTTACACGAACTTTGGAGGCTTCGCAGTGATAAGAACAATCCAACATCAAGCAAATACACTCCGCTATGGGATGGTAAATTTGTGCTTATTGCTTGCATTCATTTTGGTAATCATAGGTTTCTTAATGTATGTTCAATTAGCTTAGTTTTATTTCGTATGTGTAGGATTAAATTTTAGATTTTTTGTTTTTGATCTTAGCTTAGATCCTAATTTCAATTGTAGTTTGATCTTTTTTTCGTCTATCATCTTCCCCCTCACACATTTTGGCACACCCGGTGGGACCTAGGCCCCCCTTGCTAATGTTGTTTATGAGCTAAATTGGAGTTATAGGGTTCCGAGAGCTTTCTTGAGAAGTTTCACACACTGCCCAACAAAAGCTCACATTTTACTGTCAAGATTTTTTAGAATCTACAACAAGAAGCTTTCTTTTTCCATGGGAAGCTTGATTTTACACTAATAACCTCGCATTTGCACAAAAAACATGCATTTTCTTATTTTTGGGTTAGCATCTGCACATGGATTTGAGCATTTGCAATTTTTTCTGAGCAGTAGCATTTTTTTCTAAGCATTTGCTTTGGAAATCAAGTGCACAGATCCTGCACTATTGTAATGAACCTCCTTGCTAACGTTTGCTTGTTTTGAATGTACTAATGGGTTTTTTATGCATGATTTGAAACACGTTAACTTGTTTTGTGTAGGGAAGATGATTAGTCCAAGATTTTCAAATCCACAAAGGCTTTTTTTTATTAACTTAGGAAAACTTTCATTTAGTGCACTAAAATGAACAACACAAAATCACATTTGATTTTTGCGTTGTTAAAATGAACCAATTTTAAGTTTTCTAAGTTAGGAGCCTTCATTTAGTACTCTAAAATGAAAAAACAACAAACTCAAATTTAGTTTTGTTGCTATTAAAAATTGAACAAATTTTAAGCTTTTCTAAGTTAGTAACTTTCATTTGGTGCACTAAAATGAACAACACAAACTCACATTTTATTTTGGTGTTGTTAAAATGAACCAATTTTAAGCTTTCTATGTGAGGAACTCTCATTTGGTGCTCATAAAAAGAACAAGAAAACACTTCAATTTTGGGCTCTAAAAATGAACACATTTTATGTTTTCATAATTAGGAACTTCAATTTTGGTGCATAAAAAGAGTACAAAACAATTTCCATTTTGTTGACACACACATGTTTTACATTTGTTGACCAAGTTAGAACTAGGCTTGATTTCTTAGAAACACTTCAATTTTGGGGCTTAAAAATGAACAAATATTTTTGTTGTGTTTACACCATTGCTATCTTAACTGCTTGATATCCTAAACACTTCATATTGGTGCAAAAATAAAAAGAACAAGTTGTTTATATTATTCACATATTTTTGGGGATAACATTGCTCGAGGTGTTTAAAATGAATCAATTTTCTATGAAGTGTATGTCATGTATTCATTGATTGGAAAGCTAAATATTTTCCTTCTCCCCTTGCACCTTTTGGCGATCTTGGGTGAGCAAAAACATTTTGAGCTTTGCACCTTTCTTTTCAAGCA
Organism: Sequoia sempervirens; assembly: GCA_007258455.2. Classification (NCBI taxonomy): domain Eukaryota; kingdom Viridiplantae; phylum Streptophyta; class Pinopsida; order Cupressales; family Cupressaceae; genus Sequoia; species Sequoia sempervirens. The sequence continues at coordinate 239,074,657 of VDFB02086081.1, forward strand.
TACCTTTTTAGAGGGCCTTCCTACTTGAGGAAACTCCCACATCGAAGAACTCATAGGTGACCCAAGTGGTACTTTCATTTTGGAACACTATATAAATCTTTTGTGAGTGTGAGGAAAGTTCATCACTTGTCGGGTGTGGATGTCCTATACCAACGTATTCTTCCTCAATATCCTTGTGATGTGTAAAAACCTATAAGGGTTGGGAGGTTCTTCATTGAAAAAATGCCACATGTATAGGTGCCCGAAATAATATCCCTAGAACATGACTAAGATCCAATTGTTTTAGAAGCCACCCTATTATCCAAAACATTCTTTGAAAGTGGTGCATCAAAATTTACTTCTGAGAAATTACTTGCCAAGTTCAACTACAGGCCCACACCATAATTCACATGTAAAATCATCTCTTTGGAGCATGAGGTAGGCCCACCTAAGAGGATGGTTTCTCTCCACTAGGGTTGTGATTTCTTGTTAATGTTAAAATTTCCAATTACATTCAAAAACAATCTGGACATCAAAAAAAATTGTTTGATTTAAAGAGAAAGAACACATCAAAACAAACACTGAACAAGATGGTCAAATAAAAAAACCCTTTGATTTAGTGTATACTTGTGAAATAATCCTTATGTTTTTCACTCCTTGAAAGGATTTATCCTTAAAGGTTTCTAAACATTTCAACTTTTATCTCAGGTTACATTGATCAAAGTAAACATTTGGTAAACTATGGTTTGGGTGTTGTCATTTCACAATTTGAGATATAGACATTTAGGTCACATAAAGTCCATGCTTTTTATTCAGCCCAATGCTATTCTATCATTTTCCATACTCAAGAACACATAGGTTACAAACTACCATTCTAGCTCACAGTCTTTTTGCTGACACATAGAGGAAAACAAACTGAAGTTGTTTATAAGGTCATTGTTTGAACAAAACATTTGGAAATCAGATTGGTCACAAATTCTCTTGTCCATTATTCCCATACTACTTATTTGAAATTAGAATTAAAAAAAAAACACTAGGATCATTCCTTCACTCAAAAATTCTACGATAACAACAGTTACTTGGAACTCATAGATAGTTCAAGTGTCTTTCCCACAACATATCCTCTAGACAAAGGAAGTGAAATATCAACCCTCATTTATTCAACATTTTGATTTCCAAAAATTATCCACATTCCAAAACAACACTCAAGCCTTAGGGTTTTGAGCTTCATAACAACCACCTCACAAACACCATTACACTTTATGACTATTTGGCATTTGACTGCTCCCATTCAACAACATAGAAAGAACATGGAAGCCAACAAATGAAGTGATAGCATCCCACCAACAAACACCACAAATAGCGGAAGAGAATGATGAGGATATAAACCAAGTGACCTTATAATAGGGTATTGAGCACCATAATGTCCCCAAAACATGTTGATTTATTACCCAAATTACTCTAATCAAGGGTCATGACATCAGGGGTTTCAAAATCGCCATCAAGGAATAAATATAGAGCATCAAATTTCCCTAGATAAAATTGTGAGAGATCTTGAGGAAGTTAAAAAAAATTGAAATTCTACATATCACCAATGCCATGTACAAAGTTGAAACATTACATATCCTCAACCAGAAAACATTATTCCACAAAAACCTCAATATCCACATCAACAACACTTTCAATATCTACAGTATCAAGAAGTTTCGCAACACCAATGTGTACCTCAAGTGCAATATCAAAATATACCTCAAACACAATATCAAGGAGTTCCATAAAATCAAGAGAAAAATAATCGAGAAAAGCCACAAAGGAAAGATTACCAACCAGGAAGGAAATTCACCCCTTTGGGAGAATCTTTGGAGGTAATCATAGATGAAATAGTAAAATAGGAACTCATCAAGATCAATGATAGTCCAATTTATGGTGGAGCAAACTTTAAACTCCCTTGGTATAACAAGTAAAAACAATGTGAGATCCACAAAATTAAGGGTCACCCAATGAATAGATGTGCTACACTCAAAAATATCATACAAGACCTCATTGATCAAGGAGAAATAACTATTAAAGTTCCATCTACCAATGACAACGTGGACAATGTCTCAACCTCAAAAGTTGAAAACAACGATCAAGAGCTATCTATCATTGATCACATTGACAATTTCTTTACATCATCCAATGAGCAAGAGGACATACATCAAGAATTCATTCCCAAGAATGGTCAAACTCAATCACCCAAGGCTAGCAATGATTCAATCCAAAATATATTGGAATCATCCAACCTCATGACAGTACGTATTGATGATCAAGAGACTCCTAAGCCAACACTTATACCCAATGCAAAAAATCTAAGCCAAGAGCTATCACCCATATGCCCACAATTTGAGGAAATCCAAGGATCTTTTATAGGAAATCCTTTCTTTGAAATTGATCCATGTCAAGAAAGTTATCCAAAGCATATCAAAGATGATACCACACATAGTCAAGATCCAGAATCCCTATCATCAAAATACTACAATGACTTGGTAGATATCTTCCAAGACATCCAAGGCTTTCAAAAAGAACACATCCATATGCAAAGCACGCATACATGTACCTGTGAGATGCATACTCCTAATGGACATGTAGACGATCTTCATCCAAAACAAGAGTCTCATACTCTTGATATCATTACCATGGAACAAGAGTCGTATACTCTTCACATCTATACACATGATCACGATATAGCAAAATCTATAGACCTATCAGAAAATGATCAAGAAGAAGCATTAAGATTAGAAACATTCTCCAGGCTAGTTGAAGATGTATGAAGCATGAAAATATGGAGCAGAGTATCTTAAAATCAACAAATATAATGGAAAATCCTGAGCAGCAGAGCATTAGGTATACAATAGTCAAAGAAGCACCAATATATTTGGAAGGGCCATCAGAATCTAATATTTCACAGGATCAAGTTGAAAATATCAATCAAGAAGTCCCACATATGGGGGATTCTACCAATAAAAAATCTATCACATTTGAAGTTCCACAACAGAGCAAAGAAGGATTAGCAACTTGTTTTGAAGGTAAAAAATATCCTATGGAAAATAAAAAATTTCAACAGATGCATTATCAAGACAAAGGATTAGACCTACATGAACAAGGTATCTTAGCAACAGTGCAAATTATTAGCAATCCTAAGCATCAAGGCCTTGGTTATTCAACAAGTAAGGGATCTAAACATATCAGTGATACCTCTATAATTGATGTAGAGGTGGGGTGGAGATCAAATTCAAATGACAAATACAAGATGATCAACCCAATATCCAAAGCAAAGTCAAAAGAACTTCACAAATCCACTTGTTAGGTTCATTCTTTCTACAAGTAGTGCCAAATAGATTCAAGGGACTTTTCACCCAACTTTCCCAAAAGACCTGTCAATTAAATGATGGATTTAAACACCCATTAAGGAGTTACACAACATAATTCAAGATTAATTCTAACTCCTTTGGACCAATTTAGACTTCCAATACACTCACCATGGGAAAATCAAGGAAAATAGTTCAATTTAACAAAGGAATTACCCTTCAAACTTATCCAATCACCTTGCAACCTTGGGGCAGAAAATTAAAATGTATTCAAACTCCCAAAAACACAATTTTCCTCAAGGGAAACTTGCTCCAACTAGCCAAACCACAAAAACCTCATTTTAAGCCAATTTGAGGAGGGTTTAATGAAAATATGGGTTCCAAGACTTATCATAACATTCCAGTGCCTCAGACCTTCATAAAATGACCTTCAAAAACTCAAAACACTATCACATATGTATTTCCAATCATATTTTTCCAAAACCTTACTTTAGTTCCTCAATTTCACATGGAAAACTCATAAAAACACCCTAGGGCATCACCCTAAAACCATGAAAATTGAATTTTCTGAATCCCAAACCATTGGTACATCTAAAATAACAGGAAACAAGTCATTCCACCAAGTTACAGGGTTGGACATCAGGTGGAATGGCTATAACATCACTTTTACACCAATCAAACCCTCAAATTAGTTAGAAACAGGCAGTCCCAGAAAAATGAAGAGATCTCCCTCAAAACTCAATATTAGAACCTCTAATTGGATTAAAATGAAATATATTTCATTCCCCTACAAGATGGTATAAGTCTCAAAGCATATGGTGGTGGTAAAGATCCGTACAATGCTTGCAAACTTCAGGAAAACAGGAAAAACATGGGGTTTGAGACCACCCAGTAGTAAAATGGGGATATCTCACTCAATTCTCAATGAAATAACACCATTAAAATTTCAAAAGAAAACTAATTCAATTATCTATCCAACCATTGTATTCTTGGAGTGTGGAACAATACGTACAGGTCATACAATGCATGGGATCAGCAATTTCTTAATGGAAAACACAAAAAATAGCAAACTTCTTATTAGAAACTCATTCCAAACTTCTTCAACAACCTCCCCTTCAAGATATTACAACAATATATCATGCTAACACCTTCAAACTACCTCTTGGGGCGTTCAACTACCATAACCACCCTTTAATTAGATTCTAAGATGACAATTTTGCCAATTTTGCTCTTAATCACTATCCCATTACAACTTGATCAACTTGATTTTGCAAATACCACCTAACTGACCTATTAAGCCCTCCAACACATTGAAAATGGTCATTGAGACCTTATTTAATATGGAATAAGACCCTACTTCCCATATCCCTTAAAACTCATGATTTCACATGGCTTTTGCATTATGAATCAAACTGACAAATTCAACTAAATGATTCAAAACCCTTTCAAATTACATTATGACTGGTCCTTTAGACCTTATTAAGCATAAATGAACAAAAGACACAACTAGGTATCAACTTAGACTTCACAAGGTGTAGGTGCTCCTGCACCAATAATACTGGGGTCAACTTGATCTAATGCAAGCATCAACATAGAGAGCATGAAGGATCTTTATGATAAAACCACTATGAACACTACAACTAGCCATGTCATGAATCTTCATCCACATATTTTTCCACCCTCTCATTGGGACCAACAACAAGAGAAAAAGATATACCCAAGAAGGAAACAAGTCATTGAAGCAAAAGAATCAACAAATCAAAATGGACAAAGCAAATACAAATGGATACCGAAGCAAACACAATAAAATCATCCCTATCAAACTCCATTAGTCAAATAAACTATGGGGAAAAATAAAAAAGGGAAGTGCATCCATAAAAAAATTCTAGCAATGCAAAAGAAAGCTTCAAGAGTGACCTACAAGGTATATCAAGACATTGGTCCCAATCAAATCTCTATATCCACCCATCATTACTCATCATCCCAAGTTTGGAGAGTCAAAGGTTCTTAATTGTCAACCAATCCATCTGAATATCATATCCCTCAATGCATTTTTCCATCCATGATATCCAAATCTCGCATTAACCATGTAGTGGCAACAACTCTTTATCATAAGGATTCTAAGGGTACTCTATCATGATGTGCATATCAAGGTAAGGTTAACTCCATTATCAACAAGGAAGATAAGAAATATTAGGGGTTACATTCAAGCACTCGTATCCTAGCAAAAAAACTCCTCCAAGTAGGATGGCATGTCATGACAACAACAACCATATCAACACCACTGGCATCTACATCAGCACCACTAGGTGGTTCAAACATGAGAATAAAATTGTCACCATAATGAAAACCTAGTTAACAGGAATCTTGTGTGACATAAAAAATCAATAAAAAATTTTAAAAAAAAATAGTCAAGAGAAAAATTGTCCTCCAGTGAAAACCACTATGGTGGCACTTTGGACAAGTGCCATGATGAAAACCTAGAAAATATGCATCATGTGTAGAATCGAGCATCTACATACACCATTTTAGGGGGGAGAATCTTAGCATATCCATAACAAATCCCATCCATTTTTATCCCAATCCAGTGTATCTTGATCTTGAAAAATGTTTGGTGAACATTTTACACTTGGTTGTAGAAAACATCTTGACATGGGTCAATATCATTGATCCTATCCTATCCAACATTATCTAAGCCATGACGCATTGTACAAAAGGAGCATACTCTATCCAAACATGTTATCTTATCACAAGATAATCTAACATTTCTAGACACTGGGGGAAAATACTTACATCTTGCTTAAAAATAAATCTTGACCTATGTCTTCTAGCTCACATTGTGATCTAGGAATTGTACAAACAACAAGGTGTACCACTAATGCACTATCGAGGTCACCTTCAAAGATACCAATAGCATGGATTATTCCTTCACTCAAAAATTCTAAGATATCAACAGTTGCTAGAACCTCATGGCTAGTTCAAGTAAGCTTTTCTGCAACATATCCTCTAGAAAAATAAAGTGAAATATCAATCCAAGTTTTCAGTGTCTTACACCCTAGGCAAGATGGTAAAAAAAATTCACCATTAACAAGGTATCCCACCAACTGACTATTAGGGTAGCCTTCAAAAAAACTTATCCCATCAACAAGGTATCCCACCAACACACTATCAAGGTAGCCTTCAAAACAATTCGTCTCAACAACAAGGTGTACCACCAATGCACTACCAAGGTAACCTTCAAAGATGCCAACAACATGGATTATTCCTTCACTCAAAAATTCTAAGATATCAACAGTTGTTTGAACCCTATGGCTAGTTCAAGTAAGCTTTTCTGCAACATATCCTCTAGAAAAATAAAGTGAAATATCAAATCCAAGTTTTCAACATCTTACACCCCAGGCAAGAGGGTAAAAATCTAAAAAAATAAAAAACATCAAAAAAACATAAAAAAAAAACATCATTAGGTTATTCCTTCACTCATAAATCTATGATATCAATAGTTACTTGGAACTCGCAAATATTTCAATTAATTTTTCTCACATCATATTCTCTAGAAAACAAAGTGAAATACCAATCCAAGTTTTCAATATCTTACACCCTAGGCAAGAGGGTAAAAATCCAAAAAAAAATGGAAAAAGTATAAAAAGAAAAAAAATAAAAAGCAAGAAAATAATTCATCCCAACAACAAGGTATACCACCAACGCACTACCAAGGTAACCCTCAAAGATACCAACAACGTGGATTATTCCTTCACTCAAAAAATTTAAGATATCAACAGTTGCTTGAACCTCACAACTAGTTCAAGTAAGCTTTTCTGCAACATATCCTCTAGAAAAACAAAGTGAAATATCAATCCAAGTTTTCAGTATCTTATACCCTAGGCAAGAGGGTTAAAAATCCAAAAACATAAGAAAAATAGAAAAAGATCAAAAACATCTGAAAAGCAACAAAAATCAAATACATTTGAAAAAAATTAAAAAAAAAACATTGTTGGGTTATTCCTTCACTCAAATAGTCTAATATATCAACATTTCCTTGAAACCCACAGCTAGTTCAAGTTGATTTCCCACAACATATCCTCTAGACGCAAAAGTGGAATATTAATCCAGATTATCAATGTTGTTTATTCAAAACCAAGTTATGCTTTGATTTATAATTGAGGATAAACTTGGAAATTTGTTTGCCAGTAATGTAAGTGAGCGGGATGGCTTTGATCCACTTAGTAAAGTACTCAGTGGCGGTAATGATGAATATGTGGCCATTGGACGAGGTAGGATGGATCTTGCCCACGAGGTCGAGTCCCCATTGTGTGAAGGGCCAAGGAGATGTAATCAACCAAAGTTCCTGTGCAGGTGCATGAATCAAGTCACTATGTATCTGACATTGGTGACACAGTCTGACAAATTCAAGTGCATCTTTCTCAATGGTTGGCTAGTAATACCCAAGTCTCATTATCTTTTTGGCTAAAGTAGGACCACTTGAATGGGATCCGCATATACCCTCATGTACCTCTCACAAGTTCGTTCGTGCTTCATCAGTGTCAAGACATCGAAGAAGGGAATTATCAAAGCTACGTCGGTAAAGGGTGTCACTGAGGATGGTGTATCTGGCGGCTTTTCGGATAAAGGACTTTCGTTGGTTATTGGATTGGTTGGGGGGAAGGGTTTGGGACTTGAGGTAGTCATAAATGTCTTGATACCATGGAGAATTGGGACCAACAAGCTCGCAAACCATCTCTGATTCTGGTATGTCATATGCAGGAACCAAAAGTTGTTCTACCAAAAATTTAAATTGAGGCACATTACTAGGAATGTCTAGGAGAGAGCCAATTGTGGCCTTTGCATCTGCTGCCTTATTTTGTGTTCTTGGAACTTGCTCAAAAGTCACCATGTGAAAATATGTTTGAAAGTTGTCAACCATTCGTTTGTAAGGCATTAATTTCTCATCCTTAGTGTCATAGTCATCATTGACTTGGTTAATGACCAATTGAGAATCGCCATAAACATGAAGTGTTCTAATTTTCCATTTGATGGCCATTCTGAGTCCTGTGACAAGTGCCTCATATTCTGCCACATTATTTGTACATGGAAAAGCAATGCGGAAGGACTTAGGAATGGAGTCTCCTTGAGGGGTGATAAACAATATTCCTGCCCCCGAGCCATGATTAGTATGAGATCCATCAAAATATAGCCTCCAAGGTGACTTAGGTTCTGTATGAAATATTGAATCATTTGGAAAGTCTGCTACTAGTGGATGATCACCCTGTATAGGTGCATCTGCCAGTTGGTCTGCTATCACTTGTCCCTTTATCGCCTTTCTTTCAACATATTGAATATCATACTCGCTCAAGATCATTACCCATTTGGCTAGGCGACCTGTCAATGCTGCGCGACTTAGGAGATATTTCAGGGGATCAATCTTTGCCACTAAGTGCATCTAGTGATTGATCATGTAGTATCTTAATTTCTGAGCAGCAAAGACAACTGCTAGGCAAGCACGTTCGATGGTTGTGTAATTTAGCTCATATCCAACCAGTGTCCTACTGATGTAGTATATGGCCCTTTCCTTTTCTTCATGGTCATTTTGTGCCAGTAATGCCCCCAGTGCTGAAGTTGTTGTAGAAATGTATAGAATCAAAGGTTTCCCTTCAATTGGTGGCATTAAAACAGGTGGTGATAGTAGATATTCTTTTATTTGTTGGAAGGCCTCTTGACATTTATCTGTCCACACAAAAGGGATACTTTTGCGCAAAAGATACTCAAATGGGTGACACTTGTCTGCCAATTGTGCTATGAAGCGTTGGATGGATTGTAACCTGTCTTGCAATGTCCTAAGTTCACTTATCCCTTTTGGAGGAGGCATGTCTAATATGGCTTTCACCTTGTCAGGATCGACCTCAATGCCTCTATGAGAAACAATGTACCCCAAAAGTTTTCCTGATGTCACGCCAAAGACACATTTCTTTGGATTCAAGCGGACCTTGTATTCTTCCAGTCTCTTGAAAATTTTGTCTAAAACCTTCAAGTGGTCTTTTCATGTCAAAGATTTTTCCAAAAGGTCTTCTACATAATCTTTTGTTATCTTGTGCATCATATCATGAAATATGGTTGTCATGGCTCTCTGATACGTGGCACCTGCATTCTTAAGACCAAAAGGCATAACATTCCAACAGTATGTGCCCCAAGGACATATGAAGGTTGTCTTGTGTTGATCTTCAGGGGCAATACGAATCTGATTATAACTAGAAAAAATGTCCATGAGGGACAACATCTCATATCCTGCCGTAAGGTCCACTATGATATCAATGTTTGGCAAGGGAAAGTCATCCTTTGGACAAGCTTTATTTAGGTCCTGAAAATCTGTGCAGATGCGGATTTGACCGTTTGGCTTTGTGACTGGTACAAGATTTGATATCCATTCGGCATAGTCTATGGACCGTATGAATCCCACATCTAACAATTTCTTAAGTTATATTTTCACTAACAAGGCGATCTGTGGGTGCATCTTTCGCAGCTTCTGTTTCACTGGCTTGGCCTCTGGAAGTAATGGAAAATGGTGCAAGACAAATTCTAGATCCAACCCAGGAATATCAGCATAAGACCATGCAAAGTTGACCTTACACTCGGAAAAGAATTTGTGGAACTCAGGTTTCTCTTCCTTTGTCAAAGATGTCACAAAGAGGACCATCTTAGGATCTTCTGTTGTAGATATGTTTACTTCCATAGTGTCCTCTATGAGCATGGCTGATTTTTCTTGAGTTACGGGGAGAAAGTCTAGTCCTCCATCCTTAGGTGCCTCAGAGCGGTTGTCCCCTTCGGATATGTCCTTTATTTTTACTTTTTTATCGTCAGAAGGTGCCTTTTGGTTTTCACCTAAAGATGTGTCATTTTTTGCTTTATTTTTATTTTTCATTTTGCAACTAGAGGATGGAGTAGTCTCCCCAAATTAAGCAACACAATCTAGGTCAATGGAAAATCCATCCTTGTGGTCTCCACTTGGTATACCCTCACGCAGTCCCATGAATTCCACAATGGCCTCATCATTTTGAAATATGTCCATAGCTGGTGAGCCTTGTTGATCCCAATCGATTAGTTGTGGGTAGACTAAGGAAATACCATCATCAGTATTGTTGAACAATGGGTAGGACGCAAAAAGAATGCTGATAGATTCAGAGAGGTTAAAGATAAAATTTTCATCATTAGGCTCTATATCAGATTCTATTCAGTACTCTGCCTCGCTTGATTCACACTCATCAGCAAAGTAAGGAACAAAGGGAGTGGAGTTTGGGTCAGTAGTGTCATGTGGCAATTCAAATGAATCTGAATGATGGTCATTAGGTTCAGTAGGGTAGACGAGTATGTCAGGATTATGGTCAATAGGAGTAGAAGAGGATCTGGACTGGGTGTTGTTTGGTGTCGTGTCAATTTTGAACATTTTCCATAATCTCTCTTCAAATGTAGGCTCTCCAGGTTCAAGGAACAAGTCATCAAGGCAATAGTCACTTACGGATTGTTGAGAGCCAAATTCCCATTTGTGGGAGTCAGTTTCAGAAAGGGGATCTTCAATTGTCTCGACATAGTCTGAAGCATCTACTCTCTTGCTAGAAAGTGCATTGGTACTATGATCGCCAGATTCTCCTGGTCCTAACCCTAACCCAAGATGTTTAGGTCTTCCTTTAGGTGCTAGAGGTTCTTGCCTTCCTGTCTTGTGCTTGCCGAGGCCACTAATTCCATTGTAGCCTTTTTCCTTTATCATGTCATATCCTTTACCATACATTTTTACTGGCAAGGGAGTTGGATCCTCTAGTTCTCTATAAATCCAAGATAGCACGTTGTCAATGTCCTCTTGACTCATTTCACCCCACTTTATGAATACTATTTTTGGAGGGACTCTAAAAATTTCTTTTGACTCTAACATGAAGCAAGGCTTGCCGTAGACCTGGGGAGACTTAGGCATCCTCGTTATGCAATAGGCCGTATTCAACTTATACTCTCCACACCCTTGGTCCTGGATCTTAATACTTGTGTTGACGCTTGGGGTGATGGATGAAGTGGTAGATGTCATGGAGGTGGTCATGGTTGCCGAAGAAGCAGAAGTGGACGCGGGAGGCTTCGCAAGTGTTGATGGGTCAATGAATTTAGAGGATGAAGATGTCAAAGCTTCACTATTGACAGGCACTTGGCGCTCTGAGATACCTCTCAAATTGGTACAATATTGAAATGGGTCAGGGTCTCTACATATGGTAATCTCAGTCCCTTCAAAGGGAAACTTCAAACACTGGTGATATGTGGAAGGGACAACTTTCAAGGCGTGAATCCAAGGTCAACCAAGTAAAATATTGTATGGAAGTTCTAGATCCAGGACTTGACAAGTGGTGTCCACAATGACTAGTCCAATACGAATCGGAAGTGTAATTACGCCTCGAGAGGAACATTCTTCATCATCGTATGCCTTGATAACAATGCTCTTTGTAGCATCTACACAAGCATCAGAAAAGCCTAGGGCCTTAACCAATTTCAAGGAGCATATGTTCAGTCCTGCTCCACCATCTACTAACACTCATCTGACCTTATGCTTATGGATAAAAACTTCAATGTGAAGGGCATCATTATGATTGGATTTGGACGATGAGTAGTCTTGGTCTGAGAATGTTATATGGTGGGGAGCGGTAAGATATCCCACCATGGCCTCAAATTGATTGACATCAATGTCTTGGGGAATAGAAGACTCTTGTAATGTTTTGTCGAGTATAGCCTTATGAGTTGGGGAAATCCATAGCAACTCGAGTATAGAAATTTGTGCAGGTGTCTTCCCAAGTTGGTCAATGAGGTTAAAATTTCCTTTAGGCTGGGATTGTTTGGGTAATGGATTGAATTGCGATTGTTGGGTGGATGGGCCAGTGATTGTTATCTTTGGTTATCTGGGAAGAGGGCCGACTATGGTAACTTTTCCCCCATGGGTAGTGACATTGCATTCAGGGGCCTTTCTGATAGTAACTGTGTTGACATGTTCAACAGTTTTTCTAATATTATTTATGATAGGTCCACCAGAATAGTCATATGCAATACGAGCATGGTTGGCTCAATTATTGTTATTGGATTTTGACGTGGAAGGGTTACTAGAACCATGGTCCTGCAGTGGGTTTTTGTGTATGGTATGGTCTGAATTAGATGCAAATTGTGGTCCACCTATCTCAATGGTACGATTCTCAATAAGGTCTTGTACCAAATTTTTCAGTTGTCGACAGGAGGAGGTTTTATGTCGTTTTGCTTGATGATAATCACAAAATGCGTTGTCATCCCACCAAAATGGTGTAAACTGCCTTGGGTCATATGGTTTTGGGTCCTCAAGTGTTATGACACCATTTTGAAGGAGTTTCTTGAGGACTTCTTCAATGGGCTCACCCAAGGGGGTGTATGTGCGACTCTTAGGGAACTGTCTGGGTTGTCGGGGTTGCCTTTGATTTGGGTTATTTTGATTACCTTGGTTATTTTGATTTTTCTGTACAACATTGGCAGCATGGGTCTGTGTGATCATCTGTGTATTTTGTGGTTGAGCCCCTTTAAGGGTAAGCACAGGACCCATTGCATTGACAGCCTTGGCATCTACAACACCATCATTGGTGACATGTTTATTCTTAACCAAATATTTGTTCTTGTTAGTGGGTGGACTTGCATTTATGTTTTTAGGACCGTATTTTAATCTTCCCTCAGCAATGAGTGCTTTCTCAAGTTGGACGCCTCATTCGACTAGGTCTGCAAATGTTGTACAACAATGAACTCGCAAGCCATTTTTCAATGGGCCTAGGAGTGTCTGTACAAACATGTCAACCTTCTCTTTTTCAGGTATGTCTATATGGTAGCGACTTGCTAGGCCTCTCCATCGTTGGAAAAATGGGATAAACGTTTCACCAGCGTCTTCTTGTGTAAGTGTGCATAAGCTAGTGATGGAGGTGTCTGTGTCAATGTTATAGGCATAATTTTTCACAAATTTTTTTACAAGTTCATTCCATGTTTTTATCCCCTTCAAAGTGGAGAACCATTCAAGTGTGGGTCTTGTTAGACTCTTGGAGAAGAGTCTCATCAAGTAAGTGTGTTCATATGCAATGTCCATACAGTTGGTCGTGAATTCTCGAATGTGTTCAATAGGATTTGTCTTGCCCTTGTATTTGGTGAAGTTTGGGGCCACATATCCAGGAGGAAATGGTGGCATGTATAAAGTTGTGTCAAAAGGATATGGACATAGATCATATGACATTGGTGGCATTTTGTTGGATGTTTGCATGTTTTCCATCTATTTTTGGAGGTCTGCCACTCTGGCTATCAAGACATCTATTATGGGATTATTGGTCGCATCACACATGGGAGTGATGAGTATCCCTTGAGTCCCCATTGATTGTGGTAGCATGTTCAAGTTTGAATGTGACATGTGTTGTTGTGGAATGTATGATATGTTTTGGTTTGGCAATTGTTGGTATTGCCAATTTTGATGAGGAATGTGTTGTTGCATGTGAATTTGTGATGAATATGTGGGGATGTGCGATCCAGCCATATTTGTCGATATTTGGGGGATCTGGTAACCTTGACTATTCTAGTGACCAAAGGTATTCATTTGTTGTGTCATTTGAGTTCCTTGTCCATATTGGAAGAATTGTCCATGTGGGATGTTGGTATTTTGTCCTTGGAATTGTCCATGCAAGATGTTGGTATTTTGTCCTTGGAATTGTCCATGCGGGATGTTGGTATTTTGTCCTTGTGATTTTCCATGCGGAATGTTGGTATTTTGTCCTTGGAATTGTCCATGCGGGATGTTGGTATTTTGTCCTTGTGAGGCATTGATGTTTAATTGTGATGATGTGTTAACGTTTGGTTGGGGACCTCTAATGAGAATACGTCGTTTTGTTCCTCCAAAGGGGTTGAATGAGATTCCAACATAAGGATTTGATGATGATGTCCCTATGGTCATAGATGAAGTTCCAAATATGGGGTTTGAGGAACTTTCCCCCATTAATGTAGATCCAAGGGTAGTTCCAACTGTTTCTGAAGATGTTATTGACATTGCGAGCATGGATTGTGATATTGCTGGTGGCATGGTGGGTGTTCCTCCAATAGATGTTGCATTGATTGAGTTGCAGGTGTTTTGACTTATGGTGCCACTAGATGTAACATTGATAGTGCTTGTAGCAATTTGTGTGGTGACAACAGTGTTATTGTTGGAGGCATTATTCGTGTTTTGTTGAGGTGTCAAGTTTTGTGTCGTGTTGTCTGGAGATGAAGGTCTTATGGTATTGATGTCAAAGCCTCTTGGTAGTTTTTCCCCTTGGTCTAAAAGCATAGCAAGGTATCTGTCAACATCGTTCAAGACCAAGTCCTCTACAAATGAAGCTACATCAGGATTTTGGGCTGCAGCATCTAGATCCTCAGTTAATACTTGTCCATTGTGGTCTCTCTATATGAATGGTTCGAATGGATTTCGAGAGGATGTTGGAAGGTTCATGGAAGATGGTATGTTCATGTTGGTAAATGGATCGTTAAAAGTCATGTCTTGGTTCATGTCATAAGTGTTGGTGTGGATGTTGGTGTCGAAATCTTGTCCAAAGTTTTCCATTTGTCTTGTCTTTCTTTGAAGCCTAGTTTCGACCATAAAAAAGAATTGCTCAAATGAGGATAATGATTATGACAACTAGTCTATGTTTTTGGTGTTTTTGTGATAAAGGATGACAATGCAAGGTGATTATGATGTTTTCCTAAGGAAATGATTGATGCAAGAGGATAAAATTGACTAGGTGCACAATGAGGACTAAGATGATAATGTTTTCTAAAAAGGTGACTAATGCAATGTCAAGGAGCAAAATGAGGACTAGGGTGAACACTATTTTTGGTTTTTTTTTTGGATTTTTTGGATTTTTAGGCATAAAATATGCAAAGTATGGACTAAGATGAATGCAATGTGGAAAAAGGTTTGCCTAACCACTCTAAGATTAATCTATGTCCTAATTTTGGTTATCAAAGGACTTGTTAAAGGGACTAAGTGACAAGGTCAAAATGACTAGTGAGTTTTCCTAACTAGACTGTTGAGTTGAAAATTCTCACAAAAAGGACAATGACTAAAAAGGAGATTGTTGACTAAGTCCCAAGATAACCTACTCTTGAAGGAAATGATTTTGCAAAGTGTGATTAGGTGGCCTAATCCAAAGTCTGCAAAGATGAAAACCTAACGACAAGTCTATGTAGGAAAGGATGATTATGAAGCCTAGGGAATGCAACTAAAATTAACAAGGTTGAACCTAAGGTAAAAATGCAAGCTAATGGTTGAATGATGAAAATTTTGAGCAATTTTAGTTCTGGTTTCTAACAGAAACTTCGAGAAAATATGGTTGACAGCAGGCAAAATTGTTGGACTCGAATTCAATTTTGTGATGTTTTGATGAAAAGTCTGAATTGTCTGAAGTTGATTATTTCATTTCCAAATTTGTGAGCGTTGTGTATACTGTTTGAGAATCTAGAAAACACTTAGCAAACACGATGTTTTGAATGTGTAATCAATCACAAAGAAGACAAGCACAATCCTATGGTTAGGCCAGGACAATATCCACTAGATTCCACTTGGGTTTCCCCAGCCACATATCCTTAGCGTGTGAATCCAGAAGCTTGGCTGCACGAGCTCCCCCTTACAGTGCACTCTCTTCTCAAGCCAACCAAGCTTCTAGCACCCATAAAACTCCCATGGCACGCTGATCACCTCTACTAAAGACTGTGAAGATGTGGATGCCTTCACAACGACCATTGTTGTGCTAGCGGATAGAAGGTTTTTGGCTACTACACAAGAGTATTTAGTTCGGGACCCTCGTTCGAGTGGCCATACATGGGGCAAGAGATTAATCACTGATTAGGTGGCACTCGAGCCTGAAGAGGTTACGCTCAACAGGGTTTATGGGAGTACTACTCTGTCCATATGACACATCCGCACTCGTAATCCTAGGCTTTCCCTTAGGATTCACATTTGTATACCGGTCGAGGGTAGCTCAGCCAAAGAGCTTCATTGCCGGTCTGAGTCACCTTGGGGTGAGTACTTTTTCCCACCAAGGAAGGCCCAATTTCCTAGAGTCAATAACAGTTTCTGTTGCACCCAGGATCGCACAAGTGCGCAAGGGGAGAGGATACTCCTATTATTGAATCGAAGGTTACACAAGGTGAAAGCATTTGTTCAGTTTAATAGCCAAATTGAAGTGTGAGGAAAACACATCAAACACTTTGTGTATTTTAAGCCAATGCTTATGATGTCAACTCAAGCACGCAAGTTCTTTTTAAGCCCACTAATCCTTCTATGTGAAAGAGGCACTCAAGATAAAGCAAAATTGAAGTGAGAGCCCTGCAAAACACGATTAGTAGTTTTGAGTCTCCAATCTTTGACAAGCGAAAGTGGACGTTGCAAATCTCAAATCGTGAACATTCAAACCTAGAATAAAAAATGTCAAAAATTAGTCACAAAATCAAAGTTAAATTAGGAAGCAAGATAACATAAATTGAACTAATACACAAAAATTAAGCTAGGCTAAAAATCTAATTAATCTAAAAATATAAAAATCTTAAATTTAATCTAAGCTAAATCTAAAAAAAATTAAAAAAAAAAAAAATCTAAGGTTAATTAAATCTAAAATCTAATCTAAATCTACTAAAATTTTAAAAATTAATTGAAAATAAAAATCTAGTCTAAATCTAATGTAATTAAATTAAAATCTAAAAGATTTAAAAACTAACTAAAAATTAAAATCTAATTTATTTAAAATAAAAACTAAACTCTAATTAACAATCTAAACTAACTAAATTAACATTCTAAACTTTAATTAAAGAAATCTAATCTAAATCTAATTGAAAACTTAAGTAAAATATAATTAAATTAAAATAAAATAAAAAATCTAGTCTAAAATTTAAAAACTAACTTAAAAATTAAAATCTAATTTATTTAAAAATAAAAACTAAAAAGAAATCTGAAAAGTAAATGAGAATTAAAATCTAATGTAATTTAATCTAACTAATGAAAAGAAAAGTCTAAATAAATGTACATGGAACGAAATAAAGGTAAATGCATAAAGCTAAATAAACTAAGGCGGGCTAAATAAAGCCTTTCTCGCAAGCCTTTCTCGCAAAGCAAAGAGGCATTTCATCTTTCAGCTCGTCGAATTGGAGAAGTGAAATCATTGCCAGTGAAGGAGAATTTGGAGGAGCAAACCAAGGGCACTGTTGAAAGCAGCTGACACCGTCATTGCCGAATTGGAGAGTGAAAGTCAATAATGAGCATGCGTAGCCCATAAATGCGCCCAACGATTTTTCTACCAAGGCAATAGCATTTAATGAATTTGGTACCTGTCAAAAGAATTCATCAAAACACTTTAGTGTCTACGTTTGCAACACTTCAAGATTTATGTCACGTTGTAACGCAGATCTATGGGAATTTGGCAGTGGGAAAATCAATGTGCTCAACACGGAAATAGATGTCTGCAGCAAAATTCGGCGAAATGATGTGAAATGTGAGTGAATTAGTCTCTGTCTTATCAAAATAAATGTGTCAAATAGTCATTACAAACTTGTAGCGATTATTTTCATCAAATCCATCAGAAATCAGTGCTATTATTCTCATCTCTATGAGAGGCGGGTGCATTATATTAAAGGAAGTCACAGATAGATGTGTACGGGAAGGCAAGTCAATTGACCAACAAGCTGCATATGGAGCAAGGCATTAAAATTAGTGGTTTTATTACATATTCTTATCAAGAATCGATGATTAGATTGGACTAGATCTTCTCACATGGGAGTGTCAAGTTGGTTGACTTATGCGCTTCAAAACTATCTTGTGAGTTTCTAAAGTTTCTTGCGTTAGAGAGCATACGTTACCTGGAGAACCATGACTCTAAAGATTATCGTCCATTGCTCATTGAGAAAAGTGTCTATGGTTTGATCTTTGAATAGAGTCTGGTGACTTAGACTGATGTCAATAGAAGGAAAGCCTTAGAATAGAAACATCTGCTCAGCCCAAAGTCCATGCAAAACTGTTTCTAACAATGTATGTGCGGTGGGTACGTAGATGGAGCATCTAAAGAACAATGCTTCAAAACGTTGTTTCAGTTTGGAGCATCGCTCTTCGACACAGGGAATGCAGTCATAGCATTTCCACGTCAGGCTTTTCAGCCCACTAGGCCGCCTTATGGCTTCACTTTTCCTAGTTATCCCGCCCACCGATTTCCAGATGGAAAGCTCATTATCAACTACTTGGCCAATGCTTTCAAACTGGCACTGCTTCATCCCTATCTTGAAAGCACGGAGCCTGACATGACGAACAAAGCGGGTACATACTACAGGAGAGGAGTGTGTTTTGCGGTGGTGCTGGCAACTGCGAGGTCTGTGGAGGAATTAAACTTCACTGGAATGGGAAAGAAGAACATAACGTTGAATCCGTTAACCTCAGATGTACAGTTCGAATGGTTTGAATCAAAGGGCAGGGGACGTGGCTTAATGAAGGCCAAACATCGCCACATCAATTGGGTAAACGACTGATTGGGTTCTTGAAACCTATGTGAGTCTAAGAGTGCTAAAAAAAAATGATTTATGACAACAATACATTAAGAAATGGAAACCATCAAAATGAAAGACTCGAAATATTTACTTCAAATGTTTGAGTGATTAGATTCATATAGATGTGATTCTTCATTGATTCAAGCCAGTATTATTGAAAACCTTACAAGGAAGACACTTTTTGCATCTTGACTAAAATCCTGTAGTTTTACTTACCAGACAAAGAGAAACGAAACATGTCATGAGATAAATTGTATATTCCACTGGATCTATTATATGCACTGAGAGTGATATGATAAAAGCAGATGAAGCTAATAGTCCATAACAAATGTTTGATCAAAGAATTATATTAGGCAATATGCAGCATGATATACATGAGTCAGGTTCACCAAATGTATTAAGGAGAAATTTCCAAGTTAGATTGCAAATAGCATAAAACTATTAAATCCCTAATAACAATGGAGAACAATGAAAGCAAGAAACATGAGAGTATGAAACAAATTCACCTAGTCTTCAAGCCTCCATTGATTGACCTCCATTGGCCTTCTCCATCTTGCTGAAAATGATATAATTGCCCTCAAATTTGAAGTGCAACTATAACCTATGACAGCCAAGCAAAATATTGAAGTAATGTGTATGCTCAAGCACTCAAAAGCTCTCAAGCATACTGAAAATAACTTGTCCAAAATGACTTGGAAGAGGGCCTCTTAAAGAATTCCAAATGGTGAATGGATGGACAGGATTAAAAGTTGGTGAAGCCCTAAGATCAATGGCTAGGATTCAATGTGATAAGGATGATTAGGGTTAGGGCAACATTAGGTCAAAGTTAGGGCAAGCCTTGAAATGAAGGGTTGGGATTTAATTAGAGATAATCAAATCAATGGTGGAGAATAATAGGTAGTTGGAATAATAGAAATTATTTAATTTATGGAGGAATGTTGACGTATGAATTAAATAATGGTTTAATTCATAAATGGGAATGAGACAAAAAACTTGATATTTATAATTATTTTAATTATTTATTTGGTGGGATGGAAAGTGGGCTAAATAAATAAGTTTATTTGATTCAAGGATAAATGATAATGTTGGTAATCAGAAATTTATTTAATTATTAGAGGGAATAAGAACTAATTAGTGACGTATTTAAATAAATAAATGTAATTTATTTGTTCAAATAATCATGGAGGAATAATTATGACATTAGGATGTGATTAAATAATTGAATTATGTGAGTAAGAAGCATGGTCATCGTAGAAAATATGGTTTGCAAGTCGAGGCCATTTTTATGTGTCTACACAAAGAATTTGTTTAATTCATGAAATATTATGATGAATCTTTTGATTTCATGATGTCATTTGATGATAAAAGTGAAGTTTTATGTGAAATGTTAGTAATCCTTGATAAAATTGGAAATAACTATATTCCCCTTTGAAATTAACAACAAAATTATCACATCATTACCCGAGAGTTATGTTTAGTGCAATCATGACCTGATTTATGGAGACTTGGGATTAAACAGAAGTCAATCTTTGTTTTGTGAATGCAGAATTATTTCTTAGGTTGTCTTTGTTTCATATCTTTCAAGAAAGGTAGACTTTTTATGGTTTTGTCTGTGAAGATTCTATACGAGCTGTTTATTGCAAGTAAAATCGTTGTCAACACAAACATCATTTGAACTTTCCTGTGTTACATTACAAGTTAGAAACATAGGTTTCTGATTATCTTCAAATTCCTTAGTCATATGTGTAAACTATTTACCAGCATCTGCTTGCTTCTTCTAGCACTTGTTAGCAAAATGACCATACTTTTTGCAATAATAACATTGTACCTTAGACTTATCATACCTCTAGTTTCCTTGCTATCAAGTTTTGTTGTTACTCCCCTTTAAATTAGGAGAGTTCTGTCGATATTTCTCCTCAGCTTCTAAATTAATTTTGTTGTCTCTTTGATAAAAAATTCTACTTCCTCTTCCTTTGTTACTAGACCTTCTTCTTCCTTTTCCTCTGGTAACATGTAGCTGGGTTTTGAAGGCATTCTTCAGTGGATTATCATCATATCTGGACATCCTAGATTCATGAGCAATCAGAGAACCAGTCAACTCATCAATCTGCATTTGACTATTGTCTTTAAACTCTTCAATAGGTATAACCACATCTTCAAATTTCTTTGGAAAACTTCTAAGTAATTTTTCAAACACTCTCTTATCTGAGAGGTCCTCTACATATTGTCTCAATTGATTAACAATGTTCATGACCTGAGTCATAAAACTATCCATAGTTTCACTTTCCTTCATCTTCAAATTCTTAAAGTCTTTCCTCAAGTTCTGCAACTTGACATTCTTCACCTTGGATATACCCTAGTAACAAGTTTCAAGAGTGTCCCAAGCCTTCTTTGAAGACTTTGTGGTTGATAATTTCTGAAATATGGATGCATTTAAGCCTTGATGAATAAGTCCAAGAGCTTTATTATCTTTCTTTTTGTTCTCCTTTATCAGATTCTGCTATGCATTTTTTAGAGCCATTTTTGTTGCATGATCAACTAGCTCTGAATATCCATTAGTAACAAATCCCTAAAGTTCATGAGAACACAATAATGTTCTCATTCTAATAAACCAAGAATCATAATTCTTCTCAGTTAGCATAGGAACCTATCGCTAACCCAAACTACTATTTGACACCATCATAATGCAGATTCAAGATAGCTACAATCTTCAAATGGAGGGCAAAGATGCTTTCTAGCTCTTTCCCCAGCTATCTTCCAACTCTTTCACAATCAACAAACTCAATTTGGCTCTTATACAAATTGTAGAAGAAACAAAAATTAAAAGCAACTAAAATAGGGGAAATAGAGTAGATGAGAAATGATATGATACAACATACAAAATATTTCTTTTATTGATAATTCAAGAATACAGAGTTGAATTACAATCTGGCATCAATCACAAAGCTTCCAACAACTTTATTTATAGATGTGGAAGGCTGTGCAAACTTGCACCACATGGAAAGAAAAAAATTCTTAAGGATTATGCAGGAAGATTAGATTCATGTGGTTTTTTATGAAGATAGAGCATATAAAAAACAAATAAAATTTTGCACTAGATATTAGGCGGTTCTTAGATGGTGAATGAACACAAAATCAGATTGTAGGCGGTTTACAAACTTGCAGTCTACGCCAAGTCAAGATCAAGATAAACATGAAACAGTTTATGTGGTGAGAAGAAGTGGTGGAAGGGTCAATTGCCAATGGCGGTGCACCAAGTTGGTTTGCATAGTCGAAAAACCATACATAGAGGAGAAATTAACACTCTAACAAAAATGATGTGTTTCTTTGTCATAGTGACTCTGACAAAGATTTTTTGCACCAACTACATGTTGATTTGTGTAAGCATGACATCTCCTCCTCCTTTGACAAGGATTATCAAGATACACCTTTTGTGTCTCACATTAAAAACTACAGAGTGGTAGTTTTGGTCTTATCCTTGAGCTTTTTTAATGGTGAAAGTAAGAGGCCCATAACAGAGTTTGTGAAAATTGTGCAGGAACAATAAGAAGGAAATCTACATATCATTACACTTCCTTTGTTTTACCATATTTCTCATAAAGACCTTTACAAGAAGCTACAGAAAGGAGAGCTCAATAACAAGTGGGAAGAAAGGTGTAGTGAGGAATGGAGCAAATCCCTCCAAAGCATAAAAAGTGTTAATGCCATAAACCGTAGTGACTACATCACTGATGTTGACTACAGAGAAGACATTGTCAGTAAAATTGTTCAACTCCTCCCTCCTAACCTTAGCTTTGACGTTTCTCATGTATAGGGGAGGGAGCACCTCTGCTTGGTATTTCTTTATTTCTTTCTTTCAATCTTCTTTCCAGTGAAATTGCACTTAAAGTTTGTAAAAGGAAACAAAATAATTTTCTTGGTTTTGGTAGGAGATAGCCAAGATATTTAAGAAGGTTGAAGAGAGAGACGGTGTTAAGGTGTTAGGGTTGCATAGAATCATGGGATGTAGGAAGATCACTATATGTAAGTGTTTATGCAATTTCTATGACAATGAGTACAAGGGCAAAGTGTTCCACCTAGAGTTTGGAAGCAGGACAAGGGTGTAGACACACAATGACTATTGTAGGTGGTTGCACTCATTGATGAAAAAAAATTAGCTTTGAATTCAAATGAGGATCAGGTATGCATATTTCTACCTAGATTTTGAAAATACATAGGTTTACGATCTACCTATTTTTGATAGTTTTCAAACTAATTTTTTGAGTTGTTAGACTTGATGAATGGGTTTAGATGCTTTAACAGAGCTATAAAAATATATCAACTAGATATGCCTAAAATATATAAAATATTATGCACATTTATGGGCTTCCCGGATCCCATATATATTACATAGGTCAAGAATAAGAATTGTGTGGATAGGAATCATGGTAAAGGGTGAAAGCCCAAAGTTATGGTTAATCCCCTATCAATAGATGCGTTTGTATGCCGAGTAATAATTATCAATATAAATTTGAATGATTAGCAAAAATGATCTTCATTGTCTGATGAGAAATAGGGAGGATCAAATCCCAAAAAAAAATTAATTCAAAAACACTTTGCTATAATCTAGGTTCTTTGATAATCAACATTGAACCATGTGTAGGGTTGTTTTTAAAGTATAGATCACATTTTGGTTTAAATAATATGTTTTAAGTTTTGATGAAATCACATTAATAAGTGGATCTAATAGAAAAAATGGTATGATTTCAAATGAATCATTTAAACAAATCAAAACTTGGAGTGTGTTGTTTAAACTCGATCTGATAAATTATTTTTTTGACAAAGATAAAAAAAAAGTCTTTTAACAACGCTACTAGAATTATGGGTGTTTTGTTATTTCAAATGCACATTATTGATAGGCCCTTCCCCTGCATACTAACAACTATTTTTGTTTTTTCTTGTAAACAGGGATGGGTCATTCTCAAAAAGCGCATAAAGGAGCACAAAGTTTTCCTTGCACTTGATAACGTAGATGATGAGGAAATCATTGCAAAATCCTATCTGAATTTGATGTACAAAGAAGGAAGCATGATCATTGTGGCATCTCCCCAAGCTAATATTTTTAAGTCTAGTCATCTTCATCAAGCTGAAATTCCATGTGAGGATGTCCCCCATCTGTAGGAAGATGAGGCACTCTTGTTGATCAAAAGGAATTCTCTCTGCAACAAAATCAAAAGTTAAGGAACTTTGCAAGGGAATGCATTATTTTAGGTGCATACAATCCATTGGCACTAAAGAAGTTGGGTGAATATTTGTGTAGAATGTTTGGTAGTGATCCAACTAAATGGGAAGAAATTCCAAAACTATTTGCCCTACTTTGTCTTTGGGGATGTTCTTTCTATTTGCAAGAATTTTCTTGACTGAGGTTTTTGATATACACTTTATCTTAGCGAAGGATTTTCTGATACAGCTTCTGGATGGCACTGAAAGGAAAGGCCTCATACCTTTCTTAATGGAGCTTCTCAATATGGATCAATGCAAACAACTTTTGAAGACTACTACAAGTGAAGGCCTTACCTCCATCATAGGGGAGGCTCTTAATTCTAACCTCAGAGGCCTTTTGAATGGGAATGAACTTAAAAATGTTATTGGTCTCTGTAGCTAGGTCTTCTTTGGGAATTAAAGCCTAAATATTGGTTTTGAATGTAGAAATTTTTTATGCTATGTATTAAATTTTTATAGTGTGTATAGGGTTATGAATTGTCGATTTGTGACTATATTTAACTAAAGAGGGGTAAAAATTTATTCAAACCAAAATAGAGCAATACAAAGCAAGGGCATTACACACCCCTATCTATCTCCACTAAGTGGTCCAATTTTTTAGACAAATTAGGGGTAATTGACCCCTTTCCAGAATATTGCAATTAAGCAAATGATCAGAATCCCATTCAGAAAAGCAATTCACAACCCCATTCCATTCTCTAGGAATATGACAGAAAGTAATAGAATCCAAGGAAGCACATAGATTAAGAATTTATTTTATAATTACAACCAAATTCCAACTGGCATCCTCTAACTACTGCCTCTTTAGCAAAGTCACCACCAACTAAGAATCATATTCACAAATGATTCGTATCCACCCAAGAGCGCAATGGAAAGAGCCTCCATCACATTGTTAGTATGCCAACCCTTATAAACAAAAAAAAAAACTCAATAGTCCCAGAACTATTTCGCCCAACACCCCCAATACCAGCATGACTAGGATTTCCTCAAGAAGAACCATCTATGTTGATTTTCAACACACCCTGAGGAGGAGGATGCCAATGACCCTTCCTATTTATCTTCTGAAGAGGATGCCAACATTTATTTCTCATGTTCTAGCCAGCAACTTGAGCAACTCCCCTCTGAATAGGAAGGTTGAGACAAGTGCAATAGGAAAAATCTCCCAGATCCACACCCTCAGCCAAGTCACACTTAGCCAAAATAGTTTCTCTCAAAGAATGAAGAATTTTCCACAATAAATGTTGGAGAGCCAACTTCACATCTTGAAAAATCTTGTGATTCCTCTCCATCCAAATATGCCAAATAATAAAGGTCAGTCCAAGAGCCCAAGTAACTTGAAGAAAAGAGGTTTTAACAAGGGCCTTCCCCCACCGGGAAAAGAACTCCACCAAGGAAGAGACATGCCAACAAGCCTGGTTCCACACACCCCACCATAGGTGTCAAAGCCTCCTAGAGAAGGAACATTAGAAGAAGAGATGAGAGATGTACTATCCTCACTATTATAGCACAAAACACACATCAAGGGACCCTTGAACCCTTGCTTGCACAAGTTATCCCAAGTAAGACACTGATTCTGGACCACCAGCCACATAAGAAAATTACACTTGGGCCAAGAAAATTTGTTTCACACATGCTTCCACCAAGGAATCTTAGTGTCCCCAAAAATTTTCCTAACCAACTCTCCATAGCCTACTAAAACTGAGTACTTACTACATAAATCACTGTTACTCCAAGCCAAGACATCCTTCCCCTCCATGAGATTGCATTCACACAATGTAATAATCTGAGTTACCTCTTGCCTATCCTCCTTTGACCCTCCTAGTGGCCAATTCGAGGAGTGCTTCCATCTACGACTAGCAACTAGTCCAATATTCTGAGCAATCTTATATACTCAACTATATTCCAACCTGCAACAGTAAAGTGATCACAAAGAGGCTAAAGGTGAGGGTAAGCAGAAAGAATAGGAGGATGACCATCCCAATAATCCCACCAAAAAAGAGCCTAAGAACCTGTGTGATAGATCCAAAAAAGCCCCTTCTTAACCAACCAAGCCCCCGATTTCAAAGTATGCCAAATCATAGATCCCCTTCCTTCTAAAGGGAAACAAGGAATATCAAACGTTTTAATATCCTTAAGATAATTTTGGGTGAGAATATGGGCCCAAAGTTGATGTTCAATAGTACACCAAGGCCAATATAACTTAGTTGCAAGAGCTTTCCCATTCAAAATAGCAAAATGTAACCTGAGGCCCCCCTCTTTCTACAGCCTACACACTGTTTCCCACATAACAAGACTCCACTTAGTTGACTACAAGTTACCACTCCAAAGAAATTGTGATGAGAGAGCATCAAATTCCCTTAGGAAATACAATGGATCTGCCTAAACAAAACACCTATAAATAGGGAGAGCCTGGATGACCGACTTTAGAAGAGTCACTCTTGGTGCAGTAGAAATCTAACGATGAGACCAATTAGTGACTTTACTATGCAGCTTATAAAGCAATTTTTTCCAAGAAGACCTAGGCTACCTACCAATAGCAAGAAGTATTACCAGATAGACAAAGGGAAGAGACCCAATTTGAAACCTCAAAATATTATTAATCTATTGTTGAATAGCTTAAGGAGTATTAAAAACAAAGATAGATGACTTGTGCTCATTGACTTTCTGACCTGAAGCAGCAAGATAAATATCCAAAGCCTACCTAAAAGAAATAGCCTCCTGAAGGCAAGCCCTCCCCATAAGAGAAGTGTCATCCACAAATTGAAGATGAGAGAGTTGTGACAACCCATTGCCCCAACACCAACCTTGGATCCTACCCTGGGAAACCCACGACTTAAGAAACCTACCTAGACCCTCATCCCTAATAATAAATAGATAAGGGGAGAGATGATCTCCTTGATGAAGGCCCCTAGAAGCCCCAAAAATCTCAGAAGGTTCCCCATTCATAATAACATAAAAGGAGGAAGAGGTAACACAACTCATGGTCCAACTAACCCAATCCGGACTAAAACCAAAGCCTAAGAGAATTCTTTGCAAAAAACTCCACTTAACTATATCATAAGCTTTGGCCATATCCGACCTAATGAACATAGACTTCTCCTTAGAAGTTTCCATAGAGTGAATGACTTCAAAGGTAACCACCAACCCATCTAGGATTTGTCTACCAGCCATGAAATCCCCTTGCTCCTCAGAGATCATAGAAGGAAGACAAACTTGGAGCCTCTCTACAATCAATTTAGTAATAATTTTGTACACCACATTACAAAGAGAAATAGGTCTAAAGAATTTGAGTTGATCTACACCTTCCTTTTTAGGAATGAGAACCAAAAACTTAGAGTTCAAGGAATGAAGCATCTTCTTACTAGGAAGAGATTCTTAGGAAACCTCCAACAAATTCAAGCTTGTAATATCCCAAAAGTCCTGAAAAAGTCCAACATGAAAACCATCCAGACCTAGAGCTTTACGTTTACTCATCCCAAAAACCTCTTCCAATTTAGGCAGAGAAATTGAGTGGATGAGGAAATCATTCATATCCTTGGAAATTAGGGAGGGAATGAAAGCAAGGATAAAATTATCATCATCTTCTACAAGGGGTGAATCCTCAGAATAAATAAATAAATTAAAAAAAAAAACACTGTCTAGCGTCATGAGACAAAGCTTGCAAATAAGATATGTGGATCCCATCCACATTAAACAAAGAGGAGATAAAACTTCTATTATGACGAGCCTACATAGAATGATGAAAGAAAGCAGAATTCCTATCCCCTTCCTGAAGCCAATCAATCTAAATCTTTTGCTTCCAAAAAATCTCCTCCTGGAGCTCCCACTCCTCCACTACTCTCACAACCTAGGATTCTACTTGACCTAATGCATCCGAGAAACCAAAATCCTAAATTTAGCAAGTAATCACATCAAGGCACGTCTAAGCATTCCTCTTCATAACCTTAAGATTTCCAAAACTCATCCTATTCCATCTCTTAAGGTGAAACTTGACATACTGAAGTTTCTTAACAAAGGTGTACATAGTTATACCACAAGTAGGGCTTCAATCATGCCACCACTAGGCCATAAGATCATGCAAAGAAGCCTCATGAAGCCACATAAGCTAAAACTTAAAAGGAGGATTCTTAGGAACTGTAAAAGAGGTTACTAAAAGTTTAATTGGGCAATGATCAGAATCCCTCCAATCAAAAATCTTAGAACAAGTAACCAATCTACCTCCCACCCAAAAACAAAAAACAAGAAATCTATCAAGCCTTTCAAAGATCACTTCCTCTCCACTCCATCTATTTTTCCAAGTGAAAACCCCATTGGAAGGCTAAACATCAATCAAAGCTAGTAAATCCACATTCTCCCAAAAAAATATTAGAAGCAGGCCAAAGCTAAGGCAACCCACCTCTTTTCTCCTCCAATCTCAACACATAATTAAAATCACCAGCTAAGACCCAAGGAAGATATGGAGCACATGATCTAACATACCTTATATGAGCCTAAAGCCATATTTTTCCATGAATATCATTCAAACCATAAACATTAGTAACCAAAATGGTCTCACTTGATTCCAAAGAAGAGGCAACCATGGAAATAGTAGAATGACTAGAAATCCACCAAGTGGAGCAATCTTTCTTGGGTCCCAAAAAAGAGCCAAACCCCCAAAGCTCCCTTGAGAACCAATGCACTAACACTAGCCAAAATACCAGATACAAGAAGCACACTAAAGCATGAAATCCACTGAAAGTTTAGTCTCTGGAACACAAAAAATGTTCAGAGAATGGACAACAACCAAATCATGTGTAGCCTTTTGACAAGAGGTGCTATTCAAAACCCTTACATTCCAAGAGAGAACAATCATGGAGGACATGGAGAAAAGTGAGCATCAATGGGTTTAATAGACCTAGATTCCACCAAAAAATCTCTAGTACACTTAATCTTCTCAAGATCCTTCTTGCAGCCATTTTTAGAAGAGTTCTAAGATGATCCCTTCATACGCATGCATTGTTGCACCCCCAAGGCAAGAGAAGACCCCTTTCTCTTTCTATAAATAGCCCCTCCTTTTCCAAATCTGCCAAAATTATATTGTCATCATCTTGCTACATAGGACCATTCAGAGACACCAGCTGATCTTGCACACCATGTGAGAAATGAAGATCATGACCGGACTCTTGTCCTTTCCCCACATCACAAACCATACCAACAACACCAAAAGGCACATCTAGCAAGATTCCTTCCTCCAAGGTGGAAGTGTTCAACACTTCAAACTGCTTAAAGTCCTCTTTAGTCTATCTATCCTTCAACGATCTCTTCTAACCACAACCCTTAGCTTGAGGCTTAACAAGAACAAATCCATCTTTATCTGATGCACCCTCCATCATGGAAGCTTTCCCTTTATCCTCCTTTAAAACTTTTGGAGCTAAAGATGAAGGGGAGGAATTAGAAGGAGGAGCTTTATTAATCCTAGGACATTGCTTCTAAAGATTTCCATACTCATGACGAATCTAACAATAGAATGGAATGGATTCATAATCAAGTTGTTAAACCCAAGACAAAGAACCAAGACAAATTTCTAGAGAATCCAATAAGGGAGTGTTCAAATCTATCTCCACACATATCTGAGCAAAATAAACCACCTTTTTTTAAGGGTTTGTTGAGCAACTGCAATAGGCTTTTCAAGAAGAGCAACAATACATTGTAAAATATCTTCTCTCCAGAACTCCAAGGGAAGTTGTTGCAGATAGACCTAGACAGGAACCCTCAATGAAAATTCCTTAGCTAAATTAAAATCCATATGCCAGGGTTTGATAAACAAACTAATATGATTATAAAAGTAGGGTCCTCCCTCAAAAACTTGATTCCTATCAACCATATTAGAAAAAAAAACCACAAAATAACTGTTAGCAGCCACCATAAGCTCCATGTCTCCCTCAACCTGCCATGAACACCTAATCCAAGCATCCAAAGCTGACAAAGGTATATGAATCCCAAGAAATTTGTAGATAAGATCTTGTCTACTCTAATAAGAGACGTCATCAACAACAGATTCAAGATAAATTACCAAAACTAGCATATCCTGGCTTCTAGGAAAACAACCATTCACTTTCTTCAATTTAGGGCCCTCCCCCACATAAAACAACTCTGACTACTAAGCATTCAAACCTATAGAAGAGAAATTTTTAAATGCACCACCCCTAGCTACCACCAAGTTGGTAGAAGTTTGATGCTCTGCCATGTTCTCACAAACCCACACTCCAGCCAAAAGAAACCCCAAACTAATGCAAAGAAAAGGAAGACGGGGGATAGAAAACACCGATCCAAAACACCATGCATCAAAACCTAACACCATCCACACAAGCTTCCAACACAAGAAGCACTAAACCAACAAATAAAAAGAGCTCAAAAAAAAGATTCAACCCACCCCCACATGCAGCAAAACCCCACCCACACCAAAAAATGCCCTCCAAACAATTATTCAACAAAGAGAAAAAGCATGCAAAAGGGCCAATGCCCTCATGCAAGCCCACGTCCTACCTGCAATAGTTTTCCCTCACCATTCAACCGCCACTCCATCGTCAAAACTCCTCCAAACATTTAAAACTCCACAATTTTTTTTTGGGTGAAATCCAAGGAACTAAATATGATATATTATAAGAGCTAGTGTTTAGTTTATAATCCTATTGCAATTTTTTTTATTTTCCTCCCCAAAATGGTTTATTATTGACAAGTAATTCTAGTATATTTCTTATTACAATATTCTTTTTGTGTAAATGATTTCATTACAAGTGGTATTAAAGCATGATCTTGATTCTTTTTTTTTAATAAAAGGGGTAAAAAATTTATTGATCAATAGAATCAAGCATTACAACCAAGCCAAGGACAAAGCCTGAAGGAACTGAAAAGAACAAATAGAACAAAAGACAAAATCAACCACCACCTGCACTGTCCTCAATAAGAGCCCTCTCCAAGTCTAGATGGAGGTCCTGGGGGATCTGAGCCTAGTCATCAATCTACCAACCCTCCAAATGATCAGAAGCCCATTTGGCCAAACAATTAGTTGTCCTATTCCATTCCCTCAGAATGTGGACAAAAGACACCATCTCCATCATAGTACCAATTTGTAGAATTTTCTACAACATCACCACCAACTATCAGCTAACATCTAACATCTTCTTCTAATTAAGCAAGTTAACCAAAACCTAAGAGTTTGATTCACAAATAACCTAATGCCATCCCATATCATAGGCTCACTCCAAAGCATGAAGAATTGCCAATCCCTCTATAAGGTTTATAGTCTGCAAAACCGTATGAATAGAAAAGAAATAAATCACTGATCCAGAAGAGTCCCTACCAACCCCACCAACTCCAACCAGTCCCAGATTACCCCTGGAGGAACCATTAGTATTTACCTTCAAAGTGCCCACCTGGGGGGCTTCCAGTTCCCCACTCTCTGAACACACTGCCTTAACCACCTACCTCTCTTACAACAAGTAGCAGCTAGGGATAACCCTTGAATTCCCAACCTAGCCACCATCTCCAATTCCCTTCTCTCTAGCGGCAACACCACATCTCCCTTCACTTCAATCGTCTCCTAAATCATACTAAGGATCCTAAACTAGACCTATTGTATCTACAAGTGCTCCCCTCTGAAGATCCTCCTATTCCTTTCTAGATAAACCTACCACAATAAGAAAATAGGCCTAGCATGCCATGTGTCCTACAAAAAGGGAGCCAGTGAGGGCAGTCTTCCCAAACTATTCCAGAACTCTACTAGGGAGGAGGCATAATATAGGGACTGTTCCAAACACCCCACCAAGAGTTCCAAATTTTCAAAGTGAAAGGACATCAAAAAAATAGATGAGGAGTATCCTCCTCACCTTTCCCATAGATAACACACTGAGAGGGGCCATGGAATCTGTGTTTCTGAATATTATCCCATGTCAAACACCTGTTCCAAGACAAAGTCCAAACGAAGCAATTGCACTTTGGCCAAGAAAACTTATTCCAAACCCTTTTCCACCAAGACACCTCCACCCCCTCTACCCTTTGAGAGAGCAACCTTTGGTAGCCCAAAGCAATAGTGTAGTGACCTTTCTGATTGGGAGACCACACAAGAACATCATTCTCCATAAGGGAGCTACATTGCCTACCAGAAAGAATATTATGCAATAATGCACACTCCTCCTCCATGCCCACCACCGACCACTCATCTAGATTCTTCCACCTAGCACTCACAAGTTGTCCCTGAGAAGCAAACAACTTAAAGTTGCTCACCCTCGACCATCCCACATCACCAAACCTCTGCTTTAGGTTTTCCAAGTGAGGAAAGTGAGTGATAATGGGGGGTAACGATCCCAAGCATCTGTCCAAAAGTGGACCTCCATTCCATGTTTACAAATCCAAAATAAGACATCTTTGACTAGCCCAACACCTTTCTTGAGAGTAGCCCAAATTGTCGAGCCCTTCCCAACCAAAGGGTATGTAGGGATGTCTTCCCAAGGAATATCCTTTAAATACTTATGGGAAAGGATCCTGGCCCATTTCTAATCCTGCTCAATGCACCATCACCAATAAAGTTTAGCATCCAACACCATACCATTCAATGCAGAATGCCTCAGCCCCAGATCCCCATACTGCTTGGAATAACAAACTGTATCCCATTTAACAAGGCTCCACTTTGAAGATGATAGAATTCCAACCCATAAAAACTGCCTACATAATGAGTCCAACTCATTGAAAAATACCATAAGGGCCACATGAAGCATACCATGATAAATGGGGAGAGCTTGGACAACCGACTTGAGCAACTGAACCCATCCCAAAAGGGATAGCCAATTGTTGGTCCAATGGACCACCTTCACCTGAAATTTATCTAGGATAGGCAACCATGAATCCCTAGCTAACCTACCCACAGCTAAAGGAATATCAAGATAGGACAATGAAAGGGTCCCAATCTGAAACCTAAGAATTTGAGCAATTCTCCTCTGAATAGATCCTAGAGTGTTGAAGAAGAAGATGGAAGACTTGTCCTCATTAATTAGCTAACTTGAAGCCCCAAGATAAATATCCAAAACCTTGTGAAGATTCCTGGCTTCCCAAATAGTAGTCACCCCCATCAAGGCTGTATCATCGACAAACTACAAATGGGATTGAGGGGGTAGGTCACCTCCCTAGTTCTAGCCCTAGACGAGGCCCTGCTCCACACATCTTCTTAGAAGGTGTCCCAAACCTTCAACCATTAGGAGGAACAAGTAAGGGGATAGAGGGTCACCTTGCCTCAATCCACAAGAGGCGCCAAAGAGCTCTAAGTTATCCCCATTAATCAAAATGGAGAACGAAACCAACGTGACACAACCCATGACCCACTGAATCCACTCCTCTCCAAAGACAAAAGCAACAAGAACCTTTTGAAGAAAGGACCATCAGACTCTATCATACGCCTTAGCCATGCCCAGCTTGATAAACTTCACCTTTTCTCTAGACTTGGCCATCGAATGAATGGATTCTGTTGCTATAATAATACCATCTAGAATTTTCCTACCCTCCACAAAGCCACTCTGCTCCTTAGAAATGAGCACCAATAGCCACTTTTTCAGCCTATTAGCAATTAGTTTGGAGATAATCTTATACACCACATTGCAAAGAGAAATAGGACGAAACCAACTTAATTTGTCTTCCCCCTCACCCTTGGGAATGAGTGCTAGAAAAGTGGAATTCAGGGCTTTTAACATCTGCTTGTTCCTATGAGATTCACAAACCACCGCTAACAAGTCCATCTTGATAATCTCCCAAAATTCTTCAAAGAATTCAATCAGGAAACTATTCAAGGCCTAGGGCCTTCCCCATCTTCATCTGAAACACAGTCTCCTCCAACTCCTCCAGACTGATCTCTCATGAGTTGATTCATCATATCCCAAGACACCAAAGACAAGATACAAGAAAGAACATGTGCTTCCTCCACCAAGCTACCCTGCATATCCTCTTCGAATAGGGAAGTGAAGTACTGAACTGTTTCTATTGACATATCCTGAAATGAAGATAAAGCCTCACCCCTATCATTGACCAGAACATGAATAGAATTACTATGATGCCTAGCCTTAATAGAGTTGAAGAAGAAAGTAGAATTTTTGTCTCCCTCCTAGAGCCACTCAACATAGGCCTTATGTTTCCAAAATATCTCCTCCCATAACTTCCATTCTTCCAAAGATTTCAAGGCCCTTGCTTCCTCCTACAACAGATTCTTTGTTGCCCCATTTTCCCTAATTACCCTGGTAATACCATCTAACTCCTATTGAGCACTGACTTGGCACTAAAAATATTACCAAAACATTGTCGGTTCCAATGCTTAAGCTGATATTTAACAAACTGAAGAAGCTTATCAAAGACATGCATAGCCGTTCTAAAGGAAGTTTTTCCCATCCACCACCACTAAGCCATATAACCATGGAGATTAGGGTCACGTAACCACATTAGCTGGAACTTGAAGGAAAAAGTGTGGGGCACCTAAGTAGAGAGGATAAAGAATTTTATAGGGTAGTGGTCTAATCCCCTCTAGTCCAAAATCTCAGAGCTAGAAGACCACCTACCACCAACCCAAAAGTAGGAGACCATGAACCGATCTAGGTGTTCTGTAATGCAGAACAATACTACCAGCCCTCCTATTTTTCCAGGTAAATAGCCCATTTCCCGACTTGATATCCACAAGATTCAAAGAAAATATGTTGTCCTAGAACAACATTACAGAAGCCTCCAACCTTGCAGTGCCACCTCGCTTGTCTGCAAGCTCGGTAATGGCATTAAAATCACCACTAATAATCTAGGGATGATAAGGAGCAATGCTATAGATAGACCAAATGTTGGACCACAAGATCTGCTTGCCCTACAACTCCATTGGTGCATACACATTGGAAAAAAGAACAAGCCCCCCAACATAAAACAAGAAGCCACCATGGAGAGGGAGGACTTGAAAGACACCCACCATTAGGGATAGATCTTCTAAGGGTTCCATAAACAAGCCACCCCCCATAAAGAGCCCATGAGCACCAATGCATTGTAATTCACCATTCCTCTATAACTTAGGCATTAAGTCCATCATATACTCAACAGAAAGCAAGCTAGTCTCTTGCAAAAAAATGACATCAAGGGAGTGACAACTAATTAGATCCCGAACAACTTTTTGTCTAAGGCCATTGTTCAAGCCCCTTACATTCCATGAAAGAACTATCATTGCAAAGGGCTTGAAAAATGTGTATCCAAAGTCTTGACTGGTCCTGACTCCACCAAAGTCTCCCCTCCCAAGCTTAGAAACATTCTTCAATCCCCCTTTCTTTAGATCTTTTTGCAAAATACCCAACTGTGAAGATAACGCATTGTTCTTGCTCCCCACCATGCATGTTTTCCACAAGGGGTGAACCTTAGCCTCACTATCCTTTCCTGCTTCTGCAACACACCCCGACTCTTCCTGAGCCTCCATTAGTTGATCAGTTTTGAAATGCAGAGTTTCATCCGCCTGTGAAGCCAGAATCACCTCTGAACTGGACCCTACCTGCCCAGGACCTTTTCCTTCCTGCTAAGAACTTAGCAAGCCCAAACACACCACTTTCTAGGGATCCGACACTGCCTCAATAGGAGGGCCTTATTGTTTAGTTTCCAAAATCCCTTTATCCAAATCTAGTAGTCTCAGGTTCACTTCCTGCTGGATAAGATCTTCTAGCACCTTGAATCTATTAAAAATATCCTCATCCTGCCTTTCCTTTAGAATCCTTTTATGTCCCCTATTTTTGTTCCATGCTCTAATAGGAGTAAAACCATCATCCCTAACACCATCACTCTGAATAGGATCCTTACCCTTATCCAACCTAGGTGGATTACGAGGAGGTTGAGAAGATGGATCCTCCAAAGGCTTAACCTTTGGACATCTCTACTGGAGGTGGCCATACTCATGACAAAAATGACATCAAAAAGGTAAAGTCTCATAATCAAGCTGTTGCACCCATGAACACTCTCCTACACACACTTCTAAAGAATCTGACAAAGGTTTACTTAAGTCTATTTCCACATAAAATATGGCATAAGTCATTACCTTCTTGAATTGAGTCTATTGTGATGAACCAATAGGTTTCCCTAGCCTCGAGGCCAATAAGTACAACACATCATTGCGCTAGCACTAGACCGGTAGCCTCAACAGAGAAACCCACACTGGAACCCGACTCAAAAGCTCCTCAACTAGGTTGAAGCCTGCATGCCATGGCTTAATAAGCAAGCCCACCTAGTTGTAAAAGTAAGGGCCCCCCTCAAAAACCTTATTCCAATCCACCATGCAATCAAATTTAACCATAAAATAGTTGTTCACCAAGAGCTTGATCTCCATCTCCCCCTCTAGCATCTAGGTCCTCTGGGCCCAAGCATCCAGAAATTGCATCAATATTTTCAATCCCAGAAACTTACAGTACAAGGAGTGTCTTGAATAGTAATCAATATCCTCTTCCAGCATCTCCATTGGAATCACTACATTCGGCCTCTCTTTGCACCTTTCCAAGAAACCATTAATCTTCGGTATTTGTGGTCCCTCAGATGGACCCATCCCAGTCTTCTCTGGATCTAAGGAAAAGAGGCCATTATCATAAATTTTCTCAACCTGTGACATGGGTTTCAAGCCAACTGCCACTTGAAAATACATCTAAGGGTTGGCCCCATAAGAGTCCATATAATCCATTAAAGCCAAAGAGAGCCCTCAACAGGCATGCACACCCCAAACCAAAGCTTAAAAAAATCCTCTACCCACTATGGATCCAAATTCAACTCTTGTGAACTGGCCCAAAACCCCCCTCCAAGACAATCCCCTTATGAGAGAGGGACAAGGGAAATGCTACTCAGGGCATATGCAGCACCAAAGTCCAAAAATGAAGACCACACAGGCAAGACCAGCCTGCAGTCACCACAACCCAAGGGGACACTAATCAATCAAATCCTTTCCACCATAAGACTATGTGAAGATGAAAGGAGAGGTAAACGAAGCTTCACCGAACCCCTTTCCCAACCACTTCCACAAACCAACACTTTGCAAAAATCTTAACCTCCTTGAACGCCAATCTGAGCCTTCCCAACACTCGCACCAGCAGAAAATGAAGAAGAAAATATATGAAAGGAAAACACACCCCCCATAAAAAGAAACCAAAGAACCCCCTCCCCCCCAGATAGAAAAGAAAGTAGAGATCACCGATCAATAGAAAAAATATACATGCATGGATTATTCACATCATGCAGCTAGGGTCAGGATGGCCCCGAGCGCCTACACCCAAAGTCGCGTGATCACCATTCCAAGTCAGTAGTTTTAGAAGTATGTTTTTCATGATCTTGATTCTTGAATGCAATACATAAGATGATTTTATTTTGATTTAGGAGGTCAAATTGTGAAGCATGTATCTTCCAATTTGACAAAAAAAACTATTTCTATTTTTTAGATGATTGATTAAAGTATATATTACAATTGTTATGGTCTAGATTTGAGGTAATTTGAGCAAAATTTTGCTATGTTATTGCACAACTAAGGTTTCTACCAATTTTATTTTCAAAGTTGCAAAATAATTATTATTATTTCAGTAAAATTCTTGGATGTTGAAAAAGGTAAGAAAGGAGGCACTAATAGGCTTGATTTGAAGTAATTTGAAGTTTTTTTGAGTAAGTTATTACAATTTTATTGTTTTTATTAAATTTTATTTATAAGCTATAGTTTATAGAATTTTTATAAAACTTGGAAAAAAATATTAGGGGCTTGCTCTTTGAAATTTAATTTTATAGCTAACAAAAATTTGAAATAATTTGATCAAGGTTTGGTCAACAAAAATAGATTTTCCATCATTAAACCAAAAAATGGTAGGACCACAAACTAGAGGTAGGGGTAGAAATTCCTACACTCTTGAAAAGATGATGTAGGTACATCCCTAGGTTACCATAAAATATAGATTCATGTTTAAAGTGGTAGGATGTGTGGTCTAGTTAGGTAGTTTGTTTGTGGTTAGTAGTTTGTGTTGGTAAATATTAATGCATTTCAGTACATTAAGGAGCTATCTTATGTATTTGTGGTAAGAGTTATATATATAGTTTTTACATCTTTTATTAAGTTTTGAGGTCTGTTGGATAAGTCAAATTTGATAATTTAGTTCACAAAATAATTGTGCGATGGTAGTTTGTGATGTGGGAACTATTTCTCTTTTGTAGATGATCTATTTTGGGTTTGTGTCAAAGGTCAATATTTGGGAATTTTATGATAATTGTTTAAAAGTTCTCTATTATGCCACATGGAGATTATCCACAGTGTGACCATTGGAAAATTTTAAGTATATTATATTTATTTAGTAATAAAAATGAAAAAGAGCATAATCGACTATTAAGGAAAAAGGTCAAGAGATAGTGCAAGAGTTGCATTTCATAGTGGGATATCACCTACTTTATGAAGAGATCTAATATTTTATCAGAAGGGTAAGATGACATAAATATTTAGTTTAAAACATGGTCCAAGGCTAGAGGTAAATTCTATGATGTGGTGGTGGACAATAAAAAATGGATAACTTTGTGTCTATGGAACTAGTTGACATGTTGGGGGTTAAGGAGGAATATATTCCCATATTGGATTGTTTGGTTGTATCATGGAGATCAAATATTTTTGGAAGAACAATGTTGTGTAATACATTGAAGCATACCATGAGGAGGTACTGTATGATATAGCACAAAAGGATGTGTGTCATTTTTATTAGAAAGAACATGGAAATTTGATAAAGAAGCAATATATAATGGGAAGGATAACAACTATGTGATCTAGAAGGATGGAAAAAATCATAAGGGTGTGTGCAAGAAGTTGAGTCCACTTTTTGGCCAAAAAGTGGAAGTGTTTTCCCTGATTTTCAGTACTTGACACATTTGACCTTAAAATTTGAAGCACTTAGAGATGAAATCTTTAAAAAAGTCACTAATCATAAAATGTAGTGCTTGGAGTCTAGTTTCCAAATATGTAATTTATTTCAATACCCAGATTGTACAAAATGAGTTTTAATAGGCATTTCTAAAAACCACTGTTTAAAAGTCATTTTTTTTTACCATACCATGCACATGTACGACATCCATATTTTGACTTAAATTATGGTATTTTTCTAAATCCTTTTGGGAAAAGTTTTATGACTCACTAAAGCTTGTTCTTGATATTTTTTTGTAATTTTTTATTGAATTTTTTTTTTTGTTAAATTTTTATTAGGCAGATTTGTCGTTTTGAAAAATCGTCATGTACGACATGCATAAGATGACCTAAACTTATCATTTTCTATTTTTTTTAAATTGAAAAGAATTGTCTGAAGTTTGCTCTCGTGCAATCCATTTTTCAAAATGTTATGTTGATCAAAAGTTATTAAAATAGTAAAAAAATATGATATTTAAAGTTTATGGACCAATTTTATTAGAAATTAATTGAAAAATAGAAAAAATAATTCAATTGCAAAACAAATTAAATATTTAGAATCTGCATTGTTTCATCTAAAATGAGTTTTAATTTTGTCAGAAAATTTTGCAAAAAAGGTCGTCAGCCATATGTCCAAAGTTGGTATTTTTCTTTGACATTATTAGGGCCTTCAACTTGCAGGTCAAACTAGGTTGAAGGCCTAGGTTCGGACTTCCAATGCTTTTCACAAACCAAAAACCTTGGCAAAAACCCGCCTACAATGCAAAACAAAATTCAAATTCAAAAAAATGGGATCCCGATTATAAAATGGGATCCCATTTATTAATAAACGGGATCCTGTACTATAATCGGGATCCCATTCCCATCCGACAGTATTCGAACCGTTGTAAATGGAACGGGATCCCATTTCATAAACGGGATCCCGTTACCTTTACAACAACTCTGACATTCAATGTCGGTGAACGGGATCCCGATTATAGAGCGGGATCTCGCTTATTAATAAATGAGATCTCGTTTTATAGTAAGCGAGATCCCGTTTTATAAACGGGATCCCATTTATTTTATTTAAATACACTATGCAAAATTATTGTGAAGTCTACAAATTCATATGTATGGCCGAGAGCACTAAAAATGAATTATTTTTCATAAGTTATTGTATTTACAGGCAGGGAATTTGATTTTTGGTTGATTTTATCAAAGGGAGCATCATCTACACCATTTTTGAAGTGAAATTGTGTTATTTTTCTGCTTGTTTGGAGGAACAAAAGGTTTCAATTTGCAATATGGATTGAATTTTTCAAAGGAAGCATGAAGAAAACAATTTTTAAAGTGGAATTGTGGTAGTTTTCTACTTGTTTTGAGGAACACAAGAGGAAGAATTTTGTCCTAGTAGGTATTCAACTTCCAATTTGGATTGAATATTTTGAATTATTTCACTATTAACATTCATTTGTTCTTGAGAATTTTATAATTATGGGAGATAAAACTCGTAATAAGAGAAGAAAGACATTGACTCCTCAAGAACTTGAAGCAAATAGAGAAAAAGAGAGACAAAGACAAAGAGAAAGAAGAATGAGAATGAAATCAATGAATGATGGTGGAGCAACCAATTCAACAACTATTGAAGATGAAAACATTGAAGATACCATAGTTGTAGATGAAGCTAATTTGCAAGGAGTCAATTTGGAGAAGAATATGATTATACAAACAAGTCCTACAATGTTTTCAAATCCTTCTTTGAATATTAAGGAGAATGTTTCAATATGCACAAGTCCAGGTACGTCTTCAAATCCACATGTTAGTGAAATGGTAAATTTGTATGTAGAAGTTTACAAGATGCTAGATATAATGATGTTGACATTGACTATATTCAGAGAGATAAAACTTTTATAGAATTTGTTGAAAACAAAAAAGAAAAATATTTGTTGCAAATGAAAATCAAAATGATCATTTTCTTGAAAATGAAAACAAAACCTATATTTTTGATGAAAATGAAAATGAAAATGAAAATGAAAATGAAAACCATTTTGTTGATAAAAATGAAAATGAGAACTGTTTTGTTAATGAAAATGAAGATGAAAATGAAAATGAAAACCGTTTTGTTGATGAAAATGAAAATGAAAATGAAAACCGTTTTGTTGATGAAAATGAAGATGAAAATCTAAAATGTGATGTTGAATTTAATGAAAATACTTTTTTTAAAATTGGAAGTGGTGTTTTCGATAATCTTCCTGATCAAATTTCTTGGAGGCAAATAAGAACACATGCAAATAGAATATACACCAAATTCTTTTATCGTAAAAAAATTGCATTTCAATGTCAACTAATGATGCAATTGATGAGAATGCAAAAAATGAGGAAAGTAATGAAAAGGTTAGGCTTTTATGTTAAACCAAAAAGAAAAGATCAATCATTAAAACATGCTATGTCTATTGTTGCTAGTGCCATTCAATATATTGGGAAAAATAGTGATCTAAAGATAAAAATGCAGCAAGAAGAGCTATAACTACTGCTATAGTTAATAAAACAACTTTGAATAAAAGAATGGTAAGCAATATTAGTGAAGTTTTAAAAATGCATCCTAAAACATTACTAAGAGTGGCAAAAAGAAGAGAAAGTATAGAAAATGATCCTATCAATCAATGTTGGAGTTTCAAAGTGGACGACTAATTAGGTCCGATATAAAATTGAATGTTGAAATTAAATCTTTGATCAAAAATATTGGCATGATAATACTAGGGTTTCATCTAATGCTAGAGATGTTTTAAAATTAAGGGTGGGGTCCAAAGTTCACGATCCTCACCCCAAACACCTATTAGATACAACAAACTGAATTTTATAGAAAATTTTGTAGCGATTCAGTGTTACCTGGTAATATTAAAATAAGTCAAAGGTCTTTTGAAAAATGTAAACCCTGGTATGTAAAAATTAATAAGCAACGAATAGCTTTTTGTTGTAAAATACATGTTCAATTTTGTTATTTTTATGATGTTTTTCGATATATATGTTGTACCTTGCATTCTAACATGATTATACAGGATTGTGGTATTGATATGCCACCTAAAGCAATAAGAGAGTTTATTTTAGGTTTGTTTTGTGAAAAATCTAATCATAAATTATTTTATTTAAGTTTTTGTATTTCTGGACAATGCATTAACTATGGAAATCTTTCATTTTTAAGAATTTGTTTGCATGAAAGTGTTGATCATGAGTTTCGACAACAATTAGTAGACGTCAAAATATTTAGGAATGTTCAGTATTCTTTAAAAGATGGAAAAATAGGAAAGCATTG
Organism: Sequoia sempervirens; assembly: GCA_007258455.2. NCBI lineage: Eukaryota > Viridiplantae > Streptophyta > Pinopsida > Cupressales > Cupressaceae > Sequoia > Sequoia sempervirens. The sequence continues at coordinate 239,117,051 of VDFB02086081.1, forward strand.
TGATTTAGTTACAGAAAAAGTTAGTGTGCATGCATTTATGAGTGAATTTAATAATAAAATTATACCAAAATATGTTATGCACTCTAAACATGCTCGATGGCTTGATGGCCAATTTCGCGCATGTAGAAACACATTTCCAATTGGTACTATACTTTCAGTGGTTGATTTTTCAGAGAATTATACTCTCACTCCGCAAGAGGAAATTAAATCTCAATATTATAATTCAGTGCAAGTAGCTATGTTTGTTCATATTGTTTATAAACATGTAGATGATAGCACTGAGGATGATAGAAATTTTTTGAGGGAGTATCATTTTTATTTGAGTGACAATCGGTTACACTCATCAGAGTTTGTTCAATATTGTTTTAGTATATTTTATAGAAATTTAAGAGAAAGAGGAATCCATATTAAAGAACACATCATATGGTCAGATAATTGCATGGGGCAGTTCAAAAATGCTAGAATGTTCTATTGGTTAAGTAGAGTTCACAAGGAACTTAATTTCCAACATATATGGAGTTTTTTTGAAGCTGGGCATGGTAAAGGAGAACATGATGGAGCTGGTGCGTGTGTCAAAAGAATTCTTGCTAGAGAACAATTGAAATTCAAGGATTCAGTAAAATTTAAAAATGCACATGAAATTGTGGATTGGTGTAATAGAAGATTATCTACACCTGGTTCGAGTGATTACTCTATAGTTCATCGATTCTTTTGGTTGGTGGAAGAAGAGAACATTGTATCTAGAGTTGATTGTGAGACAATTAGTGGATCTACTAAATGGGATTCATTTAGGAGTGTGACAGCAAGCACATGGACTATTTGGACAAGGGAGCTTGCATGTTTTTTCCATTTTTGTATCTCAGGAGATTGGGAAGCTTGTGAAAATACAAAATGGGTTGAACAATGGGAGCAAAGATCGTTGACACCTGTAGAAGCACATAATCAATATGAAAGAACTATTGAAGAAAATGATCAATTGTTTGCATCTAAAGATTATGATCGTGTTTCAGACCTTGTACAAGAAGGTAATTTTAATTTAATTTATTTCATTTTATTTTGCTTTATTAAGTTATTTTTTAATACTAAATTAGTTATATGGATATGTACAAGCTATTAAATCAAATTTTGTTGGTAGGACATGTGTATGAAGTTATTGCACCTGAGGGGAATGAAGAGCAAACAGAATATTGGTTGGCTCATTGTGTGGAAACTAAACATAAGTTGTTAACACCTTGAGAAGATGATGATGGTTTTCATTATCCAATAGATACGGTGATCCCCTTAAGACACCTCCTGAAGCAAATTTTGATAACAAGTTTTAGATCCCCTTAAGCAATTTTTTAGAACAAGTCTTTGATCCCCTTAAGTAAATTTTGAGAAGTTATTTGATGATGGTTTTTGAACATGTTTTCCAATAGGATCAGTGGTGGTTGTTGGCACTTGGCTACAAAAATACTTGAGAAGAAAGAATGGTCTACCTGCATTTGAAGACTATGAAACAGATAAAAAGATTATGCATTATTCACATTTGGTGGTGGCAACAAATATAAAACTAGAGCGGTATCATGGAAGAACTTCAAAAAATTGCTATGGTCAATTTCTATGGAAGAGCATGAGGCAATCATAGATGCATTGCAAAAAAGAGAGGATGCAAATGGTACAATGGATTAAGTAAATACAGGTAAATATAGTTTTGGTTTTATTTTGTCCTTTTAAATACATTAAATACATGTTTCAACATTGGTCAAGTGTGTTATTAGTTGAAATTGATTTAAATTGTTCTTTTATATATCCTTAAGGCATAATCACAAAAAGGATCGATTCCATACAAATTAACCTAGACAACATGGAATACTTGGTAAAAATAGGTAATTATCAGTTAAATTATATTTAAATACATGTTTTGATTACATATTGATATTGCTTTGATATTAATAGTTAAAATTGATTTATTGTCATTTTTGTATCCTAAAGCCATCATTGCATTGATCTCATACTTTTGAAACAAAAAGGAGAGGATGCCTGGATTCAACCTACAAACATGTGTGGAATACTTTTAAATGCGTACTTGAGTTCTGTACATATAGATAGTTTTATATAAATTAAAATATGTATGTTTTAATGATTTCCTTGATATTTCTTGTACCTTTGATAATGTGGTGTGAAGACCTACTACATTCTAGCCACGAGTTTGAGATGTTCTTGAGATGGCATATCCAAATTTTGTAAACATCATTTTGAGATGACATGTATGTACATACATACTTACAAAATTAAACATACTCTATGTACTTCTATGTATCAAATCAATATTCTATATATTTAGGCCTATTATGACCCCTTAATACATCCCCTTAAGACGTTCTATTATGACCCTTTTAGACATCCCCTTAATTAACATGTTCTATTATGACCCCTTTAGACATCCCCTTAAGACCCCTTAAGACATCCCCTTAATTAACACGTTCTATTATGACCCCTTTAGACATCCCCTTAAGACCCCTTTAGACATCCCCTTAATTAACATGTTCTATTATAACCTCTTTAGACATCCCCTTAAGACCCCTTAAGACATCCCCTTAATTAACACGTTCTATTATGACCCCTTTAGACATCCCCTTAAGACGCTCTATTATGACCCTTTTACATCACCTTAATTAACATGTTCTATTATGACCCCTTTAGACATCCCCTTAAGACCCCTTCAGACATCCCCTTAATTAACATGTTCTATTATGACCCCTTTAGACATCCCCTTAAGACCCCTTCAGACATCCCCTTAATTAACATGTTCTATTATGACCCCTTTAGACATCCCCTTAAGACATTCTATTATGACCCTTTTAGACATCCCCTTAATTAACATGTTCTATTATTGATCCAGGAGCATCCAGTGGTGTAAGGGCAATCTTGCATCACTCAAAAATAGTTAAATTTCAAGTCTCTCAGTTTTTAGATGTTTTTACATTTTTGGATACCCTGTTCGTCATAATGAAATTCTCAATTTATGTTTTTTATTTTCTATTCCTAGGTGGAAAGATATTACAGTTTTAGTTTCCCATATTTGCACTTGAAAATCTTCTGAGTTAGATATGACGCACTTAGAGTTTCTGGATCGGCCCCAAAAATTTTCAAAATCGGCGTAGCTAATTTCAAGCGCGTTATTGACTTCGTGACCTTTCCAACAGTTCAAACGGTTCGTGAATCGAAGTCCGGATCAAAAGTTATGGCCCTGGGAAGTTGGCGCACTTTCTAGAAGATACAATTGCAAATGCTCTTTTGAAATTTGAACTTCATGTTGTAAATTTTTGGTGCCAAACCACCTAAACTCAAATCTGAATGTTGTTTTGGCTCCAAACTAATGAGGAGCTCTATTTATGGGCGGGTTTCTAATTTTTGGGTAACTTTTTGGGGACAAGCTCGCATATTGCGAAAGGGTGATTCTGTAGCTTTCTGTAACTTGCATGTGTTGTAAAACTTGGGATTTGAGATCCTCTGCATGTAAGAAGTTCTATTTTCTGAATAATAAAATTATTCTCTTGTTTGTGGGTTATTTTTTGTGTCTCGGGTTGTGCCCTCATCAAGTGGTATCAAAGCGGGTTTTCTTGAGCGTGAGGACAAATCACCGATCGTGAGGCAGTTCGCACCAGGACCGTGGTTGTGGGTCGAGGTCAAGAAAGATGCCTCCAAGAGTGATGCTTGGTAGGCATGGTGGTGCCAGAGGTGGTCGAGGCGGTAGAAATGTTGGTGGAAGAGATGCACTGGCAGCCCTCCAAAAACAGATTGATGCATTACAAGAGAATTTGAGAAGAGGGTTAAACCCGAGGGAGGAAAGTGAGGATGAAGGAGAGGAAGAAGAAGTAATTGATCAAGACCAAATGTAGCTAATAAGGGCCATTTTGAAGATCGGGAAAAGACCCAGAGTAGAAGTCCCCAGTTATTCTGGAAGTCTGAACCCGGAAGACTTGATCAACTGAATCAACGAGCTAGAAGAATATTTTGAGTATGAGGAAATAGAGGACCCAGATTGGGTTAAGTTTGCGAAAATGAAGCTGAAGGGCCATGCCAGTATTTTGTGGAAATAGGTCCAGTTGGAAAGAAATTGAAGAGGAAAAGGAAATATCACTAGATGGGATCGCATGGTAGAGAAAATGAAGAAGTAGTTCATACCAGTGGACTATGAGTTAGATCTGTTGAAGAAATTGCAAGGGTTGAAGCAAGGAAGCAGATCTGTGAAAGAATATACTAAATATTTTCATAAGATAATCATCAGAATGGGCCACATAGAGGCCAATAAGGAGAAGGTAGCCCAATATCTTAATGGGTTATGACCGAGCATTCAGGAGGAGTTAAACCTAGTCAGAATAACCACCATTGAGGATGTTTATCAGTTTGCTCTGAAGGTGGAAGAAAAGCTAAATAAAAGATTTGATGGCAAGAAAAAAGGATGAGGAGGTCAAAGTGGAAGGGGCAGTCGAAGACCTTTAGAAGCCGAAATGATGATGAAAAGAAAAGCAAAGATGTGGGTACCAACCGAAGCCAAAGGAATGACAACTTCTACCGCCCTCATGATCAAAACAGTGGTGATCAAAGAGGTAGAGTACGAGGGTGATATGGACAAGGATTTGAAAGAGGTGGTTTCAAAGGAACATGTTTTTAGTGTGGTGAAGAAGGGCATCGAGCCTATGAATGTCCACAACACCAAGGAAGGGCAGACAAAAGCCCAGAAGGTTATGGGAAGGTTGCACATATAGATGAGGAGGCCCAATCTGAACATTCAAATGATGTTGAAAGGGGAGAAGTCCTAGTGATTAGGAGAGCCCTCGTGACTGAGGAAAAGGAACCAGAATAGAGGAAGAATCTATTTCGCACAAGGTGTAAGTGTGAAGGAAAATGTTGTGATGTCATTATTGATGGTGGGAGTACCGATAATCTGGTGTCATAAGAGATGGTCACAAAGTTGAAGATAAAGAGGGAAAGGCACCCGCATCCGTATCAAATTGCCTATTTGTACAAAGACCACAAAGTTTTGGTCAATGAGCAATGCCTAGTAAAGTTCAAGATTGGGAGCTACCATAATGAGGTACTCTGTGATATCATCCCCATGGATGCATGTCACATGTTGTTTGGGAGGCCGTGGCAGTTCGATAGGTGAGCTATACATGATGGCCATGCAAATACTTATTCCTTGACAAAGGATGGGGTTCGTCACAAGTTGAAACCCCTAAAGGAGATTGAAGAAAAGGTATCTAGTAGTGCTAGAATTTGTTATGTAGATGGAAGAAAATTTTTAGAAGGTATGAAGCATGAGCATTTGTGTTATGCATTGATTCCTAGAGTGAGTAAGGAGGATAGTGAGAAGGTTCCAGAAGAATTTTCTGGGATGTTGGATGAGTTTTAGGATATTGTTTCTGATAATGTACCTGAGGGTTTACCACCAATAAGGAAGATCAGTCATCAGATTGACTTGATTCCTAGAGCCAGTTTTCCAAATAAGGTAGCTCATAGAATGACTCCAACAGAAAATGAGGAGTTGAACAGACAAGTTCAAGAGCTGTTGAGAAAAGGGTTTGATACAGGAGAGTTTGAGTCCATGTGCATTACTTGCAGTACTAGCACCAAAGAAGGATGGGGAGTGGAGGATGTGTACAGATTCCTGAGCCATAAACAAGATAACAATCAAGTACAGATTTCCCCTACCAAGAATGGATGACTTGATGGACTGTTTGAGTGGAGCTCAGTACTTCATAAAGATTGATCTGAAGAGTGGATATCACCGAATCTGGATTCAAGAGGGTGATGAATGGAAGACTGCCTTCAAGACCAAAGAGGGCCTGTACGAGTGGTTAGTCATGCCTTTTGGGCTAACCAATGCACCGAGCACATTCATGCGGCTTGTGAATGAGGTACTAAAAGAATTTCTAGAAAGTTTTGTTATTGTGTATTTAGATGATATTTTGATTTTCAGTAAGATGTTGGATGAGCATTTGATGCATATTCGGAGAGCCTTTGAGAAGTTAAGAGAAGAGAAACTATTGATTAATTTGAAGAAGTGCAGTTTTGTGAAGAGGGAGTTAGTGTACTTGGGGTTTGTTGTCTCAGCAGAAGGTCTCAAGATGGACCCAGAGAAGGTGAAGGCTATTCTGGAATGGCCTACCCCAAGAACTGCTACCGAGGTCAGATCTTTCCATAGTTTGACTAGTTTTTATAGAAATTTCATTAGAAACTTCAGTAGTATTTGTGGACCCCTGACTGAAACAATGAGAGGGGATAGAAAAGAATTCAAGTGTTGCACTGGAGCGGCAAAGAGTTTTGAACTATTGAAGCAGAAGGTAACAAAGCAACCTGTTCTAGCCCTCCTAGATTTCAACAAGGTGTTTCAGGTGGATTGTGATGCCAATGGTTGTGCCATTGGAGCAATGTTGAGCCAAGAAGGTAAGCCCATTGCCTATTTCAGTGAAAAGTTAAATGGTGCTAAGAGAAAGTATTTTGTATATGATCAGGGATTTTATGCAATAGTTCAAGCATTACAAATATGGAGACATTATTTGTTGCCGAAGGAATTTGTTCTATATATTGATCATCAAGCCTTGCAGTACCTAAATAGTCAGGGAAAATTAAATCAGAGGCATATGAAATAGGTAGAGTTTTTGCAGAGTTATACCTTTGTTTTGAAACAGAGGAGTGGGAAGTCAACTAGGGTTGCAGATGCCTTAAGTAGGAGGCATATATTGATGATAAAGATGCAGATTGAAGTTGTTAGATTCAATAAACTCAAGACACTGTATGCAGAAGATCCTAATTTTGCAGAGGATTGGAAAGCTTGCAAGGAACCTGTTACAGTGGACAGGACTAGGTGGCTGGATTTCATAATCCAGGATGACATGTTATTTAAGAAAAGTCAATTGTGTATCCCAAGGAGTTCCATGAGGGAGAACCTGATAAAGGAGAAGCATAGTGGAGGAATGGCAGGACATTTTGGTCGGGATAAGACCATTGCCATTATCAGTGAGCATTACTATTGGCCTCAGTTGTCACAGGATGTGAAGAAGTTTGTACAAAGTTGTAGGGTATGTCAGATGGCTAAAGGGTGAGCCAAAATACAGGCTTATATCATCCCTTACCTGTACTAGAGAGGACATGGGAGGATATAAGTATGGACTTTGTTCTTGGTTTGCCAAGGACACAACGAGGGAATGATTCAGTCTTTGTGGTGGCTGATAGGTTTTCTAAATATGCCACATTTCATTCCATGTCAGAAGACCCATGATGCAGTCCACATTGTTGACTTGTTCTTCAAAGAGGTGGTGAGGCTACATGGTCTGCCAAAGAGTATTGTTTCAGATCGTGACACCAAATTTGTGGGGTACTTTTGGAGGACCTTGTGGAAGAAGCTGAAGACAGAGTTGAAGTTCAATTTTGCACACCATCCACAAACAGATGGGTAGACAGAGGTTGTTAACAGGAGTCTGGGTAACCTACTGAGATTTTTGGTAGGAGATAAACCCAAGGGATGGGACTTGATCTTACCCCATGCAGAATTTTCTTACAACAATTCTGTCAACAGAAGCACTTGTAGATTGCCATTCTAGATTGTGTATGGAGGTAGCCCTAGAACAACTCCAAAATTGAGGAAGATGGACCAAGAGAAGAAAATAAGTGATAAAGCCAAAGATTTTGCAGAACACATCAAGGATATACATGAGAAGGTAAGAGAACATATTAACAAGATGAATATGGAGTATAAGGAGTTTCAGATTAGTGATGAAGTGATGGTCTACTTGAGGAAAGAATGGTTTCCAGTGCGAACATATAAAAAATTGAAGATGAAGAAGTTCGGTCCCTATAAAATTTTGAAGAGGCATGATTTAGGGAATGCATATGAGGTAGAGTTGTCGGATGGATTCAACATTTCAGATTTGACAGAATATCATGAAGGTGATGCAGAGGAAGTACCAATGATGGAACAGTGTGGGATTCCAGCACCTACTTCAGAAAAGGAGGAGATTGAAGAAATCTTGGATAGTCGTGTGGGAAAGAGTACCAGGAACAGGCAATATGAAGAATATCTGGTGAAATGGAAAGGAAGGCCTATTGAAGATTCATCCTGGTTGCCTAAGGCAAAGGTTGACCGTTCGAGTTTTCCTCCACCATCTAAGACGTGACGGGGTCACTTCTCAAATTACCCTAGGTGTCTGATGTAGGAGCATCCAGTGGTGTAAGGGCAATCTTGCATCACCCAAAAATAGTTAAATTTTAAGTTTCTTGGTTTTTAGATTTTTTTACATTTTTGGATACCCTTTTCGTCATAATGAAATTCCCAATTTATGGTTTTTATTTTCTATTCTTGGGTGGAAAGATATTGCAGTTTTAGTTTCCCAGATTTGCACCTAAAAATCTTCCGAGTTAGATTTGAGGCACTTAGATTTTTTGAATCAGCCCCAAAAATTTCTAAAATTAGCATAGAAAATTTTGAGTGCATTATTGACTTTGTGACCTTTCCAATGGTTCAAACGGTTCGCGAATCGGAGTCCATGATCAAAAGTTATGGCCCCGAGAAGTTGGCGCACTTTCTAGAAGATACAATTGCAAATGCTCTTTTGAAATTTGAACTTCATGTTGTAAATTTTCGGCACCAAACCGCCTAAACTCAAATTTGAATGTTGTTTTGACTCCAAACTAATGAGGAGCTCTATTTATGGGTGGGTTTCTAATTTTTGGGCAACTTTTTGGGGACAAGCTCGCATATTGCGAAAGGGTGATTCTGTAGCTTTATGTAACTTCCATGTGTTATAGAACTTGGAATTTGAGATCCTCTGCATGTAAGAAGTTCCATTTTCTGAATAATAAAATTATTCTCTTATTTGTGGGTTATTTTCTGTGTCTCGGGTTGTGCCCTCATCAAGTGGTATCAAAGCGGGTTTTCTTGAGCGTGTGGACAGATCGTCGATCGTGAGGCAGTTCGCACCAGGACCATGGTTGTGGGTCGAGGTCAAGAAAGATGCCTCCAAGAGTGATGCCTGGTAGGCGTGGTGGTGCCAAAGGTGGTCAAGGCGGCAGAAATGTTGGTGGAAGAGATGCATTGGAAGCCCTCCAAAGACAGATTGATGTGTTACAAGAGAAGTTGAGAAGAGGGTTAAACCTGAGGGAGGAAAGTGAGGATGAAGGAGAGGAAGAAGGTTCAAATGTAGAAGAGGAAGAAGAAGCAATTGATCAAGACCAAATGCAGCTAATAAGGGCCATTTTGAAGATTGAGAAAAGACCTAGAGCAGAAGTCCCCAGTTATTCTGGAAGTCTGAACCCGAAAGACTTGATTGACTGAATCAATGAGCTAGAAGAATATTTTGAGTATGAGGAAATAGAGGACCCGATTGGGTTAAGTTTTTGAAAATGAAGTTGAAGGGCCATGCCAGTATTTGGTGGAAAGAGGTCTAGTTGGAAAGAAATCGAAGAGGAAAAGGAAATATCACCAGATGGGATCGCATGGTAGAGAAACTGAAGAAGCAGTTTATACCAGTGGACTACGAGTTAGATATGTTGAAGAAATTGCAAGGGTTGAAACAAGGAAGCAGATTTGTGAAAGAATATACTGAATATTTTCACAAGATAATCATCAGAACAGGCCACATAGAGGCCAATAAGGAGAACGTAGCCCGATATCTTAATGGGTTACGATCGAGCATTCAGGAGGAGTTAAGCCTAGTCAGAATGACCACCATTGAGGATGTTTATCAATTTGCTCTGAAGGTGGAAGAGAAGTTGAACAAAAGATTTGATGGCAAGCAAAAAGGACAAGGAGGTCAAAGTGGAAGGGATAGTAGAATACCTTCAGGAAGCCAAAATGATGATGAAAAGAAAAGTGAATATGTGGGTACCAACTGAAGCCTAAGGAATGACAACTTCTACCACCCTCATGATCAAAACAGTGGTGATCAAAGAGGTAGAGTACGAGGGAGATATGGACAAGGATCTAGAAGAGGTGGTTTCAAAGGAATATGTTTCCAATGTGGTGAAGAAGGGAATTGAGCCTATGAATGTCCACAACACCAAGAAGGTGCAGACAAAAGGCTAGAAGGTCGTGGAAGGGTTGCGCATGCAGATGAGGAGGCCAAATCTAAAAATTTAGATGATGCTAAAAGGGAAGAAGCCCTAGTGATTAAGAGAGCCCTGGTGACTAAGGAAAAGGAACCAGAACAGAGGAAAAATCTATTTCACACAAGGTGCAAGTGTGAAGGAAAATGTTGTGATGTCATTATTGATGGTGAGAGCACTGATAATCTAGTGTCAGAAGAGATGGTCACAAAGTTGACGTTGAAGAGGGAAAGACACCCACATCCGTATCGGATTGCCTGGTTGTAGAAAGACCACAAAGTTTTGGTCAATGAGCAGTGCATAGTAAAGTTCAAGATTGGGAGCTACCATCATGAGGTACTCTATGATATCATCCCCATGGATGCATGTCACATGTTGTTGGGGAGGTTGTGGCAGTTCGATAGGTGAGCTATACATGATGGCCATGCAAATACTTATTCCTTGACAAAGGATGGGGTTCGTCACAAGTTGAAACCCCTGAAGGAGACCAAAGAAAAGGTATGCAGTAGTGCTAGAATTTGTTATGTAGATGGAAGAAAATTTTTAGAAGGTATTAAGCATGAGCGTGTGTGTTATGCATTGATTCCTAGAGTGAGTAAGGAGAATAGTGAGAAGGTTCTAGAAGAATTTTCTTGGATGTTGGATGAGTTTCAGGATATTGTTTCTGATAATGTATCTTAGGGTTTACCACCAATAAGGAAGATCAATCATCAGATTGAATTGATTCCTGGAGCCAGTTTGCCAAATAAGGTAGCTCATAGAATGACTCCAACAGAAAATGAGGAGTTGAACAGACAAGTTCAAGAGTTGTTGAGAAAGGGTTTGATACGGGAGAGTTTGAGTCTATGTGTAGTACCTTCAATACTAGCACCAAAGAAGGATGGGGAGTGGAAGATGTGTATAGATTCCCAAGCCATAAACAAGATAACAATCAAGTACAGATTTCCCCTACCAAGAATGGATGACCTGATGGACTGTTTGAGTGGAGCTCAGTACTTCACAAAGATTGATCTAAAGAGTAAATATCACCAGATCCAAATTCAAGAGGGAGATGAATGGAAGACTGCTTTCAAGACCAAAGAGGGCCTGTACAAGTGGTTAGTCATGCCTTTTGGGCTAACCAATGCACCGAGCACATTCACGCAGCTCGTGAACAAGGTACTAAAAGAATTTCTCAGAAGTTTTGTTATTGTGTATTTAGATGATATTTTTATTTTCAGTAAGACATTGGATGAGCATCTGATGCATATTCGAAGAGCCTTTGAGAAGTTAAAAGAAGAGAAACTATTGATTAATCTGAAGAAGTGTAGTTTTGTGAAGAGGGAGTTAGTGTACTTGGGGTTTGTTGTCTCAGCAGAAGGTCTCAAGATGGACCCAGAGAAGGTGAAGGCTATTTTGGAATGGCCTACCCCAAGAACTGCTACCGAGGTGAGATCTTTCCATGGTTTGGCTAGTTTTTATAGAAAGTTCATTAGAAACTTCAGAGTATTTGTGACCCCTCACTGAAACAATGAGAGGGATAGAAAAGAATTCAAGCAAGTGGAGCGAGCGCAAAGAGTTTTGAACTGCTGAAGCAGTATGTAACAAGAAACCTGTTCTAACCCTCCCAGATTTTCAACAAGGTGTTTTAGGTGGATTGTGATGCCAAGATTGTGCCATTGGAGCAGTGTTGAGCCAAGAAGGTAAGCCCATTGCCTATTTCAGTGAAAAGTTAAATGATGCCAAGAGAAAGTATTTGTATATGATCAGAAATTTTATGCAATAGTTCAAGCATTAAAGAAATGGAGACATTATTTGTCGAAGGAATTTGTTTTATATACCATCATCGCCCTTGCAACTCTAAATAGTCGGAAAATTAAATCGAGGCATATGAAATGGGTAGAGTTTTTGTAGAGTTATACCTTTGTTTTGAAACATAGGAGTGGGCAGTCAAATAGGGTTGCAAATGCCTTAAGTAGGAGGCATACATTGATGATAAAGATGCAGATTGAAGTGGTTGGGTTCAATGAACTCAAGACACTGTATGCAGAAGATCCTAATTTTGCAAAGGCTTGGAAAGCTTGCAAGGAACCTGTTACAGTGGACAGGACTAGGTGGTTGGATTTCATAATCCATGATGACATGTTATTTAAGGGAAGTCAATTGTGTATCCCGAGGAGTTCCATGAGGAAGAACCTGATAAAGGAGAAGCATAGTGGAGGAATGACAAGACATTTTGGTCAGGATAAGACCATTGCCATTATCAGTGAGCATTATTATTGGCCTCAGTTGTCACAGGATGTGAAGAAGTTTGTACAAAGTTGCAGGGTATGTCAGATGGCTAAAGGTGTGAGCCAAAATACAGGCTTATATCAGCCCTTACCTGTACCAGAGAGGCCATGGGAGGATATAAGTATGGACTTTGTTCTTGGTTTTCCAAGGACACAACGAGGGAATGATTCAGTCTTTGTGGTGGTTGATAGGTTTTCGAATATGCCACATTTCATTCCATGTCAGAAGACCCATGATGCAGTCCACATTGCTGACTTGTTCTTCAAAGAGGTGGTGAGGCTACATGGTCTGCCAAAGAGTATTGTTTCAGATCGTGACACCAAATTTGTAGGGTACTTTTAGAGGACCTTGTGGAAGAAGCTGAAGACAGAGTTGAAGTTTAATTCTGCACACCATCCACAAATAGATGGGTAGACAGAGGTTGTTAATAGGAGTCTGGGTAACCTACTGAGATGTTTGGTAGGAGATAAACCCAAGGGATGGGACTTGATCTTACCCCTGCAGAATTTCTTACAACAATTCTATCAACGTAAGCATCGTAGATCACCATTCCAGATTGTGTATGGAGGTAGCCCCAGAACAACCTAATTGGAGGAAGATGGACCAAGAGAAGAAAATAAGTGCTGAAGCTGAAGATTTTGCAAAACACATCAAGGATATACATGAGAAGGTAAGAGAACATATTAACAAGATGAATATGCAGTATAAGGCTAAGGCATATCAGAAGATGAGGTATAAGGAGTTTCAGATTGGTCATGAAGTGATGGTCCATTTGAGGAAAGAATGGTTTCCAGTACGAACATATAACAAATTGAAGATGAAGAAGTTCGGTCCCTGTAAAATTTTGAAGAGGCATGATTCAGGGAATGCATATGAGGTAGAGTTGCCGGATGGATTCAACATTTCCCCTATGTTCAACATTTCATATTTGACAGAGTATCATGAAGGTGGCACAAGGAAGTACCTATGATGGAACAGTGTAGGATTCCAGCACTTACTTCAGAAAAGGAGGAGATTGAAGAAATACTGGATAGTCATGTGGAAAGGAGTACCAGGAACAGGCAGTATGAAGAATATCTAGTGAAATGGAAAGGAAGGCATGTTGAAGATTCATCCTGGTTGCCTAAGATAGAGGTTGACCATTTGGGTTTTCCTCCACCATCTGAGACATGACGGGGTCACTTCTCAAATTACCCTGGGTGTCTGATGCAGGAGCATCCAGTGGTGTAAGGGCAATCTTGCATCACCCAAAAATAGTTAAATTTCAAGTTTCTTAGTTTTTGCATGTTTTTACATTTTTGGATACCCTTTTCGTCATAATAAAATTCCCAATTTACAGTTTTTATTTTCTATTGCTGGGTGGAAAGATATTGCAGTTTTAGTTTCCCAGATTTGCACCTAAAAATCTTCCGAGTTAGATTTGAGGCACTTAGAGTTCCTGGATTGGCTCCAAAACTTGCCAAAATTGGCATATCAAATTTTGAGCGTGTTATTGACTTCGTGACCTTTCCAACGGTTCAAATGATTCTCAAATCGGAGTCCCAGATCAAAAGTTATGGCCCCGGGAAGTTGGCGCACTTTCTAGAAGATACAATTGCAAATGCTCTTTTGAAATTTGAACTTCATGTTGTAAATTTTTGGCGCCAAACCGCCTAAACTCAAATTTGAATGTTGTTTTGGCTCCAAACTAATGAGGAGCTCTATTTAGGGGCTGGTTTCTAATTTTGGGTAACTTTTTGGGGACAAGCTCGCATATTGTGAAATGGTGATTCTGTAGCTTTCTCTAACTTGCATGTGTTGTAGAACTTGGGGATTTGAGATCCTCTGCATGTAAGAAGCTCCATTTTCATATAATAAAATTATCTTGTTTGTGGGTTATTTTCTGTGTCTCAGGCTATGCCCTCATCAATTAGTGACCCCTTTAGACATCCCCTTAAGACCCCTTAAGACATCCCCTTAATTAACACATTCTATTATGACCCCTTTAGACATCCCCTTAAGATGTTCTATTATGACCCCTTTAGACACCCCCTTAAGACGTCATTATTTGTTTTGACAACTTATAAATTAGTGTTAGATGAACTATTATTTATAGTATTTATTAATGCTTTTATTCTCTAATCTTCTATGATATTGTTATGGTTAGGATTATAATTTTAATTAGAGTTAGAATTGAACCCTGATTTATTATGAAAAAATTATCTATTTAAGTTGCTATATTTTTGTACAATAAAACCTTTAGTAAAGCCTTAAAATTTTAATATTTATTTACATATATATGTTAATTTTGAATAAAATAGAATATTAGTGATTTTTCCTTTTTGAAATGTTCTTAATTTTTTTAAAAATATTGAAGATTTTTTATGTTGGAAGATTTCTACTATTCATGTACAGTGTTAATTCATGTGTATTTTGAGCAATTGTTATTATAGTTGAAGATTATTTTGATTTTATAACTATTTTTTCCTTTTTGAAATGTTCTCAATTTTTCCTATAGTTAAATTTGACATGTTAAATACTTTCATTACCAACTTGATATTAATCTAAATATGCAGTAATCCAAAAACTTTAAATTCACATGATTATTTCCAAATAATATTAAAATAATAACTTATGTAGATTTTGGAAGTGCATCTACACATTTTAAGCATAAGATCCATGTGCACTTGACCCATATTTTAACGCAATTCAAGTTTAGACCCTAAATTTCTAGTATATAAATAGATTGCTTTTGTTTGTAAATTATGATTTATTGATTGATTATTGTAAATATTAAAATGTCCTATATTAATCCATGTATGAGATCACTAAATTTCACATTAATGTCCTATATTAATGTCTTGACTATGAACATAAAATGCATAAATGTACATGTGTAAATTAAAATTTCAAACAATAATAAAGTCCATAATTTATGTAACATATTAAGTGCATGAAACCAATATATTAAGCGCACATGAAATAAAGTCCAACAGAGTACATGGTAAACAAGAAATATAGTCCATGAAATAAACAAATATAACACATAAAATCACATGTTTCTAGGTGTCTGTCTTTATAATCAAGATACCTCTTCACATCATGCGGACTATGTGGATGACCTGAAACACTCGTACATAAGAGAAAGATGAAATTAGATGTAAGACAATAAAATGATTTCATCGACAATTTAATTTATAATCCATCATAAAATTAAATTACCATCATATCTACATCTAGATGCTCTGGTGCGCCTAAAGAAACCTCTAAATTCTCTAAATCAATCTACATAAACAAGACAAATAAATTCGAAATTAGATGTACAACTCTACAATTACATTTTTTTAATTCAATTTAATTCAGAATTTATCATATTTTAATTGTACCGTATTCGAGGTTGTACAGGGCTCTTCTCCGGACCTATCTATACATGCTCAACTACAAGATGTGTCTCATGCTATAAAAGAAAAAGAATATGTGAAAATATCATATTATGTATATATTCAATTTAAAATTTATAATTCACTTTAAATATAATAAAAAAATTAAATTACTCATTTGATCTGAACACCGCTCTACATGTCCTCCTGGTGGTGTAACTATGTCTAGGTCAGGGTTGAAAGTTGCACTAACAAAGTCCTACAAGATCAAAATTAAAGCATGTACAATTTAATTAGGTTAATATATACATATATATTCAAGTTTGCACATTTTGTGTAGAAAGTTTTGTAAACAACTTGGAAATCAGTGGCCTCATGAGTAACTGCAACATCAAATGTTTTCCCAATGCTCATTCTTATTGTGGTATCAACCTAGACATACATGTACATAGACATTTAACGCTTATAATATTTACAAGTGTGCATGCATGCTTTTCATATATCTAGTGAATTCAAAACTCATAAAATTATAACTTTACTAATGTAAACTTTAAACAAATTTACAATATGAATGTACCTGCCCTTGATCTATGACGCTCGATAGTGGAGTGCTTGACAATCCCTCAGGAGGAATTGACATGGATGCCGATTGACTCACCTAAACCAACATGAATATTTGAAACATATATGTGATTCAATTATAAATTTAAAACTCAAGTTAAATAATTTATGATTTCATATATAATTTTTAAAATTGAAATCAAAATACCCCATAAGGGTTGCCAAGTATGACCGGTGTCGATGTATGTACTCGTGGAATAGATGATTTCCCTTGCATTGTTAGTGTCATCTGTACACCAAACAATTTGATTGTTAAAATGTATTGCAAACTTTTCTTTGATATATACAACCATAAAAATTATTATAAAATGAACGTACATCTAGATGCATATTTATACTTGTGTCGTAGTGTCCTCAGGGTGATGTTCTGCTACGAGGAACTCTACAAATGAACTGATGCGGCCAAATGAACCACCAGAATCTCCCCATCCACCTAAACTAGGTGTGGCCTAATCAGGTCCATAGCATACTTGATAACAACTAGTACATATATGGGGGATGAGTCTCAACACTCCTGGAGCGGTACTCTAACCAGCTCCATAAAAAAATTCTCCATCATCATCGTCGTCTCTATGCTCCCCACTCGCTATCGCAGAAGCGTGCTGATCAAGGTCTCCTACGAGTGTACTAAGGGAACCTAATGTTGAGACCAGAGCTTGATGATGTACAGGTGGAAGAATGGGAGGACCAAGAGCAACAATAAGGGGTTGTGCATGCACAGGGCATTAGGGATCAACCCTTGCCCCTAATCTCTGTTGTGGCATGCCGCCACCAACACTCTGAAATGATCTAAAATCAAAATAATTGGGCTTTTTCCCCAAAACAAACTCTACATACAGTTTTCTCAAAAAATACAATGGGCACTCCCAATTAGCATGTGGGGGACTATCAAAAACCATATACCATCGATCCCAAAATGTGCACTCATCCGTGGATGTATGCACCACCTCATGGATATTCTAGATTTGTTGGGTGGAATGGGTTGTCGAGTAATAAGTAGGGGGCTAGATGGGCTTTTCGTTATTTTAAGGTCTAATATTTTTGTAAGAGAGACCATGAGAATAAAATTGTCTCATTTGTTCTTTGTCTCTTCGATGCCTATCAAGATCAGAATCGATCATCCTGATGGAATCAACAACGTTTTGCATTGCAGATGCAAAACGTCTCACATGTGGAGAATCAATGCTTGACTCTGCATAGCATTGATTTGATTTTGTAAGGATGCAACTTGATCATTTATTCGTGCTCTCAAGTGAGCCTCATCAGATGCCATAAGTGTTGGAGGTGGCATATGAGGGGGAGGGGGAGGAGGAGGTGGAGGTGGAGGGGGAGGGGGAGGCAGATCTGGTTGTGGCTGAGGTGGTGGATTGATGATATCATCAATGTTAAAATCATCCATGATATGCTTGATATAAATGTGCACCTGCATTAAATCATACAAAATAGTCCATGTGCATACATATATTAAGATCATATATTTAATTGAAATAGGATGAGCAACATATATATTAAGCTCATATATTTAATTGAAATGCACATATATATACATTGATTGTTCAACTCAAGAGCATGTCCATACAAAATTAGAAATTAAATGTATGTACATGTACATTTAAAATAAAAAATATGATGAATAATTTGCATGCGTACTGTAAATCATTAAACTAAACTATATACATACATACAAATTTCAAAATTTAAGAACTATATATGCAAATTTTTAATACATGCACATACATACTAAACAATAAACTTGAAACATTCACAAAATCTCATTTTATGTCTAACACACACACACACACACATATATATATATTACAATTTTTTAGCAGGAGAAATCATGATCTAGTAGATAGTCATAAAATATATACTATTATATACTATTCATTATAAGTTCATAAATTCCACCAAATTCATAAATCCATGTCACTAAAAATATCCATCTAAAACCAAAATCATAAATTCATGTCACTAAAAATATCCATTTGGAACCAAATTTATAAATTCATCACACAAAATATCCATCGTTCACCAAATTTATAAATTCATAACTATTTAAGATCATTGTTTTAATTTACAAACTATTATGGCTCTCTACTATATAGATCTTCATTTCTTTGTGTTTTCCTTTTCAAAATCAGGAGTTATCCCCTCCTCTAGCCATTTTCGATGCTCATCTATGATCCCATCCATAGCCCTGACAACATCAACAAGGGTTTGCGTCCTAGATGCGAAATCCTCACAGGAGGTGCGACACATTCTTCATTTTGAATAATGTTGATTTGATCTTGGATGGTTCTAGCAGAAGCATTGATTTGTGCTTGCAAAAGAGCATGTTCATTGATTTCAGGTGGTGGAGGTGGGGGGTTACGAGGTGGAGTGGGCGGAGGTGGAGGTGAAGGTGTTGGAGATGGATGGCGTGGAGGTGGATTGTGAATATTATTGAATGGTTCCATGTGATCTTTAAGATATGAGTGACCCTACATTAGATTTGTAATTTCAAGATGTAAGATATATGTTTAGGAAATACCTTTAAACCATTCAATATAAATGACCTTAAATAATTGAAATAAGATGATAAAATTATATGTAAGCCTCATTTATATGTCTAAGGCACATGTTACTTGAATGAAAATACAATTAACTATTGATATTGTATAATCTTGCAGGATCTTATTATTGTTAAATTTGGTTGGGCCTTGGGCAACTTTGATCACCAAATTTTAAGAACTTCTTTGATCCCCTTAAGAAATGTCATATTGGAACCCCAAAGAAAATTGAATTAATTTAGGGTGACAGGATGGCTTAAGGGGATTTACGTCTAGTGAGTCCTAGGAGAAAATGGCATGGCTCAGTGAATAAAATTTGGTGAAGTTGCCCAAGGCAACCAAATTTCATTAAGAGCATTTAAAGAAAAAATGATGGCTTTAGGGTTTAGGGTTTAGACTTTAGAGTTTAGGGTTTAGGGTAATAGGATAGCTTAAGGGGATTTACATGCAGTAAGATCCTAGGAAAAAATTACATGGCATAAGGTAATGAAATTTGGTGGAGTTGCCTAAGGCAACCAAATTTCATTAAGAGCCTAAGAAAAAATGATGGCTTTAGGGTTTACGGTTTAGACTTTAGAGTTTAGGTTTTAGGGATTTAGGATAACTTAAGGGGATATATGTAGTAAGATCCTAGGAAAAAATTACATGGCATAAGGGAATGAAATTTGGTGGTGTTGCCTAAGGCAACCAAATTTCATTAAGAGCCTAAGAAAAAATGATGGCTTTAGGGTTTACGGTTTAGACTTTAGAGTTTAGGGTTTAGGGTAATAGGAAAACTTAAGGGGATATATGTAGTAAGATCTTAGGACAAAATTACATGGCATAAGGGAATGAAATATGGTGGAGTTGCCTAAGGCAACCAAATTTCATTAAGAGCCTAAGAAAAAATGATGGCTTTAGGGTTTAGGGTTTAGACTTTAGAGTTTAGGGTTTAGGGTAATAGGATAACTTAAGGGGATATATGTAGTAAGATCCTAGGAAAAAATTACATGGCAAAAGGGAATAAAATATGGTGGATTTTCCTAAGACAACCAAATTTCACTTTATGATCCTGAGTAGGACAAAATGAATGGTTTAGTGTTTAGGGTTTAGGGTTTAGAATTTGGAATATTTAATGAACTTGCAAGTTAGTGAAGAACATTTTCTTGTGGAATAGTTGATTGAGATCTACTCAAATGTTTCAACTAACCAACCTAGATCATGATGGCAACTTTGATCACCAAATTTTAAGAAATTCTTTGATCCCCTTAAGAAAATTGAATTACGATTTAGGGTGATAGGATGGCTTAAGGAGATTTACGTCTAGTAAGGTCCTAGGAGAAAATGACATGGATCAAATGAATAAAATTTGGTGAAGTTTCCCAAGGCAACCAAATTCTATTAAGAGCCTTTAGAAAAAATGATGGCTTTAGGGTTTAGGGTTTAGACTTTAGAGTTCAGGGTTTAGGGTAATAGAATAACTTAAGGGGATGTACATGTAGTAAGATCCTAGGACAAAATTACATGGCATAAGGGAATGAAATATGGCGAATTTTCCTAAGACAACCAAATTTCACTTTATGGTGTTGGGTAGGACAAAATGAATGATTTAGTGTTTAGGGTTTAGATTTTAGAGTTCAAAGTTTAGGGTTTACAAAACTTAGGATAAAGTTTTGGTGCCCCTTGGAATATTTAATGTACTTGCAAGTTAGTGAAGAAAATTTTCTTGTGGAATAGTTGATTGAGATCCACTCTTGTTTCAACTGACCAACCTAGATCATGAAATCTCATTCATATTATAATCTTGCACGATCTTATTATTGTTAAATTTGGTTGCCTTGGGCAACTTCACCAAATTTTAAGAACTTCTTTGATCCCTTTAAGAAATTTGTCATATTGGGACCCCTTAAGAAATTGATTTACGATTTAAGGTGATAAGATGGCTTAAGGGGATCTAGATGTCTGGTGAGGTCCAAATTTAGTCATACTATAGCCTCATTGGTTCCATCTAGCTCTGGGTCAAAAGTGTTTACCCCTCTAATAAAAAAAAGTATCATGATGTTAAAAATGAATCAATCTATACATATCACAAAAATAACAATAATCTTAAATGTAACCCATACTCTAACAATAGTAGAATGCTAAATGATCCCCACCCCTAACCATATCCTAATTGAATTACAAACCTAATTGAAACTTAATTAAATTATAACCTTTACCTAATCTTAAATGTATTCCTATATTATATTATATTTAAATTAGTTTATATTTGTATTATAATTATATTAATATTTACTATATATTCCTAATTGTAACCTAACTATTTACTACAAACCTAATTGAATCTTAAGCCTAATCCTCATTAAAACCCCAAGTAAATTGTAACATTACCTATCATTAATTGTAATCTTATATTATATTTTATGATATTAAATATTTATATTATTTAATATATTATATTATTTAATATATTATATTAAATATAATATATTAAATATAATAAATATTTAATTATATTTCTTTTATATGAATCATCCTCCTATTTCTAAATTGTAATGATAGCATGTAGTTCCTCCAAACTATCATCATGTACCTCCTTCCTTTCCCATGTAATAGGTGTACCTTGTAGGTGTTAAATGGTTCCATCTTGGTCTCCTTATTGATGCATTTCTATCCTTCCACATAAATCTATATAGTATCAAAATATAGGTAATTTTATGCTTATTGAATCTCTCTTAATTGCTAAAGAATCCATTATGATTGAGGATGGGTGGATTATTATCTAGGATCACATCTTAAAAATCCTATAGAGGTCATGTGGTATGTTTTTCTTAATACATATATTCCCATACAAACCTCTTTCCATGTATTATCAACTCTCTACCCAAGTGTTTCCAATTGGAATTGCTATAATTATACTTTTATGGCATTCTAGATATTCAAAATAGTTTTCATAAATCTACCAAATAGACGCATTCTTGACATTGAACCTACATAATTTTAGGTATGTCCAATGAAAGATTAGGGTCTAGGGTTCATAAATTTCAAATGCTTTAGTGTTATGGGTTTAGATTTTATAGTTTAGGGTCTAGGGTTTAGCAAACTTAGGGTGAAGTTTGGGTGGCCCTTGGCATAATTTAGACTTGCAAGTTAGTGTCAATTGGAATCGATTATATGTGTTTAGATTTACAAATTTGCTAACTAAATTTGCAAACAAACATCAAGATAAACTTTATGAATTTTAACTATTCTTTAACATATTGATTTCTAATCTAATTATAATTTAATATTGAAACTAAAGTTTAATATATATCATTTTTTCCATACAAAGCAGATAAAATTTAAAACATTTAAGCAATGCAAATGATTTTTTTTTTTTTTTAGCTCGAAATTACCTAGTTTTCAAAATCAAAATGATTTGTTCAATTCCAATTTAGGGTTTTAACAATTTTTTTGTTCCAATTCAATTTAGGGTTTCAATTTTAAACAATTAGGGTTTTTCATGCAATTTTTTCATTTCAATTCAAACTAGGGTTTTCAAATTCAATTTTTTTCATTTGATTTGAATTCAGGGTTTCGAAAAGCTTTATTTGGATTTGTAAATGCAATGTTTTTATTTCATTTCGATTTCTAGGGTTTTGAAATGCAAACTTTTTTGTTTTCTTTCAATTAGGGTTTTCAAATTCAATTTTCTTTTTGGGTTTACTCGAACAATTTAGGTTTCAATAGTTAAATTTTGTTTCTAAAACACAATTCAAGGTTCATTTTTTCATTTTTATTAAAAAACCTTTAAGTTTCATTGCATTTTTTCGTCTATTTTTACAATTATTCAATTCTACTATAACAGTTAAAAAAATGCTTAGAACGTGAAATAAATTAAAAAAACATGCTAAATTAACTTATTTTTTTCAAAATTTCAATTCAAAATAGAAAAATGCAAAAAAATGGCATGTAGGTGGGTACCTGTTGCTGATCATGGGGTCGATGTCGCCAGTACTCGGTGTCCCGTCCGCTGAGAAGTGAAATATGTCTTTTTAAAAAAATAAATATTAGTATAAAATGGGATCCCGATTTATAAAAAACGGGATCCTGATTTATAACAAACGGGATCCTGATTTATAGAAATCGGGATCCCGTTTTTTATAAATCGGGATCCCGTTTTTTATAAATCGGGATCCCATTTTTTGAAAATCGGGATCACGTTCCTTTTCCTTTGGTTTGGGGTCTTGTGGGAAACGGGATCCCGAGATTTAAAAAGCGGGATCCCATTTCGTCTCAGGCTTGAGATCCCGAACCATAATGGGATCCCGATTTTTAAAAATCGGGATCCCATTTATTAAAATCGGGATCCTGTTTCCTCAATGCCGATTTCAATTTTTTGGTTAAGGAAAAAACTTCCACGTTTCGTGGACTCAACTTTGTGCACTTACCCATAAGTTGATGCCACCGAAGGAAAGTGGGATAAATTGACAAAAACATTGGAGTGTGCATTGTGGAGGGATATTATGCATTGATTCTAAAGATGTGCTAAGTTTATATAATGAATGGTAATACAACAAATATAAACAATGTACCATATTGGAATGGTTGTGAGAAGGGAGATCTCCAAAAGCACATGGTCTAGAGGATAAGAAATATAACAAGAGAATGAGGAGCTATATAGAGGAACTTATGGTAGTTGAGGGTGTCAAAAATTGATATGTTGTAGCAAGGAGAGATGTTAGAAGATATGAGGGACTCATTGGAAAGGAGGAAAATTGGGTTGTGACTAAATATAAGCCAAGGACCAATAGTGCAAAGGATGATTGGTGGAATAGAACCATAAATTATAGAAAACTATGCAAAGGGAACACACAAAGGAAAAACCAAGGGAATTATTCCACACTTTTTAATAGTGTCAATCCAACAACTCCTAATACTTCAAATACACTTTTCCTAGGCTAGAATAATATGACCTAAGATTATGAATGGTGTTATTCATGTTAGAATGGAGAGTTTGTTTAGGCTCTAGTGGTCCAAAATGAACTATCAAAGGTTCAAGACAATAATTTGAAACAAATCAAGAAATTATTAGTTGGAAAGGCCATATGCCAAGAGACTCTACATTGGTCAGCCAACAAGAGTCAATTTTTTGTGGCATAAATCAATCTATTTCAATGGACATGATTGTTAATGTGGTGGCCTAGAATACAAGGTCAAAAATAAGAGAAATGGAGAGTGAAACACCTTCCATGGTTAATCATGTGTCAACCTCCTAGAACCATCCCAAGTTTCTATGGATGGAAGTATAGTAGGTAGGGCCATTGTACTACAACCAAATCAAACTACTAGAAATAGTAAAAAAGCATAAGATCAACCTTATGTTATTGTTATAGATATTCCTTCAAAGTTTATTCATGCTTCTTATAATATTTTTTTTCAAATAAATAAGTCTAACTTGAACATTACCATATGGGAGACTTTGTCCATCCCATATCAAATGGATCTTCTACAAGAAGAATTGAATGGAATTAATTAACCAAGTGAGGTGGTGATAAACTAAAGGATAACAATACTAGTTAGCCTCTAGTGCAACATGAGGAAGAAGGGAATTCAATTAAAATCAATAAACCATGACCCTTTAATATGTATCTAATAATTGGAGATCACATAATTCATAATTATATAGTAGCTTTAGGGGCTAAGAACTCTTTTATGCCAAATAAAATAGTTGATCTTCTTGGCATAAAGTATGAGATAGTGTCCAAGAGTGTTGTAAAATTGGATGACACCATTATTAAGATAATGAAGTTTATTAATTATTTCAAATTAACCTTGCATGTATGCCCTAGCTACATAGTGCTACAAGATATATTAATTGTAGGCCTCCTTGATTTATTTTCCATTTGTTTGTATAGAGAATTCATATTTAAAATAGGTGAGTACCTATCTTCTAATTGGTCTTGGATATGCTATTTAAAATGAGTTATGGTATGAAGGTTGACCATCAAAACAAATCCAATTTCCAAACGTGACATTTAACCCTACACACCTAGACCCATAAATATGAGTTGCACATTGCATGATGAAGGGGGAGAGTGTATTGTTGATGAATCTTCTACCCTATTGGGAGAGGTCCTTGATATTCTACTAGATTAATGGGGTAATTCTTTCCAATTTGATGGACCATGGGGTAGAGGAGATTGGGTTGGGAACCTAAATTATATACATGAGGAGAACACCCCTATCTCCAAACTTATTAAGGCTCAAAAAGACACAAATAGTTTGTGGAAGTTTTTTTATGGTTCAAGAAACACAAGTGGCGTTGGTGTTGGTGTGATGTTTGTATTTTTAGGTGGTGAGAAGCATTACTTATCATTTAGGCTTTAATTTAGTTACACCAACAATGTAGTTGATTATGAAGCTCTAATCCAAGATCACCAACTTGCACAAAAGAGAGGGATCAAAACCCTACAATTCTTTGGTGATAGTGATATAGTTATGCATCAGATCAAAGTCCAAATAATAAAAAATATATTTTTAAGGCCTCTAAACAAATGGTATATGACTTAATTGAAGGATTTGAATAATTTAATATTCAAATCATACCAAAGGAGAAGAAAAGACATGTTGAGAGACTTGTATAATTTATATTAGATATGCTAATGAAGCCATTTTTCAATGTTTTCAAGTTGTTATATAAAATTATATTTTTCCTTGTCACACATATTTTACTTCTTTACTAAAATTTCATTAATAAAGGCTCACCGAAATCACCTCATAATACTTCTTCAAAACTTACATTATTAAAAACTTAGAGGATAAACAGGTTTCACACATTACTACTAAGGTTTCTTATGTTACACTAATATCATGTGTACATATGGGAAGAAAGAGAATGATATGGAAACTTTTGCACATAGTTATATAGTAGTAGATCTAGTGTAGCAAGCTGTATTGAAATGAAACTACAATTTCATCAATAAATTATTACCTCCTCATAGTCATACCCCTTCATGTGCCTTCTTATAATTTAACTACCATTTCTTCAACAATTGATTTTCCCTCCTCTAAAAGCCCTCCTTCATCTTCTCCCTCCTCTTCCGATAAATATATTCATTCATTTAATAATCATATTTTCCCAAATCCCCTATCATCTTCTTCACATAAAAGTTAGACAACATTGATCATGACATTAGTTTAGTTGCTCCTAGTACTATAGACCCCCCTTTCTCTTCTCATAAACTTGAAATATTATGTGGAAAAGGGTTCAAGATATTAGCATGCTCTAGATATAAAGGAAAAGACCTTGGCCTAATGAAGATAGTATTACTTGAAACATATTCCCTTAAAACCATATTTTTTTCATATAATCATTCATGAATATTCTCCTAATACCTACTCTTACACTTCTTTGTATTCTCATAATATCTATTGTATTTTCCACTTCTCAATCCTTTCTCACTAAAATTACATAACATAATCCTAGATTTACATACTATTATCATTCGCTTATGCACTATGAAAGGTAAAACACTTTGTTATAAACCCTAACTTCATATATATGTGCAATCAATTAAATTAAGTATAGTTATCTAGCATATCAAAATTGGTAAATGGTATTCTTGTTATGGTGTATACATTATATTTATTCTAATTCTTTTATCATTCTTAACATGTATATATACTATAACTTTCTAAACCTTTAAAGTAGAGGAAAATTATTAGGAGAGAGTTGTTAAGAGTTAGCATAGACAATTCCATGTTTAATGTACACTAGGGTTATATAATCAATGATTAAATGAATTGTGTTATCATACCTACTTGTATTTAGAATCTATTCAAGGTTTTGGGAGTATTATGCCAACCAAGAGGTTGAAAGTGGTAGTAGTGATTTAATTCCATAGTTTAGGGATTAGTTTTTCTGATTCTAGTCACCATTCATATTCTTAGTGATCATTCATTTATAATGGTAGGCATGAATCCATTAGGGTTTAGGGTTTTAGGGTTTAAGGTTTAGGGTTTTAATTTTTAGGTGTAGATTCTAGATTTTAGTTTATTGTACATGTATACACTATTTTGATGAATATATTTACAAATGGAATTTACAAAGTATAGAATTCAACCTAATTACAAAATTAAAATAATCAAAAATATAAACCATGAAATTACAAACCCTAAATGATACATTATATAATTCAGTTTTAAACCATAATTACAAACAAAAAATGTTAAATATAAAGCAAAAAAAGCTCAAATACTAACTTGGAGGTCACCGAGATTGAGTATGTCAAAGGAAGGAGGTGGAAGGTACAAATTTATAGCGTAAATGGCTTCGAAAATGGTTACCGATTCTCCTTTGATCACTCTTTGGCCATGGAAGTTATAAGTGAAAATGAACTGATAGTCAGATTTTTAAGAAAATAAATACCTTTTTGAAATGGGTACCTATTTTAAAACAGGTACCTAATGGATACTCATTAGTGGAATAGATGCCTACTTGAATTAAGGCTTGAGATCTCGTTCCTAAACGAGTACCCATTTTGCAAAATGAGTACCCATTCCTTTTGGCATTTTTTTGGCCGAAACTTCCCCTCTTCGTGAACCCAACTTCTTGCTTTTACCCTCATTATATCCTTTAGGGTATAAACTAACTACATATGGGATAAAAAGGATACATATCTTTGGACTATAATTTCTCATTTCCTCTTGCCAATAATGACATGGTTCACATCCATTTCTACATGATCAAGACCTTCCAAATGTTTGTTGGGAATTCAAGCTTGACAATGAGGACTCCCTCCCATTGCATGGTTTATTGCTTTCACTATATTATTTTGATATAGTGACATATATGTCACTATATTATTTTGATATAATGACATATTTGTTGTTAAATCCAATATGAATTAGTTTGATTTCCTAGATATTTTTTATTTTATATCTAATACATTATTTTGTTTGAACTTTCAAGTATGATTCCATATCACCTACCTTGTTTTAGTAGGATGTTTTCTTAAAAAATAATATATAGACATATATTATTAAAATATTTGTAAAGCTATAATTGTATATCACCTTGATACACTTTTCTAATGATAATTTTAAACAAGAATAATTCAACTTATTAACAAGTGATCCAAAAAATTTAAACATGATGTATTACATATAACAAAATATAAAACAATCATGAAATTATAATTGTAAAGCCAAAAGAAATAAAAAAAACTTAAGTTGAAACAAAATAAACATTAACCTACTTAAAATCTTTTTAAAATAGAAAAGTTAGCATAAATGGGCAATTGTTAGCAATTAATATATCCTTATTCGCATACATTTAAGAATATTTTAATTTTACTCGGTAAGATGGCTTCTAGTTTTCCTATCCGTACTTAGAAAATTTGTTAAAGGCAGTGAGGTGGGATCATGATAGGACTAGATTGTGCTTTGTTTTGTTGGAGTGGGGAAAAGGAAATTGTGGTTAGAGAGGAGATATAGAAAAATGAGTGAATCTGCGTAGAGTTAGGGTGCTCTTTTTCGCCTACATTACTTCATGAGTATGAGTTGATTCCTACAATGAGAAAGTGGACGGTACTTTCTTAGGACAGGGCATACTTTTTGAGTTGATTCCAAGCAATTGGAACATTTCTAACCAGTTCAAAATAACTATTTTGCTTTCTAGTCTTTCATACGGGCCACACAAAATTAAATATTCTACACTTATTTTTATTTACTTGACTGCTTTTAGATTTCAAAAGAGTTTTGATATATGATTATAGGGATTAACATCATTTATCCTCGCTTTCACATGATGTTGTTGATAACTACTCCTTTATGATGATGTGGTTAATGCAATGTCAAATCTACATATTAATAGAGAATAAATGATATATAGACATTTGATGGATATGTTCATATGTAATATTTTTTTATCAAAGGGGTAAAATAGGTTTTGAAGGTGTCTGCAAACTATTTTACAATAGGAAGATTAAAAACATAACATCAATACAAGCATAAAAGACCATTCACTCTAGTGAATCCAGACAATAACTAATCCAAAGAAACAAAAGAATAAAACATAAAGAAAGGAAAGGCATAATATAGCCATGGTTAAATATGTTTCAAAATCTTAGGTACCTCAAGCTCCTACTAGTAGAAATTGTCATGCAAATTAACATATCCCAATAGACATTTCTTTTCCTTTTCAAGGGATTTCTTTTTACCTACTCTAGTTTTCGTACTTGATCCAACATGCCCACTTTCTCCCCCAATGCCAACTTCGTTGTATTCTTGAAACAAGTGACTATCATGGATCTCCTTCATCTTGTTAGTGAGGATATTAATTCAAGCCACATTGTTATGTATCATTCATTTACTAATATGCACTATATGTTTCACATTCTCCTTTATAGCCATTAGTTCATTGTCCATAGAAGTGACCCTATCATTAACATCTTGTTTCTATTTCTCCACAAATATAAACTCTTTTTTTTTTTTTATAATAGATAGGTCATTTTCTATCTTATCTATCTTGGGTATGGCCTCCTAACCCTGAAGAATGTTCTTATCCTACTCCCCAAAAGGCTAAGTTTGAGCCCCCATTTTATTTTGCATCACTTCAAATCTAATATGAATTTTCTTCATCTCCACATTAAACCATTCCTTCATTGTGTTTTGGGATGTCAACAAATATTTGGTAGTAAACCCGCACAGGTAGGAGAATTGTCTTGGGTCATGGGTTTGCTCCCCATTGGTTTTCGGTTTGACTTCAAGGCTCGATTTTTCCCGATGCATGTAGTTTGCAGTGATTGCATGCATCCCCAAGGGATTGGTCTTGCCTCAGCTCACCCCTTCCTAAGCCCCAACTTGGCAAGAAGTAAGACCAAGGCAAGGTGGGTTGGATGTTGGGATGGGTCGCGGGGATACCCCTGAGTCACCAAAAAAAAAAATTGGTAGTATCCAAAATTTGTGAAAGATCCTCTCTAGAGGAGGCATTGGATACTAAGATAGGAAAGTCCCTATGAATATATGTGATATGATCCAAAATCCTTGGGAAAGGAACCATTTTATTGATTTTACAACAATCAATTTCTATTTTTTGGATTCTATTTTACTAACACTATTATCTTCCACTTCTTTATCCATGTTATCCTTGATCTTTTCTCCACCCTCTCATAAAGAGACATCTTTTTTTCTCTATGAATATTTAGATGAAATAATTTCCTTTTTCATCCTTTTGTTACTTAAGGAATTCTTAATGATTAGCTCATTAGAATTCCTCTTCTCCTTGAGATTCAATTTCTCTGAAGAGGCTTCAAAATCTGAGTCTGAGGAAGAGTCTAGAATAACATGTTTAATATCTCTTAACACATCCATAAGATCCTCTTCTTCCCTATCATCATCTTGAGAATTATGTATTGGACTCAATTACCCCAATTTTTTTCACACTCCCAAAACATGCCTATTCATTTAAATTTTTCCTAATTTATGATTTATCGGTCTTTCCGGGTATGTGCAGGATCATCGTGCAAAAACAGGCCCTTAAGTGGCAAAAAATTCAGAAAAATCAGTGTTAGGAAACTTGACATAAATATTTGAATAAGTTATCTATATTATTTCAAAAATATGTAAGAATAGAATTTGTAGAAAATTGAATGTAGTTTCTAAAATACTAGGTTTATTTAAAAATAAATAAAATCTATTTGGTGAAAATTTGAAATTTCAATGCAGTACTTAAATTTCGGGAAAAAATAAGTAAGTGTGTCTGACCACCTAACCATAATAAAATGATAATATTTTTTTTGTAAGATTTTATATATAAGTAGAGGACTCATGTGGATGTGATTCATATTTTTTTGTAATTTTTTCCAAGTAAATAATTAATTATGATTTTTTATTACAACTTTTAGAAAATATAAAAACTCATCTGTCACGACCTTAACTTGGTCAAAACTTCATGAAATTTAATTTTCTTTTTAATCCTATATTATGTGAATCATAGAATGTGACGCATGTTTTGGATTTAAAAAATATGATACCATTTGAAAGTTATAGATGTTTTTCAATCAGCCTATCGATCAGGACTTTAGTCGTAATTCTAATAGAAAATGAATAATAATTATTTATTAAATTCAAATTAAATCATAATTTATATTTTTTGAAATCTGAGAATGTCCTCTAAAAACCCTTTTCGTTTTATTAATTTTAGGTGAAAAAAAAGTCGTCAGCCACATACCCCCATAATATTGCCACTTTTTGGCGCACCATGATCCTGCACATACCCTTCCCTTAGTTTTCAAAACCTCACTAAGTTTTGACGAGGTTGTCATAACCTCTTTTTGACCCAGTATATTAAAGAAAGGTTTCAAGTTCGTTGTTTAGACCAAGTTTTGAAAACAATGTCGAAGCCCACCAAGGTTCTCAAAATCTCATCAAGTGTTGATTAAATGATGAAGAATATGGAAGATGAAGAGAAGCTATTTTATTTCAAAACTTTTACAAGGTTTCAAAACATTTGTTGGTCCTTGATAGGGTTTCAAAACCTATTCATTTTTCAACAATAATTTTTTTCTTGTGAGCGACCTTTTTTAGATTAAGTCTAAGTGTTTAACATGAATTTCAAAAGCAATTCATACACTAGTAATATAGAGGTTTTTACAACTATGTCAGAGTTTGAGGAGGTTCTCAAAACCTCATCAAGGTTTGATAGTGCTCCTAGGGTGATAACTTCCAAGTGTTAATAGTGCCAAAGAAAAGTCATAGATGAACAAAATCAAGTTCAATTATCAAGTGTCCCACATTGAAATAAAATTGAGCTCATTGAAATTCACCATGGCTATAGAATTTTAAAAATAATGCATTGTAGGAAAACACATTGAGCAAAGTGAAGAATACAAATGCACACAAAAAATTCTATATATTTATATTCATATATCGGTGCTGCCATAATAGTGGTTTACAATTTTTGGGAGATTCTGATTTTTACCGAAATTACATATTTTTAGAAAGTATAATGATTTAAGCCTTGAAAAGTTCCATTTAAAGGATTCCAATTGAAGAGGTTTGATCAAACCACCTTAGACCAAGCCCTCTTGGATAGAACCTCGCTAGTTTTAAACCAGACCTATAACAGAGTCTCCTTTACAGCTATCAAAATGCTGATAAAAAACCACTTTTGATTTACCTTTTGGGGTATCAAATGAATTCATTTAAAATTTATTTTTTTCTAAGTATGTAGTCATTAGTATAAGCTTCCAAAAAAGTATAATTTTAATTAAATTTAATTTGATTATTATATTTATATTTTATTTCTCGTGAATGTAGGCTTTTCACCAAAAATCAAGCTCTCTAATCTACACATGTGGAAAAATAGCAGATTATCAAAAAAAAATAAAAAATTGAGTGCACTAGATATTGAATTCCTTCATCCAACAAAAAAAATAAAATTGAATTTTTATACATACAAAAAAATTACATACAAAAAAAGTTACGTGTTATACGGTCGTGCTATGTCTGAATTCTAATTAGTTTGACTTTGAAAATTTATTAAAAAAAAATTATTCAATTAAAAACTATCTAACCAAGTGGAAGCACTGGATATCATAGTTACAAATCTAAATTTGAAAGAATTATAATTTTATCCTTTGTGGAAAAAAAGTTATGCGTTATACGGTGAGCGTCACTTTTTTAAAAATGTTGTTTTCTGAAAAAAACTAGTTTTCGAGGGAGATGGAAAAAGAAGTGCAAACTGATTCCAAAAATTTTGAAAAAAATATATTTAGAATCTGTAGACAAAATTTCACGAAACTCTAGTTTGCATCATCTTGAAATTCCTCACGGTTTAGGGACTATAGGTACCTGAAAGTGAAGATTTTGTTAAAAAAATTTATTTCAGTGTCCAGTTTGGCCAAAAATTGTAAACCACTATTGTGGGATCACCCATATGTATATCAATTTACATCAAAAAGGGGCTTTCTAGTAAATTTCTTCAAATACATGAGTAAACATGAGGATTTGGATTTCCTCTACCACCTCTTGCAACCTATCACTTCGAGTAGGTGAAAAGAGGTTTTCATTCAATTCCATGAAATGGGAAACAACCCCATATCATTCCATTCAAGTCCATTGTGGAGAAGGCCAACAACTTCTTTGGTGTGCTAATGTTGTAGAGCTTTAGCAATGCAAAATGCATCCCCAACCAGGTCAACCCTTGGATATTCATTGAGGTTTCCTAGGGAAGGTTTCCACTCTAGCTAGGTACAACAACCTGATTAAATGCTCCACAATTCTAGTTCCCCATTCCAACATGCCAAACGTGCAAACAATATTATACAAGAATCATTTTAGGAGTTGGGAGTTATGAAGGTGCACTTGGGAAAGAAAATTCTCCCCAATAATCTTCTTGATTAATCCTTCTTCTATATCGCTCTTGATGATGAACATTTCCTTTAGTTGGTCCACCATCATCCACCTAACTAAGCTACACTCAATGCTCTCAATGGACATAAAATTATTTTTACAGTTGGTATCATTGGAAGAGCTCGACATCTTGGAATATTGGAATTGATATGCCAAATGAAGATAGTCACTCCAATTTATAGAAGGGAAGGATGGTTTTCAGGTTTATGAGGAGAATTATGATGAAACCTCTTCAACAACAATGAATAATGCAAGGGACACTATAATATACTATGAATTAAATGAATAAGGCATATGATGTGATGGAGGTTGCTGGATTTTTGTTGAACAAGCCTCGATGTGAAGATTAAACCACCTAGTTGAGCCAATTCACATGAGTGCGATCACATGATGAGATATAATTAAATGAAAATTTTGAAGGTTGTAGGCCACTCACATGTATTAGAAGCCATGAGGCTTATATATAGGCAACAATGATAAATGCACCTATCAAAAACAAATTGATTGAGGTAATGTAATTATGATATGCTTAAAAATAGCCATAAATTCTCTTTGGGTTTGATTATGCAAGAATTAGGTTTCAGTTAGCAGTAATCTCACTTAGAAAGAAGGTAATTACATTAACGATAAAGGTCCAAGATGAGGATAAATGTATGATTTGAGGACTTATGCGAGGTCTAAACTTTAGTTTTTTGAATTGCACTATCATGTACAAGGAAATAAAGGGGATCATTTTGGATTATTTTTAGTTCTATAAATTTGTTCGTTGTCTATGAACATTGGAGTGTGAATATTTATATATCAATCATTCAATTTTATTATATATTTGAAGTTCTTTCATTTGTGAATTGTATACTTCCCTATATTGTGTTCATCTTCTTTGAAATATAAACAAATCATATTTGAGAAACTATTATATCTACTATTAAAGTACTAATCTTTGTGTTAGGAGGTTGATAGTATTCATTCTAGCTTTTCACATCGATATCATGGTTATGGGTTAGTGTTAGTATGCCTTTCTTGTTTTCTAGTTAAAAGCATATTTATTGATGGTTAATCAAACCATTTGGGGGAGTTGTAACTCATCAAAATTTAAAGGAAGATCACCAATGAAATGTTGATATCTCCTTGTTGTTAGGGACTTTGTCTTTATTTGGTGAGCTATGGAGTTTGTGATCGATACATTTACATAAAGATAAATTTGTTGACTAGAAAAAATTGGTGACTCTGTTGGGGAGTGAACAAGATATTACAATGGTTGTCTTGTTATGAATTGATATGGTTTTGTTGCATGAATTTTTTTTCCCTATATTGCAGACAGTCTTGATTGGATGCAAGCAAAATAGGAGGAAATTATTTGTTAATTAAATACTTTGGCCTAGATATATAGGAGAAGCATTGTAGACTATATGAGAAAATTTTGTTCTTGAAGAAGAAGAAGAGTGGTTGAGAGATGACCAAGAATAGAAATTGTATGGGATCCCCACCCTCACCCTAATCGTAATCAAAATCCTTCGTCAAATCCAAATGCTCCATCAAGAAATTGACCCATGAAGAGATCTAAAGGTAGGGAGAACGTTCCTCAATTAAAAAAATTACTTTCCCTAAAAGAGAGTTGGCGACTCTAGATGATTTTCCTAGTAACAAGTGGGTATGTGCAGGATCATGGTATGCCAAACAAGCCCTTAAGTGGCAATGAAAATTCAGAACAATTAGAGTTAGGCAACTTGATGTAAAAATTT
Source organism: Sequoia sempervirens (assembly GCA_007258455.2). Lineage (NCBI taxonomy): Eukaryota > Viridiplantae > Streptophyta > Pinopsida > Cupressales > Cupressaceae > Sequoia > Sequoia sempervirens. The sequence continues at coordinate 239,152,061 of VDFB02086081.1, forward strand.
GAATAAGTTATCTATATTATTTCAAAA
>VDFB02086081.1:239152187-239238930 GCA_007258455.2 Sequoia sempervirens
ACTCTCAGCCTTAAACTCTCAACCCTCCCAGCCCATAAAACCCTCCACCCTCAGCAAATACCCCTCCACCCTCTACCTAATCCCTCAACCCCACCACCCCTCCCATCCACCTTGAGACTCAACCCTAATCCCTCAAACCTATACCCTAAACCATCAACCTAATACCCTCAACCCTCAACCCTATACCCTCAACCGAATACCCTAAACCATCAACCCTATAGGTATTGAACCTTGTACCCTCAATTCTCAACCCTTTACCCTCAATTGCCAACTCAATGAAATTGGAAACCTAGTGGCCTGTTTGAAAAAGTGGAAATGGGGTACATCATCGAGAGACCCCATTTCTTGGACCCATTTTCTCAAATAGGCCAAGTTAGGTTGCCAATTCAGTGAAATTGAGAACACCATTTTTTCAAATAGGCCACTACGTTCCCAATTTTATCGAATTGGCAAGCTAGTGGGCCCAATAGCTTTCCAATTTGGTGAAATTGGCAACCTAACTTATTTGGAAAAGTGGGTCCAAGAAATGGGGTCTCCCAGTGATCCCATTTTTTGGACCCATTTTTTCAAACAAATCAAGCTAGGTTGCCAATTTCACCAAATTGGAAAACTTGTGGGAGTGGGCCCACTAGCTTGCCAATTCGGTGAAATTGGGGACATAGTGGCATGCTTGAAAAAATGGGTCCATGTACCCATTTTTTCAAACAGGCCAAGTTAGGTTTCCAATTTTACCAAATTGGCAAGCTATTGGACCCACTAGCTTGCCAATTCGGTGAAATTGGAAACCTAACTTGGCATGCTTGAAAAAATGGGTACATGATGTACAACACCAAGAGACCCCATTTCTTGGACCCATTTTTTCAAACAAGCCAAGTTAGGTTGCCATGTTCATCACTAGGAGACCCCATTTACCCCATTTCTTGGATCCATTTTTTTCAAATAGGCCAAGTTAGGTTGCCATGTATATCATTGGGAGACCCCATTTCTTGGACCCATTTTTTCAAACATGCCAAGTTAGGTTTCCAATTTTTTACATCACTGAGAGACCTCATTTCTTGGACCTATTTTTTCAAACAGGCCACTACATTTCCAATTTCACCGAATTGGCAAGCTAGTGGGCCATTTCTTAGACCCCCATTTTTTCAAATAGGCCAAGTTAGGTTTCCAATTTTGTACATCACTAGGAGACCCCATTTCTTAGACCCAATTTTTCAAACATGCCACTACATTTCCAATTTCACTGAATTGGCAAGCTAGTGGGCCCACTAGCTTGCCAATTCTGTGAAATTGGCAACCTAACTTGGCCTATTTGAAAAAAATGGGTCCAAGAGGGGAGAGGGGAGAGAGATAGAGGGAATGAGTGAGAGAGAGAGAGTGGGAGAGAGATAGATTAGGGTTTATGGTTTAAGGTTTAGGGGATTAGGGTTTAAGGCATAGTGTATTGGGTTCAAGGTTTAGGGATAAGTGAGAGACCTAGATGGCTAAGGGTGATGGATGGCTAAAGGTAGATAGAGAGAGAAAATAAACCTATAAAAATTCAACTTTCTCATAATGCGGGCACATTTTGAAGTAGTTGAGATGTAGCCATTTTGTTTAGAAAGACATTTAACATGCCTGTGTTATAACATAAGCGCATTTTGTATTTCTCTAAAAATGGTAAAAATCTCAACATACCCATGATCTCTACACCCAAATTGTTCATATTCTCTTGGTTATGCATGTGTTCCAACAAAAAGAAGCTTTTTGTTTCTTTTATGAAGTGTGCATGCAATTTTTTCACATTCCACCACCTTTTTTATGATCTTTCCACCCACCTTTGCATGAAATATCAAAGTTTTCATGTTGAGGCATATAATGGCAATTCAAGTCTCAATTCCATTCAAGAGTGATATACAATTAATGTCTGGAGGGAAAAAATATTTTGAAAAACTCAAATTTTTGAGGAGTTTGAAGAAAGAAGAATCAAAGGCTACATAATTAGGTAGAACTCCTCCATTCGAATCTCCATTTTTTAGGTATGTGAAGTATTTACGGATTTTCTTCATATTTTCTTTCATTCTATTTTGGCTTACTTTGATTTTGTTATTTTGCATATTCCATGTTCATCATTTTTTTTTTTTCATTATAACCTTAGCTTGTCAATGCACATTTTAAATTACACAATTCCTTACACTTGCCAATTACATTTTTAAACCAGATTTCTTTGAGGATTTTCTTAAACAATTAACTTACCTTGTGTATGCTTCCACATTTTGTATACGCACATATATGACAGAAGTCATAAGTATGTAAAATAATGCATCATTTCTCAGTACTTTTCTATGGATGTGCATACCCCTCTCCAAAGCTTTCATTTTGGTATAGGCATGGGGGATGTTTGAAAATGTAGTGGAATTTCGTTTTACACCTAGAAATTGCATATGCTTGAAATTTGCTAAAGCCTTTTCAACAAATCCATTTTTTGCATATCCTACAATCATTCTAGTCCATGAGGACATATCTCATTAAGGTATTTTGTCAAACAATCCTACCAAGTAGTTGATTGCCTTGTCTATGCTACCAAATTTTCCATACATGTCCATCAAAGCATTTTATCAAACAACATAGACAAGGAAATCAGTTGTTTGAAGAAATTCCTCAAATAAATGAGGTCTCATGGTGATGTGCTTTTTTTCAAACAACTGATTGCATTGTCTATGCTACCAAATTTTCCATACATGTCTCTACAAAATTTGAATATATACTCCTCCCACATTGATAGATCTTTGAATCTATTTTGGTTTTCATCTCTATTTCTAAATTTACCTTATCACTAATGTTGTGATATATTTTAAATGTTTCTTTGATTAGTCTACCTACAAGGGATTGTAACCCTTCTCTCCACTATTTCAAGACTCTTTATTCAAGGCTAGGTTAGCACCATGGGGAAAGGTCCAGCCTATCTTGCAATCAAGGCATGCCACAAGACTACATTTCTTTAAGGCATTCGATCCAAAAATTCATGTTAGCATTGACAAGATAGTGAGCTCACCAACTTGTCAATGCGGTAGGGTTGACAAGGTAGGGGCAACTTGAAAAAAGGCCTCATAGAAATGGGGTCTCATGGTGATATACATTTTTTTTAAGGAATTGGATCCAAAAATTCAAGTGAACATTGTCAAGATAGTGAGCTCACTAGCTTTTCAATGCAACAGGGTTGACAAGGTAGGGGTAGCATGAAAAAATGCCTCATAGAAATGGGGTCTCGCAGTGAGACCCCATTTCTATGAGGCATTTTTTCAAGTTGTCCCTACCTTGTCAACCCTACCGCATTGACAAGCTAGTGGAAAATGGGGGATGTTGGAAAATGTAGTGGAATTTGGTTTTACACCTAGAAATTGCATATGCTTGAAATTTTTGAAAGCCTTTTCAACAAATCCATTTTTTGCATATCATACAATCATTCTAGTCCATGAGGAAATATCTCATTGAGGTATTTTTTCAAAAAATTCTACCAAGTAGCCAATTTAGTTGTCTATGCTACCAAATTTTCCATACATTTCTACCAAAGTATTTTATCAAACATCACAGACAAAGAAATTAATTTTTTGAAAAAATGCCTCAAAGAAATGGGGTCTCATGGTGATGTGTATTTTTTCAAACATTTGATTGCATTATCTATGCTACCAAAATTTTCGTACATGTCTCTATAAAAGTGGAATATACTCCTCCCTAATTGATAGATCTTTGAATCTATTTTTTTTCATCTCTATTTCTAAATTTACCTTATCACTAAACTTACCTCATCACTAATATTGTGATATATTTTTAATGTTTCCTTGATTAGTCTACCTACAAGGGATTGTAACCCTTCTCTCCACTATTTCAAGACTCTTTATTCAAGGCTAAATTAGCAATATGGGGAAAGGGGCATCCTATCTTGCAATCATGGCATGCCACAAGACCACATTTATTTAAGGCATTGGATCCAAAAATTTATCTCAGCATTGGAAAGCTAGTGAGCTCACTAGCTTGTCAATGTAGTAGGGTTGACAAGGTAGGGGATGCATGAAAAAATGCCTCATAGAAATGGGGTCTCATGGTGATGTAAACCCACTAAGAGACTTATACCACCTCACTCAATTAATAAGAACTACTTAGCAGGGGTTGTTGGCAGGTTATATTGCCTCAAAGGGCGATGGGTGAACTTCCATGAGCTTGATTTCTACTGTAAGCAGAAATCTACGCCTGCATGACACTCATTTAACGCTATCCCCTCCCACCCTACATGCAAGGGTGAACTTCCATGAACTTGATTTCAGCTGTAAGAAAAAATATACACCTTTAGGGAACTCACCCAATGTACATCACCATGAGACCCCATTTCTATGAGGCATTTTTTCATATTTCCCCTACCTTGTCAACCCTACTGCATTGACAAGCTAGTGAGGGCACTCACCCAATGTACATCACCATGAGACCACATTTCTATGAGGTGTTTTTCATGTAGCCCCTACCTTGTCAACCCTACCGCATTGACAAGCTAGTGAGCTCACTAGCTTGTCAATGTAGTAGGGTTGATAAGCTAGTGATTTACATCACTGTGACATCCCATTTCTATGAGGCATACATCACCGTGACACCCCATTTATATGAGACATTTTTTCATGTTGCCCCTACCTTGTCAATCCTACCGCATTGACAAGCTAGTGAGCTCACTAGCTTGTCAATGCTCACATGAATTTATTGATTGACTTGATTTAAAGAAATCTAATCATGTGGCATGCCATGATTGCAAGATAGGATGAAAATGGAAACATGGAAAAGGCATGCAAATTTTTTGACAATAAAGTTTTCATACACATGTATGCAAAATGCGGTACACATTGACGAGCTTGTGAGTTCACTAGCTTTTCAATGGGGTAGGGTTGACAAGGTAGGGGCTACATTAAAAAATTCCCCATAGAAATGAGGTCTCACAGTGATGTACATCACTGTGAGAGTCCATTTCTATGAGGAATTTTTTCAAGCTTCCCCTACCTTGTTAACCCAACTGTACCCCATTTCTATGAGGCATTTTTTCAAGCTACCCCTACCTTATCAACCCTACCATGTTGACAAGCTAGTGAGCTCACTAGGTTGTCATGGGTACCACATTTTGCATACATGTCTACCAAAATATTATTTCCAAAGAATTCACATGCCTTGTCCATGCTTCCATTTTGAGCCTATCTTACAATCATGGCATGCCACATCACCACATTTCTTTAACACATTCCATCCAAAAATTCATGTGACCTTTGTCTATGCTAGAAATACTCTTCTACAGGATGACTGTAAGTATTTTGTATGAAGCCTTGAATGACATATATTTCATTTATTTGTATGGATTCATTTTTAGGAACTAATATTTGTCTCATTATCATACTAGAGGTAAAATTATCTGTCATGCTGAGGAAACGAAGAAGAGATAAACCAATAGAGGAAGAGTACATAACTAATAAAGCAAATAAAAAAGAATGGATGAGGGAATATCGTCAGAAGAAGAAATTGGATACGATTAATGAAAAAAGAAAATTAAAGAGGAACCTCAGCCATCAAAAAGAGAAAAAGCATTAGTGGCACAAAGGGCACAAATGTGAAAGCGTCGTGCTAAGATATATTTGAATACCGTAGTTGGAGACACACCCTCTACCACAAGTGGATACGAAGGGACACCATCTACCACAAGTGAATATGGAGGGACACCATCTATTGCAAGTGAATGTGGAGGGACACCATATACCGCAAGTGAATATGGAGGGACACCATCCACCACATCTCAAATTGAGAGTACATCATCACTCGCATTTGACAAAGTAGGTATGCCATCATCCCCATGTCAACCTCAAGGTATATCGTCTATTCCACCCTTGATTGAAGGTACGCGATCATGCCCATCTCACTTAAATATTGATGAAATTCATAATGTTGAGATGTATGTACCTAGGAGAACACCACCTAAAATTTTGCATAGAAATCCAAAGTATTTGATTAATATTGATGAGAATATTTTGTAGCCAATGGAAGGTAAGATTCCAAAACACACTTGTAGAAGATATGTTGATAAGATTTGGAAATTGTTCTTTGAAAGGATAAATGATACCGCAAGATGCCAACTATTTGTTGAAACAATGCGAGGTATAAAGTATAGAAACATCATGAATATTCTTGGGTTGAGAACATCAAATGCTTCAAGTGAAAATACTATTGTGAAGAATCTAATGGATTCTTATGAGAGTGTGGATAAGATCTCACACTCAAAAGGTAGTAATGTCACGCGATGTGCCATTACACCAACTTTGGTAAGTAGTCAAATAGGGAGATCTTGTCTCATTAGAAAGACAAGTCAATAATTGAGAATTAATAGAAAAACTTTATCAAGAGTCATTGAAAGGCGCCAAAGAATTGAGGGCATCGATCCAAATGAATTATGGGCATTCTTGAGGAGGCTCCCATGAAAAGATAAACCAATTGTTGAAGCATTGAGATCACTAATTGAAGACTACTTGAAGAAGAACACAAGGCCATCTCTGAATCAAAGGCATGTGGTAAGAAGAAGAATTAGTAGTCAAAACCGTGAGTCACATCCAAAGCATTTTTTGGATACGACTCAAACCCAAATTTTTCATAAATTTCAAGAGGATTATCGTCAAATTCAAATTTATCAAAGATATTTTGAAATGCTTAAACCTTTTTATGTCAATATAAATCACACACGCACTACTTGTTGTTGTAGATTACATATTGAATTCTCTTACCATTATGATGATTATTGTTCTATATGTTTAGATTTGCATATTAATGATATTTTGCAAGATTTTAGCATACAGGCCCCACCAACATCTTCAAGAGAGTTCTTATCAAAAAAATTATGTGAAAGAGAGGATGACCAAATATTCTACAAGAAACTATGCTTGGATGGTTCATGTCAATTTTTTAGTGGCTTGCAATGTATGCTAGTATGTCAACATATGGAAAGCACACATGTGGTGGGAAAGAAACTAGTAGAGTTTGGGAAGTATAAAATGGTGGCATATGTTACAAAAGATGGTAATCAAGCAAAAAGGTGTAATTTCGTTATTTAGAAGATTCTAGTGTATCACTTTATGTCTACATTTCGTGATAATATAGTGTATGAATATGCAAGGCATACCCATATAACTCGATGGTTGGAATTGCAATTCAAGTTATGCAAGGACACCTTTCCAGTTGGTAGCATAGTGTGAGTGGTCAAATTTGTAGAGAACTACACTCTATAGCCAGAGTGTGAGATGTAATCACATTATTACAACTCCACATAGGTTTCTATATTTGTGCACATAACATTCATTGATGCAACTAATAATACAAAGGACCAAAGGAAGGTATTGAGGGAGTACCACTTTTATATTAGTGATGATCGTACACATTCTCCAAAGTTCATGCAAGGTTACTTCCAATTGTTCTATAGTTATTTGGCTCAAATGGGCATAGTATACAATCAACATATCATATGGTCAGATTATTGTGCAACATAGTTCAAGAACTCTCGCATGTTCTACTAGTTGAGCAGGGTGCATGTCATTATAGGTGTTCAACATATGTGGAACTTTTGTGAGTTTGGGCATGGAAAGGGGGAGCATGTGTCAAAAGAGAATTAGTATGAGAAGAGTTAAAGTATAAAGACAATGCAAAGTTGACAAATGCAAAATCAATCATCAAGTGGTGTAATGCTTCAATGGGTCTAGGTAATGAAGGTAATTCTTCAGTTCGTAGATTTTTTTGGTTGATGGATGATAATAACATTACACCATATGAGGATTGTTGTACACTAATAGGATCAAGTGAGCTACACTCTTTCCTTAGCTCAATTGTAGGTTCATGGAGTATCCATACATGGAAGATGCCATGCTTTTTTTATTCATGTACAATGCAAGCCCGGGATGAGTTTGAGTTAAAGGAGTGAGTTGAGAAGTGGTGGCTAATTTATCTTATCCCACTTCACACATATCGCACTCTAACAGAATTGGAACTAACACAGATGGAATCATTGATTGACTTTGACCACATATTAGATCTAGTTCAACTAGGTAATATATTTACTTGCATAGTTTTTAAAATTCCTATTATTATCATACTTTGTAGTGTATTTGTAATGTTGACTAATTTCATCTAATTTGTTGCACATATCAATGTAGGGAATTTTTACATAGTTATTGCAGATGGATACAAAGAAGGGGGAACATATTATTACTTGTTTCATTGTGTAGAGGCCAAAAATAAATTGGAGGCCCTAGTAATAGATGGAGAAAACATCGAATACCCTACAGGCTGAGTTGTTGTTACTAGAATGTGGCTAAGAAGGTACCCACATAAGAGTGTTAATGTTTGGTTGTTTCAATACTTTGACATGCATCAAAAAATTCTTCATTACTCAAACCTTGTCATGGAATCCAATGTTTGTTTGATCAACTATGGGGGTAGACCTTTGAACAAGACCTTGTGGAAGGTGCATGAGTCTGACCATGAGGCAATACTTGACACAATAAAGAGTAGAGTAGACATGGATGGTTGGTTGGATTAATTTGTAATCATGCACATTAATTTATATGATTCCAATGCAATCATCTAATGTTTATATCATGTATGTAGGTGATTGATGAAGTTATCAGACTTTCAAATGTAGCACACTTTATGTTTAGAATTGTGGCAAAGGATACATAATTTAATGGTATTTTATTTTTTCTCAAAAATATACAAAAAAAAATGTAAGATATTCTCAATAGATTAGTAAACTAAGTGGAAGATTAAATTTTGTTGTTTTTATAATAGGTTACAAGTTGCCAAAAGGGTGGAAAGTAATAGTTTGGTTACTATCTATTCATGTTCATCCTCATTACTTTGAGGACCCTCTAAATTTTAATCCTAACAGATGGGAGGTATGCTTGATATTCATATAAAATTTACTTTTTAAGATATTCAATGGACTAGATTGACTAGTGATAAGTTATAAGATATTGCATAATTGAGCACACAAGTTTTAGATTATTGACATATCACATGTTTATTTGAATTGATTATGTGATTATGTGATTCTTAATTATTACAATCTCTTTCCTTTGTTTAGGTGGGAGCTAGTAAACCCAAATAAAGTTATAAAGTAAATGCCAAATCCAAGACTAGAAGATGGTACTAAACTATTCAGTTGAAGTTAACGCCATCATGACCACCTATGGTGTAGAAATTATAAAAGTGTGTGTGAGGCTTAGCGAGGGAATTTCAAGTTATTTATTTGAATTTAACCTCATCATGAGCACCTATGATGTATACATTATCAGAGCATCTCAAATGTATGAGTGACATTGTAAAAGATCTACAATAACAGAGTACCTAAGGCATCCTTGAATCCTATATTTGGTTGTTATGAGAGAATCTTATAAGCTAATTTTGTGTGCATGAAAATGGGGCACATTGATTCAGTATTTGATTTAAGTGAGGTGTTGGAATTCACATAGTTTTATTTTTTTCTCATGATTTTGTATTACCACTTGATAGTTTTGAGAAAGCATTGTGCCTACAAGTACAAGCACTTGGGTGTCATATTGGTGTATGAAGCATATTAGACAATTGTAGCACAAACATAAGAATTAGGTCTGCCAAATAAATCTCATTTTATTGTAAACATCATATTACTAATATAGTGAGTGTAATAACCATTGATGGTTACCAATCATTCTTTTTCTTCTTTTATTCTCTCCCTTTTATAACTAGCACCAATCGACTAGCTTATTATACAAAATTCATTTATTAAAAAAATCAAAATAATGATTATATATCAATATTAATATAGCATACCATGTGTTCACATAAAAATTTAAGAAGTTCAATTTGTTAACATTTTTTATGCATAATGTCAACATGTCATAAAAATAACCACATTTACAAGTAATTGAAGCATGCATGACTTGTTAGATGTTGTTCAAGTAACATGAATTAACTCAAGTACCCCACAAGTTCTTCACATGTTTTCCAACTAAAAATTCATGTTTTCTTTCAAAATTTCATAATTGGTTTTGGGATCTAGTTCCCTAGTGCCTATTTATTATTGCCCTCAAACATTTGCAATTCATGCAACGTAATCCTTTAATAGTCTAAATTGCAAAAGCGCAGCAATCTTTGACGACCTATTACCCAGAGACTGTGTTAGCTACAAGCATTCTTTCTAAGGCATCAGGATCATGTAGGGCACCTCTACAATAACCTTTCTCAATTTTTGTTGTCTTGAAGTAATTTTCCCATAGTGTCCAGTTTTCACTTGATGAAAAAAGTGTCAAATGCTAGCAGTGTAAAGTTGCAAAGTGGTGCAACTTTTGTTTTGCAACTTGTGTGACCAAACGGACTATTCCAACATGTCCAAATGGGTAAATTTACACTAGGTATGGTCCTCTTTCATGCCCAAACATGCTTAATCACTCTGAGTTATGTTCAACCGGCTCGATCCCTTAAGATTCCAAAGTGCAAAATGGTTGCAATCTTTGATGGGTTATTACTCAAAAACCATGACACTTACGAACTCTCTTTTCAAGCCTACGAGAATCATGTTGGTCCCCTATATAATAACCTCTCTTGTTTTTTCTTATCTCCAAGTTGTTTTCATGTGGTGTCAAGTTTTCACTTAATGGAAAAAGTGTCAAATGCAAGCAGTGTAAAGTTGCAAAGTGGTGCAACTTTCTTTCTGCAACTCATGTGACCAAACATACTATTTTAATGTGTCTATATGGGTATGTTTACACTATGCATGGTCCTCTTTCACACCCAAATACACTTATTCACTCTGAGGTATGTTCAACTGACTCGATCCCTTAAGAGTTCAAAGTGCAAAATAGCTACATTAAATCATCGATCGTTGTTATACCCTTTCTCATTGTTGTAACCTCTTTCCTAGTTATATCCTCTGTCATTATTGTATCCTATTTCATGATGTTGCCCTCTATCAAAGTGTTGTCCTTGTGGATTTTCTCTATTCTGATTGGACTGCATATTTCTCTAAGCAACTTGCAACTGACTGTTCTGGTTCCTCAAGTAAGTTACCTCCAAATTTAGCTTCTTCACTTGTTCAAACAATTCATCCAGTCTCTCCTTGTTAGGATTATTGTATGGAGGTTGATTCACATTATTCTGGGAATACCGTACTGCAGTATTGGCATTCAGTGATTGGTTCAAGATTTCAAAATTTTGTAGGTATGGGGGATAGCTAGCCCGAGGCTGTATATGCAAAGGTTGATTCAAATTTTCCTGAGGGTAACTAATTTTGGATGAAAATTGTCTCACAAGAGGTCTTGGGTGAGGGACTAGAGGCAACTGAGGTACTAGATTCATAACGGGAGTATGGTTGGCAAGAGCCTGGTTGAGAGCTGGAACTTGTCCAAGGTGAGCAACGGGTCCTAATGAGGGTAAAGGGCTAGACATATGTTTCCTTAAAGTAGTGCTAACCTTCACATCCTCTGCATATGCATCAAGTAGATTAACAGGAGGGTTATTACTCCACTTCATAAAGGTAGTTGTCAGACTGTCAAGTCCCTCATAATAGACTTCTAAAGCAGTACGCTCATCAACAGCATAGGGGGCCTACAATCTGGTATAGGCATGATGAAACCTATTTTTGAAGGACCCTATAGGCTCATTGACATCTCTCTTAACATTAGTGAACTGACGGTAAAGCTCATTAGAACTAATGGGAATTTGAAACTTCTATAAAAATGCAGTTTCTAGCTCAGTCCAATGTTGGATAGATCCAGCAGGTTAATGATTGTACCAATAGAATGCATCCTCCCCCAGTGAATAAGGAAAGAGTCTACATGCTACATCCTCGTGGTTTCTCCCTCTATCCTTAAGGCCAGTCTGAAAGATCATGATGTGTTCCTTAGTGGTTCTATTGGGATCGTTGACATGGAATTTTGAACAAAAGTGTTTATGGTTTTTGGGCATAACATTGTAATTAGCGAAACTAAATGGAGATGGGTTGTTTGCTAGGAAAGCCATTGGTGGAGGTGGGGGTGGTAATGGATAATTTATGACTAGCTGAGGTTGTGGAATGGGGATGTCCTCAGACTCATACTCAGATGAACCTAATGAAGATGGGGATGATGGAGATGATGGAGGTGGATGGGATGATGATGATTCTCCCCTTCTATTGGTCCTTCTAGACCTAGTAGGGTTTGGTAATTATTGAAATTATTCCTCTCCTAGAGCGGATCTAGTTCTTCTTTTGAATCTTTCAGGAGAGATGGTGTTCAAAAATTGATCCAGCTTGCTTATTCAAGCCCTTCTTCTAGCGCCAATCTGTTGATGATGTTTTTCGCATAGCAACAACTCAGATAGAATATAATATCCTATCTCTCTTGCAAGGTAAATCTCTATCAACGAGCCTCAAGAGATAACCCCAAGGTCTCTAATGTCAAGTCTTGAAAATGCATGAACAACTCAGTGATAAATGTCAAAATGCTAGTAATCACAATCAAACCTTACTACAAGCAAAATACCGAACCTCAATTTATCAGATCTAACAATATGATGATACTTCAATCCTCAATTTAATCCAATGATCAAAGAAATAACAAAAGATGAGGCTTTCAAAGATATTTATAAACTTAATATTAAACCTAAGATTAACAATGCAAATGATCAACACTCGAAATGGACCAATCCCTCAAAACTGATTTCTGCTTGACCTAGATGGATCTGCAATCTTATAGAAACAGTGCAATCTTCTAAGGTGTTAAGATTTTCAAATCATGAACATTCATTCAAACAAACCTATTTCAATTGAAATGAATAAACCCTCACAATTGAACTAAGCACAATGAATATAAGTCCACGCTAACTTTGCAAAGCAACTAACAATCAGTTGGTTGCGGAAAGTATGGACCAAGGATTGTTGCAACACTTCAAATATAAAACCATAAACATCAATCAAATCTAATTCTAAATATCAATTTTCCTCAAAGCAATTGTAAAGATAGAATAACAAGAACCATGCGAGATAAGAAGAACACAAGTATGGCACAAAATCACAATGTCATTACTTGCATCAAATTATCCACTGTAGCAACAATTCCAGCTTTATGTTACAATATTTGCTTGAGAACAACTACTTGCTAACTCTTGCTCTACTTAATTCGCTCCAACTATCTCTCTATTTGTCTATGTCTAAAACTTCTTAACCCTTACAATTGAGGCAAAATTCCATATTTATAGAACCCCCAAAACATGTTGTCCTAGATATGATTTTACAATAATAAATAGGCACAACAAGTCAGCCAAGAGAAATTCAAAATAAAATAAAATATGCATTAAATGTATGAACTTCATCTAGGTCGGCCTGGGATCTCCAATGCATGGAAAAATAATAGGGAAGCACAAATCTTGATGTATCCAATCATTAACTACCTTCCCCTTTGTCTTTATTCCGATCTAGCATTTCATGAACTTTCAAAAAAACCCTATCCAAGTCGGCCACAGGTGGTAAAGGAAAAACCTTAAGTCGCCTTTCAATTGATGCAATTTCTTCCCTGGATTGTTTCACCGACTTATCCCACTCCACCTTATATGTTAGGTATTTTTCAATGACATCAATGTAGGTGGCCACATCATCCAACTGGTGCTCAGAAATGGAATCATCATTAATTGGGGCATAAACATCATGCCACCACTTCCTCAACTGTTCTAAACTCAAATAATTAGGGGAAACCTTCCTTCTTCCTGTCATAACCTCAAAGAAAGTAATGGATCCATTGTAAACACCAACTAGGGTATCATCAATCTGCCTCCTCTATTTTTAAATCTTCTTTAGAACCTTTTTCCTGATTTTCAATGCTTCAAACTATTCCCAAGGTTCAGCAGCTCTGGAGGAAGGGAGAATTTTATCATTTGCTAAGTTATCCCTTGTGTACTCCATGATAGTTTTCATTTTCTGTAGTAGGAGATCTGTATGTTCTTTGTCCTGAGCCAATACCTCCTTCAACCAATCAATTTATCTCATAGCATCTTTCCCTGTTGCTAGAATATCCTTAATAGCCTTATTTCCTTTTGTTTGCACCCCTTGCAGCCAATTTGTAGTAGCAAGATTTGAAGCCTTCATCTTCTCCAGCTCAGTTATAGTCTCCTGAGGTAAGGGATTCACAGCAGAGGCGGAGGATAGACTACAAGGGCTTCATCAAATCCTCCAAGCATTTCCTAAGTTTTTCATTTTCCCTTTTCAGCTCCTGCTTGCTTTGAATTGCCTTCCTCAATCTCCCCAGCATAACAGTGCTAGAACATTGATAATCTTCAATATCTTGCTCAATAGAAGTGGACCCTAAATTAAAAGTCTGCACATTGTAATCTTTTGTAGATACCTCATCTCTATGAATCCTCAAGATGACCTTAGCCTTCTTCTTACCCTTGTCCTTTCCAATCCTGCCTAGCAGCTCATCCCAATTGGGTGGGGTGTCTTCCACAACAACCTATTTTCTCCTTATGTCCTTATCCAACCAATCAGGGATAGTGGATTCCATTTGTACTTCAATCTGTTTCTCCTCTTCCTATTGATCTTTAGGCACTTCTTCACTCAAACCTTGCTTCTCAGTAGTCTCATCTGTCTTACTCTCCTTTTCTTCAGCATGTTCCTCCTTGTGCTTAGGTGATGTAATCTTTTCTACTTCTTCTCTTGGAGGTGATTTAACCTCTTCAATTCCAATAGGTGACTCTACATATTCAACCAAGGGAGACTACATTACCTTTTCTACTTCAGCTTCTGCACTGTAAAGGTCACCTTCATGAAATTCCTCCCCTTTAGTATCTGGATGATCTTCAACTTTCTTAGATTCACTTGGTTTGCTTTGAGCTTCATGGGTAGAAGGAACATCATCATGCTTCTCCTCATGAGAAACAACTGAAGGAAGGTCTATTTTAGGCATACTATCCTTGGGACAAGGAGTCCTAGACTTCCTTGTATATACTCATGCCTTCTCCTCTGATCTTTCTACATTTACCACTGGTGGAACAATTTCCACTCCATCCTTAGAACCTGCCTTTTGTGATAATCTTACAATTATTTTCCTCTTAGGCACAGGAACATCAACCTTAGGAATCTGCTTTTCAATTTCTTTATGTTCAGACTTCTTAGTCTTTGACCTATTCTTACCAATTGGTTTTCTCTGCTTTTCTATTTCTTGGACTTCCTCCTCTTGAACACCTTTTATCTTGATTTTGAAAGGAAAACCCAGCTTACCTTTGCTCTTAGGATCTTGCTCAGTTGACTCTTCAGAAGTTGAGTGAGAGTCCAAATCTCCCATCAGCTCATAGGCGCATTGCACACCCTCATTCTTGAACTCCCACAGTTTGTGCCTTAGGCACATTCTAGTGAACTTGGTGACTAGATCCATCAACTATTTTAGTTATTTCTTGTCTTCCTCTAACCAATCCACAACACCAATTGGCCTGTCCTTTATTGCCTCATAAGCATGATCTTGAATCAGGTTTCCATCATCCTCAAGTTGATCAGGAACTGCCTTTAAATTATACAGTCAGACTGATTCAACTGGCAGTCGAGAAAACTTCTTCCTGACCTCATATTCATCGTTGCAATTGGCCTAGTAGTCTTCTAACTCAACCTTATGGTTGTATTCTCCGATGGATCTCCTTTGGGCTTAACCTGTGATGTCAAACCTTGATCTATTGGAATGGAAGGATAAACCAAGAGCACTCATCTCCTCCTCTAAAGCTTGGGCAGAAATAATGGAAGGACATGCCTCTCCAGTGCCAATACTCAAGGGGAAGTCTCCACCAAAACCAATCTTATGCTTTTCCCTCTTAACAATGGCATCAAAGTCACATATCTTCTGAGTGACTTCCAGAAGTATGATATGATCAATGGGATATCTTGGAAGTCTGTATGGAGCCCTTTGATAACCATCAATCCAGATGTATGAGAAAGTTGGCAATTGAATAAACCATGCCCTATATTTCTTGATGAGCTCCTTAGCTTGGTCTAAAATCCTTACATGCTCTGCTCCCTTAAGCAATCTAGTGATATGCATGGTGAATGCATCATTCACCCTCCTGTAACTTGAACTTCCCAAATGGAACTAAGGGTAGACCTCATAGATAATATCCTATTCAAAGGTTCCCTTGGTACTCAATATCTTGTATGGATGAAACCTTGCAAGAGCATAGACCAAGTATCAGGTCATTGTGAAGGTTTTGGTTTGTAGCACATTGGACAACTGCTCGTGAATCACTCTACTAATGAGACCTGCCCAATGGTAGTCATTCTTCTCCTATTCCATTCTCACAATCACATGGAACATCCAATTCTCAAACATGCCAGCATTCCTTAATCCAAGCACCCTACTAAGAAGAGTGATGGCATCATAATACTCCTTATTGAATTTTTCCCTAAATAGTTGTTTAGGCAGCTTGGAATAATGAGACTTGGGCTTCTCCAGCCAGGAATTGATAAGATGTTGAGATTTAACAGTCTATTCATCATAGTACTCCTGAGCTGCCTTCATGTTGAATGCCACCACATGAGATCTATCTGGCACATAAAAAGTCTAAGCAATGGAAACAGGGTTGAGATTCACCACAATCCTCCCTTGAGGATCAATTATTCTTTGTGTATCACTGTCATAGTACCTGGAACACTCAAGGACCAGCTCATATCACTACACCCTGGAAGGGAAACCAGCTACATGTGTCAACCCTAACTCTAACATCCTCTTAGCCACCAGAGGAAGGTCTTGCACTACCATTCTCCCTTTGAACTCCTCATAGTCCCATATCCCAATGTTGGTATTAGTTACCTCTGACCAGACAGAAGTGATCTTACTCTCTAGAATCCTACTCTTGATGTCCATCTTTATTCTTTCTACTTTGGATATGGAAGACCTAGTCACTGCCTTGCTAGACTCAGCCTGCATCCAACAAAGAGAACATAGTAAAAATAATAGGAAGCCAAAGTTAATATGTCAAAACCATCATTAAAATGAATCCCACACAATCAAGCTATTATGAAATCCCATACAAAATGATCATAACGAATTTCAGGTTTTAGGACCATCTACAGAATCCAAGCTAGGAGGAACTCTGAGAAATTTCGAGCCAGATGGATTCCAACAAAATGAACATGAAAGCATCTACTATCAACTAATTCTGACCATTATTAATCAATAAATGATATATAAGATCTCAAAACAACATAAATTAATCATAAAATGCACCATCAACTATTAACAAATCATGCTATTTCATATTCCATCATATTTCATCAGATTTTAGGAAAATTTGCCAAGGATGGATTTCCACGAAGGCAGAGGCACTTTGCACAAATTTTGGGAAAAATAGGGAGCCAAGGATTTCAGGAAAATCGAAGGCGATTGGGAAAATCCGCCAGAACCGAAAAATCCACCAGAGATGAAAAATCCCGAACTGAGGACAAAACCTGAACAACAACACAAAATCATGATTTCGCTCAGACCAATGGATAGATCCTAAATTTTGAGAACTTAGGCCTGAGACGAGTTAGGTATAGGCCTTCCATAGATTTTCTTAGAATTATAGACCAATTGGGAGGAGGAATAAAGTTTCATGGTGATTCCCTATGTCAAACCCTACAAATCCACCATTAACGCACAGACAAGCTCAATACTCAGGTATTTCAATTGTTAAGGCTTTGCTAAGCGGAAATAACGACTCTCAA
The DNA here is from genome assembly GCA_007258455.2 of Sequoia sempervirens. Classification (NCBI taxonomy): domain Eukaryota; kingdom Viridiplantae; phylum Streptophyta; class Pinopsida; order Cupressales; family Cupressaceae; genus Sequoia; species Sequoia sempervirens. The sequence continues at coordinate 239,169,928 of VDFB02086081.1, forward strand.
ACAAGTTTCCTCATAATGCAAGCACACAAACAATCATAGGAACTACTTGGGAAGCCATAAATTAGACCACATCATGCAACCCTAGCCTCAAACTTTCAAACATGCAGAAATTTGAACCCCAATAAACTCAAAATGCCAAAGCAAAGCAAACTTTCATCAATCAGAAGCAGGACAATCGAATACGTACCATTGATGAAGCAAAAATTAGTCTCAGAAATAACAAACATGAATTTAGTGGCACTCCCCGAAAGAACAACAACAAAATGCACAGGAAATCACCGCCTAAACCCACAATCTACAAACTCAATGCTTCAAATCAAATCGAACACCTTCAAGAACAAACTCCTCAGCTCAATCGATTGAAAACAATAAGCATAATGGCATACAAGACCTCAAATATCAATTAAATACATCATTCAAAGCTCATACGGAAACATTTAATGCAGCCGACAAGACAACCAGGAAAATCTGGTAACCTGACAATATGAGGGAATCCAAAAAAATGTGGCCGATGTGGAATTCTACGAAGACCAAAAACCTCCAAACAATAGTGCTCAGCCAAAGTCTGAGCAGGATCCGGGAAAATCCTGTAGAGGTGGAAAGTCCTAAACCAGAGTAAAAACCCGAACTGCACCCAGAACAAAATATTTTCAATCAATAACTTAAGGAAATCACTTAGGCAATCCAAATAAACATTTAAGCACGTTCCAAAGCAAGATAAAACCTCAAAATGAAAGGGTCAAGACACCAAAAACCAAAGCGAAAGAGGGTCCCTACTTTCAGTAGGCCATGTGTGCAAAAACTACATAACAAGACCTAATTGAGTAATTAATTTCCTAAATTATGCATTCTATGGTTCATTTTTAACAATTATCGATGAATTACAAGTGATAAATTAATGCATTTATATAATACCTTTCCCTCGACACTTAAAGTCCAAGAAAAAAAGACAAGGTAACTCACACCTTGGGCATGTGTGTCATCTTATTTTCCCTCCAAATTCAAATATATTGGTGTCATAAATTTATCATTTGTAATTAAAATGTCCAAAGTCAGCTATTGGGATTTAATTTATGGGAAATTTAATAAATGCCTATAAATACCTAGTTATTGCATCATTTCAACATTAACATGGAGAATTAAGAAAATATTATCATCAAAAGCACTATCGAGCAATTCAAGAGAAACTTTTTAGAACTTTATTGTAGTAATTCAATATCCAATCATCATGTCAAGTGTCGTGTGAGCTTATGTTTCTTCATGTTATCAATGTTTTGTGAAGGATAACACTTTTGTAGGTCTCCAAATAAATTTCAACAAAGTCAAGCAAGCAAGTTCCAAGACCTTGAGGTGATGTGGATGTCTTCAGTCCTTCAAGGAAGATTTTAAAGGGTGGTGACTTACAACACTTTGTTGATTCATCATTTCTTCCTATCATTTATCCATTTACCATTAAGATTTCCATTGTAGAAATGGAAAAACTAACATTGGGTTTAACTAAGGAAAGCCTCCAAATGGCACAACCATTCCTCTCTCTTTGAATCTATAGGTTTCATGTTTAAAGGAGAATTAAGGAAGTTTGAAGATCCATTTTCTCTTTTTGTAATCAAAATCCTACATATTCTCAACTCACAAAAAATCACCTACAACATTCATTCAATGATCCAATAGATTTGTAGGTCGAAATGGGAGGCTCTGATCTAGCATCAAAGAAATGTGAAGGTAGATCTAGAATCCTCCTACAAGGAGACTCATGCTTTGGGTGCATGTGTCCTCTATTTTTCAGCCTGATATTTAAACCAAAAATGCACATTGTCCTACTCTACTCAATTTTCTTGTCTGATTTTTTCTGTGATGTTTTTTGTTTTCTTTATTTGCATTAGAATGGTAAATTTGACTACTATCCTAGTTAAACCATTTCATTTCATTCCTAAATCCATATAAAATTTTCTCAAGGGTTGGTTGACTCACCTTTTAGGTTATAATTCAGTCACATACCTTGTCAAATCTGTCAAACCCCCACAAAAATTCAACATCCTAACACACTCTTTTATTGAGTCCTAGAAAAATAGAACAAAATTAAGGGAAATAAAAACCTTATAATTTTGGGATTCCTCCCCTTCATCATTTCATTTTTATTTATTTCATTCATATATTTTTTGATCAAAGATACATTGCTAATTCATAATAAAAATTATAAGTCTTGACAAAAAAATACCTGCAAACCTTTATATATTAAAAGCTTAAAATATAATTCATATATCCTTGGTAATGATACATGATCCATAATTGATAGGAAGAATAGGCATGCAATACTAAGGATAAAAAATGACACTTCTCCCTCATGACAACAAATTTTTTTTATAAGCTAGACGATTCAAAATACTAAGAATAAAAAAATTCATTTCCTATAAGAGAAAAAATAGAACAATTATTGAATCCTTTCAAAGAGAGTAACATTCTTGAACTAATTATGAAGAAAAAATAGAAGGTTGACACCTTTGTAACACCTATAATGTTAGAGAAAATTGATGATAAAATTTTGAATGATGTTAAGCTAGCAATTTATTCCTAATATTCTCTAGCCATGATGTATAAATCTTCTTTTATGGCCAATTATAGCAAAGAAAATTAGAAATTTTATTACTGTACCCATATTGTTGTTCAAAACAATAGATCTAGCTAACCACTAGCACAAATGAAGGAACATACACACATAAAAATTGTATTAAATTTCACTTTCCATTGATCAATGGATTTGATGATTCTAGGATTATCCAAAAAATTTGGGTATTAGACCATCATCTAATGCCTTGAAGGTGTTCAACTTGTTGCAAGTATGCATAATTGGTGTTGTCATTGATGTCAGCAAGCTTATTTATTATCACTGGTGTCAACTATATGAGGAGGAGTTTTTGGAAAGGATGTACAGTTGGTATTGAGTTGGTGTTATTTCTGACGATGTTTTGATTGGTTGCATTATGTTTTCATTAGTAAACTAATAATTTCAACCTCTAGTGTTTCTTTGTTGAAATGTAGAATTCTAGTTTTGCTTCACATTTCTTCTAGGTTGAAGATCTACCCATGCATTTTGGATATGTTGATTAGAGCTATTTAGTGTTGGAAAAACAAGGACAGACAACTGAGAGGGGGTGGTGAATCAGTTGTCACAAAATAATAAACTTTTCAAAATTTACTTAACTTAATCTCAGATCTGATGAATAAGCAATTAACACATTAGAGAGACAGAGAACACCAAGATTTTTATGTGGAAACCTTGTTAGGGGAAAAACCATGGTGGATGTTAGTCCACAATATTATACCCTATTAAAAAAATAATGAAAACAATAAAGGGGAATGCACATGCATTTAGGAACAATGCCTAGAGCTCACTACTCAATTATAGAAGGGGTTAACTACCCAAAAATATAGAATAGGATTAAATCCAGAGGGTATGAACTAAGAAAATAGCTTCTGCACAAGTCTGATTACAGTTACAATTAAGCACAAAAAACTCCTTCACTTTTCACTCAAACAACTTCACACTTCGCTCAAGCTTGTTCACACTCTGCTCTACAATCAACTGATATTCACACATATACACATAGGAGTACACCAAAAACATGAATCACACTTTGTATCAATGAAACAATCGCTCTTATATATCTACTACATGAGATTACATCAACAACTTAGTCGGCCAGAAAAATCAAACATATTTGCAATGTTGGCCCAAATTTAAAATGAAATTTTCATTGTGGATCTAAATAACGTTGACCAAAACAATGATGTGACCCAAAATAATATTCAGAAGCACACCAAACATTCTAATTTTACTTTTCTAGGATCCACAACATGTTACCATCATCATGTCAGCCAAGAACATGAAAACCCAAATGTGCACAAGAAAATCTTTGACCACGAACACACCGACAATGTGGATGTACCACAAAGATAGATAATGATCTAGAGGCATCCAAGAACACCAAGAAACAATAAAGAAACATCCACAACAACTATAATTACCAAAATCACACAAACTTCACTTAGGAATGCTGACAAAAATACTGTCAAACCACAACACGATCAAATCTCCGCACAGACCGCTGAAAATTTTGCTAGATAATCTAGATACTCTCAAAATTAAACCCTTTAGTCCACAACAACTAATCTTCAACGTACAAAACAAAACCCCTTCATGACCTACATAGTTCCATTGGCAACTTGGAGCACTTTCTTTTACAATTTTCTCAATATCCTCAACATATATAGTCTTGAATACCCAAAATGCTAATAGTGTTGACATCAATGACAACCACATATTAGAAACACATCCACATCATGCAACAATCTCCCCATTTGGTATTAATGGTAACACATGATGTGAAAAATACCATCAACCCAACACAATTGCTTCTTAACTGCTTTTCTCCCACAAGGCTCTTCTCCTCGAAAGATTTTTCACATTGCACTTCTCCCCCTTTGACATCAATGAAAAAGGTAACCATGACCTTTCCATATACACACTCTGAACTACATATCTGCACATTTGACTACTCCCCCTAAGTAGTAGCCACAGAAACATCAATCCGAATTAGAATATAGAAATGTAGCTCACATATTGATGCAAGTAAATGCATCTTTTAGTTCTTATCAAGAGGGGTAATTACCCCTAGCATTCCTCTAAGATACTCAAAAGTATCATTCAGAAATGACTTAGTAAAGATGTCTGAAATATGTTCTTTGGTAGGCACATACTCCAATTTGACTTCTTTCTCATTCACTTTCTCCCTCAAGAAGTGAAACTTGATTGATATATGTTCAGTCTTAGAGTGTAGCACTAGATGTTTTGAGATATTTATTGCACTTGAATTGTCAGAGTATATGGAAATAGTCTCTTCATTTATCACCCTGATATCTTTCACCATTTGTTTCATCCATATCACTTGAGTACAATTATTTGCAGCAACAATATATTCTGCTTTTGGAGTAGATAGAGAAATGGAATTCTTCTTTTTTCTCAACCAAGACACCACCTTCTTCCCTCGGAAGAAAGAACCACCACTAGTACTTTTCATGTCATATACATCTCCAGCCCAATCCACATCAGTATATGCACTCAAAGTGATATCGTCATCCTTTGGATACCAAAGTCCAAAGTCAACTGTAACTTTTAGATATCTGAAGATTCTCTCAACAACATTCACATGTGATTCTTTTGGATCAGCTTGAAATCTAGCAACCATACATACACCATTCATAATATCTAGTCTAGTCTAGGTTAAATAGAGCAATCCACTAATCATTGACCTGTATCTAGTTTGATCTACCTTAGGAGAATCATCATTCTATGTTAGCTTGCATCCAGTCACCATGGGAGTACCAACAGGCTTTGATTCTTCCATCCCAAATTTCTTTAGTAGCTCTCTCACATATTTGGACTGAGATATGAAAATTCCCTTGTCTAACTAGGTAACATGCAATCCTAGAAAGAACTTCATCTCTCCAATCATACTCATCAAATTCACCCTTCATCTCATCAGCAAACTTCATACAGAGATTGTCATCTCCTCCAAAAATGATGTCATCAACAAAGACTTCTATAATTAAATCTTTATCATGATCCAATTTGAAATATTAATTGCTATCAAAAGTACCTTAAGTGAATCCGAGCTTCAGTAAGTATTTGTCCAATCTAGCATACTAGGCTCTAGGGGCTTGCTTAATTCCATATATAGCTTTCTTCAAGTGAAAAACCATATATTCCTTGTTAGTTAGTTGAAATCCATCTGTTTGTTGAATGCATACTTCTTCTTCTAGTTCTCCATTTAGAAATGTTGACTTCACATCCATTTGATATACTTTATAGTTCTATATGCAACATAAGAAAGAAATAGTCTAACAGCTTCAATTCTCGCAATAGGGGAAAAAATTTCTTCAAAATCAACACGTTCTATTTGAGAATACCCTTTGCATACTAGTTTTTCTTTATTCCAGACCACTTCACCTTGTTCATTCAACTTGTTCTGAAACACCCATTTAGTACCAATCATATTTTTTTCTTTAGGTATGGGAACCAGTGTCCACATTTCATTCTTTTCAATCTATGTTAGCTCTTCCTTCATAGCTTCCATCTAGTGTTCATCATGGTAGTCTTTAGTGAAATATTTAGGTTCAATCTTGGAAATCAGGCAATACTCTTTTGCAATCTTTCTTCTAGTTTGCACACCTTTATTCTTATCTCCTATAATTTGACTTTTAGAATGATTTATCTTTACATACCTTGGAGTTTTGGGACTTCCATGAGCTTCTGGTTCTTGTGATATTTCTTCTACACTTGCACTTGTCTATGCTTCCTAACTTACTTGATTTACCAAAATGAATTGAGGTTGCTTTACCGGAACATATGGAATAATTTGAAGTTGGTTCTATGTCTGAACATTCTTCCCTTTGTTTGTATTGTCTTCATCTGAATCATAACCATAATATCTAGATGATTTGGCAGAATCATCATCAACTCTAACATTTGCACTCTCAACTCTAACATTTGCACTCTCAACCATCTTTCTGAGAAATTAAACAACTCCCACTAGTAGTATTTAGGTGAAAAATATTACCTTTTTTCTTTATACCTATAGTAATCATATTGCTATAAATTCTATGTATCTTGCATCTTCCATCTTTGAATTGTAGATCATAGCATTTTTCCACCATCTATCCAACACTCAAAAGATTGTGCTTCAGGCCTTCAACATAAATAGCATCGTCATTGTTATCCTTGCCACTAAGACAAATAGAACCTCTGCCATGAATCACACTAGCATTGTTGTCTCCAAATCTTACAACACCATCATCATACTTCTCTAGACTTACAATTTTTTTTTTATCTCTAGTCATATGATGTAAGCATCCATTGTCAATAACCCACTCATCCTTTTCTTCAACTCAGGCTGCAAGAGGTTTCTCATCTTTAGCAGATTCATTAGCCATAGGACTATTTTCAATGGTAGCAATGAAAACCCATTCATCTTCATTTCCATTATCTTTATTAGACTCATCATCAGTCACTCCTTATTTAGCAAAGTAACATTTCTTTTGGAATCTAGACTTGTTTGGCTTAGATCTAGGAACTCTTTTAGGACATCTTGATGCAAAATGACCTATTTTACTGCAAGAAAAACATTCAATAGGAAACACTCCTTCATACTTACCTTTCCCTCTGCCTTCTTTCTTTAGAATCAGTGCTTCCAATTCTTCTACCTCTCTTTCTTTATCTTCAAGCTAAGTTTTTAGTTCTTCATCATACTTGGATATCTTCCTGGAATATTCTCCCAGACCATATCTTTGCTTGTTACTTCTGGATAAAGTAGCCTTGAATGAAGATTCAATCTTCAAAATAGATTCACCAAATTCACTTAATTCAAAAGCAGCAAGCTTTCCAACCATCGTGTCTCTTGTCATCTTTGTTACTGATCTGAGCTTTTCAATAGCATGAGCCTTCATTTTGTAGGAGGGAGGAAAGGATTTGAGTATCTTAGCCATAATTTCATCCTCATCTATAGAACCACTGACACATCTAATACCCATCACTATTTCATTTACTCTTAGCATAAAAGAAGTGATATTTTCATCTTCTCCCATCTTCAAATTCTCATACTTTCCTTTCAAACTCTGTAGCTTAGCCATCTTCACTTGTGCATCTCCTTCATACAAATTTTATAGATTCATCCAAATCTCATGAGATGTTTGCAGTCCGATCACATTTTCCATCTCTGAATCTGTCAGAGCACTGACCAAAGCTTCAATAGCCCTAATATTGTTTTCAGCATCTTTGATCTCATTAGCAGTGGAGGGACCATTATGAGGAATAACATATGGATCTTTTGTAATCTTCCAGAAAGCTTCACCAATACACCTTAGGTGACATTACATCCTGAATTTCCATAGTGAGTAGTTACTTCCATCAAATTTAGGAATGTCCTTGTATGTTTCCATCTCAGATTACCTCAAGCTTTTAGACTTCTTCAAAGGAACCTACTTTAATACCAATTGTTGAAAAACAAGGAAATACAACTAAGAGGGGGGGGTGATTTAGTTGTCACAAAATAATAAACTTTTCAAACTTAACTTAATGTTAGATTTGATGAATAAGAAATTAACACAATAGAGAGATAGAGAACACCAAGATTTTTATGTGGAAACCCTGTTAGGGGAAAAACCACGGTGGATGTTAGTCCACAATATTATACCCTATTGAAATTATAATGAAAACAATAAAGTGGAATGCACATGCATTTAGGCACATTGCCTAGAGCTCAATGCTCAGTTATAGAAGGGGCTCACTACCCAACAATATAGAATAGGATTAAATTTGGAGTGTATGAACTGAGAAAATAGCTTTTGCACAAGCTTGATTATAGCTCCAATTAAGCATAGAAAACTCCTTCACTTTTCACTCAAACTACTTCACACTTCGCTTAAGCTTCTTTACACTCTACTCTACAATCGAATGATATTTGAACATACACACATAGGACCACACCCAACATGTGAAGCACACTTTGCACCGATGAAACAATCACTCTTATATATCTACTACATGAGATGATATCAACAACTTAGTCAGCTAGAAAAATAAAACATATTTGCAATGTCATCCGAAATTTACAATTAAATTTTCAATGTGGATCTAAATACTATCATCCAAAACAATGATATGACCCAAAATAATATTCACAAGTGTTCCAAACATTCAAATTTTACTTTTCAAGGATCCATAGCACATTACCACCATCATGTCTGCCAGGAACATGAAAAATAGAATGTGCACAAGAAACTCTTTGACCATAAGCACACCGATCAATGTGGATGTACCACAAAGATAGAGAATGATCTAGATACATCCAAGAACACCAAGAAACAACAAAGAAACATCCATAGTAACTAGAATTACCAAAATCACACAAACTTCACTTAGGAACACTGACAAAGACCACAAAATAATTATCAGACCACAACATGATCAAATCTACATGTAGACCTCTGAAACTTCCAGTAGATGATCTAGATACTCTTAAAACTAAACCCTTTAGTCCACAATAGTTGATCTTCAACAAACATAATAAGACACCTTCATGCCCTTCACAGTTCCACTGGAAACCTGGAACACTTTCTTTTACAATTTTCTCAATATCCTCGACATATACAACCTTCAATACCCAAAATTCTAATAGTGTGGACATCAATGACAACCACACATCCACAACATCCAAAATTTAGGGGTGTTATATCCAAAAGTTGGTGTGATAGATCATTGTGTAGAGGATGTTGTGTTCACTAGTATATGAATTGTGTATTTTATAGGTGTTTGGGAGAAATGGTTTTTCTTTGCATTTCTCTATAGAGTGGTTTGAGGTCTTGTAGATCTGGAAGAATGTTGATAATGTTTGTACCTTTATTTAGTTGAAGTTGTTCAAGGTTTGGTTCTTTGAAAATCAATTTATTGAGTTACAGTGTATGGCAAGATTGTCATAATGTACTTGGTGTGTACATTCTATAAGTGAAAGTTTTTGGAAATGAATTCACTAGATTTGAGGGTGTTTGTGGAATACTCCTATCTCTATTGAGGTGTCATTTTTTTCCTACAAATTGTCTTTGGATTAAAGGAAGTGTGTACTTAACTATTAATGGTGTTAACACAATTTTGAATAACCTTGGGTGTTTACACTACTTGAAAAGTTGCTTCTATGTTTGTGGATGTGTGGCATGGCATCTATGGATGGATTTAGGTCCTAGCAAAGGTGTGTCATTGTTCACCTTCATTCCTTTCTACTATGGGAATTTTTCGGTGCTAACCTAATTTAAATTTGCACTATTGAGGTGTGTAGGCAACCTTGGAGAATGTTTTCAAGGTTGAAGATGGTATAAATAAGTGATTAGTTGTTGAGGGATGTGATGATACATGAGTATCATACAAATTATGTGAATTGCAGAGTGGTGAGGTACAAATTTGAGAAGTACAGTGTGAGATTTCTTGTGTTAGATTACTACATGTAATAAGAAGAAGGTTTGTACAATTCTTTAGTGATACTACAAACATGTTGATGATGTTGTCGTGGATTTATCATTGTAACACTCTTCTATATCTTCTTTTCTATTTTGGAAGTGAACCTTTGGTAGTGCGCCTTTCTTTCTTCAAGGTAGTGATCCCTCTAATAGTGAGAACCTTGTAATCGGAGTTGATATTAATTTATATTGTGAGCTAATCCTTATCATGGTTCTTCCCATCTTGGGTTTTCCATGTAAATCCCGTGTTTCATTGTGTATGGTGTTTCTTTGATTCTATTTTTGTTATCTTCTTTTAGGATCAATTATTCTAATAGTTCAAGGGTTAATTGAATTAATGTGGATCTAAATGTTTGTGAGGGTTTTAAATTTATAAGGTACAACTGGTTTTTCCCCTTCTTATTTCTCTAGTGCATTCAAAAATTGGTATCGGAGTGAGATTCCTTGGAAGAAAGCTTAATCACTTGAGGTAGAACTGGAATGTCACACAAGAAAGATGTTCCTATATTTGATGGATCATATTATGAATTTTAGAAGGAAAGGATGGAAGATTTTGTGGTTTCTCTTGAGTTTGATATATAGAAGTATGTTGAGAAAGGATATATTGTACCTTCAAATGGTTTGAGTACTTATGATGAGAACAAGGCCTATTTAAAAATGGTAAAGCAAGGTATCCTCTCTTAAGTGGTCTTTATAATTCTAAATTAGTGAAAATGATGAGTCAGAAAGAATTTATGAAGGAGATGATAAGATCAAAGAAGCTAATAGGAAAATTTTTAAGATCATGTTTGAAATCCTATGAATGTCTAAAGATGAAAATATCACAAGCTACTTTCAGAAGGTGGATGAAGTTATCAACAACATCAGAGGTCTTGGTGGAGAACTTGTTGGAGCTACAAAATCAACCTTGGTTTTCACATGCCTTCATTATCACTTATCATTTTATTTCCATCATAATCCCCATTTCCATTAATATTTCACTATATTTTGCATAAAAAATAAAAAAATTCCTAATGTATATAGCTCTCAAACCTACCATTGTAAATAAAATAAAGTCTCCAAACATTATTCTAAGAAATTCCCTTTCCTAAAGTATTACCTCAGTAATATAAGACATATAAACAAGACAATACCATGTCAGGAAGCTCTCATCATGGTCTCTTTGTTGAACTGATGGAGGAAAACCAAAAAACATACACCATCGGCAAAACAACTTTCTATCAGGTGCACTTCTAACATAGACTCCCCGATATCCTGATAGAGCTAACTAAGGTGAATTCATTAGAGTGAGTAATATGTATCAAGAGGGACATGCCTTATTGTCTGCTTGATAGCCTGACCAAAATGTATTGAAGACACTAAAGTGTATTGGAGAGAGATGACAGTGTCTCACCGATAGACCGATGCATGACATAATAAAGACATTTATTAATAAACAAATGTGCAATGGTAAGTAATATTAGGGAGACATAAAGCTATCAGGCTAACAGAAAACTTGGTCCCCCCAATCCAATGATAAATAATCAAAATCAAAGTATTGGAATGAATGATTGCTATCAATAGGATATGAACAAAGGTTCCCTCGATGAGCCAATAATGCATGAAGAAAAAAGTCATATCATAAGTAATCAAATATAAGCTAAGGAAAGATATCGAAGAGACTAAAGCATATCAGGGAGAAATTATTTGGCATCCCGCTGATACCTCAAAGTAAAGATAATGACATAAAGTTTGTTGAGGAGAGAAGTGGATATTGGTGGGAGTAAAATCATAGTGCCTTTGATACAACTATGATTATTTTTTTCAACTGATGTAACATCTTGAGATATTGAAGAGATATTCAAATTAAATGATCTCCTCGATGAAAAGAAAGAGAGAAAGTGTGACATTTATGAGCTAGAACTAAGCAATGTATACCTCAAATTGATCTCAATTCTATCATTGAAAATTGGAGAAGCTTATAGAGAGTAGAAGTGGAGTGAATGAGCTGGAGGTACCCCATTTCTACACAATCAAAGGAAAAAAGAAGCAAGTGTGATACAAGTAAGTATATGAAGCCCAACTAAGAAATTCCTTTCAAGTAGAAAGAATTGTAAAGAGAAGCTAGGGTTTTGGATAATTGAATGAAGCTCAAGAACACCAAAAACTAAAAGACAAAAAATAGAAGTTAGACTCTTAAGCCAATACTTGATTGATCAATGTCTTGGGTTGAGATTGAGGCCTAAGAGGAGTGCACAATAAAATCCTTCCATGGACAAGTTGTGCGATAAACAAAAAGACTTAGAGGACATGTGATCACTGCAAAGAGGATATTAGATATTTATCTACCATTATAGAAAATAATATAGGTTCCAACATTTCTATAATCCATGGAAAATGAGCTTGGGAAAGGTGATTGTTCCTATTGTATTCATCAATGTAGAGTTGGTTAAGGCACTAGCTCTAGAATATGACCCAAAATGATAAGTAATTCAATTACATGATGAGTCTGAGTTCATCATTATCTCCAAAGACTTCATTTCCAGTGCTTTTCAATTAAATTGTACTATGAATTTATCATTCAGAGTGGGAGACCTCTTGAAAGAATATTATTACATGGAAATAAGCTATAAAAGGTGGAAATTTCCATTACACATGCCCCAGGAGGAAGGGAATGAACTCAAAAGGTTTTCTAGAAATGAACATCCTCCCTTTGATGAAGAGCTATTCGAGTAGTATTTTCAATATACATATTACACTATGGGACAAGTGTTGGGAGTGGAATTTTTGGCTCTCATGTCAATTACCCCAATGGTTCTAATAACAAATTTACAAAGCCGAGATGCTAGACTATTTGACTATGACGACTATCTAGCCAATGCTCTAAATTAGGGATTAGAGAGGATCAAAAATAATAATGATTATATTAATTATAAAAATTATTCTTTGTTCATGCGCTTACTTTTTTATGAAGTGCAAGATAGAGGGTTTTGGGGAGAGGAATTAAGGATAAGGGATGTAGATGAGGATGGAAATTTTAAACCAATTTAGATGTGGACCTCAATATGGGAGATCCCATTACCTATACTTTGAGGATTATTTTGTTAAACCATTGCTAAAATTATTGGGGCATCCATGTGATTACAACTTGTCTCTTCAAGTACAAAGGTTTCTTAGACCAAAAGAGAAGAATCCTAGGAAAAAGGTGAATCATAATTTGGGAGATTGGTATACATTTTTTGATTTCTCTATGATTAGAGTATATGGATTTGAAGGAGCACCACATTTTCTACCAATAATAGTTCCTGATAGGGTGGCCTATTTGAATATTGTGAGAAAGTTGACCAAGTCAGATGCTAAGCATCTTAAAGGGTACAATAAACAATCAATTATTCCAAGTACTTTGTGTTTTGAAGATTTCACAATTTTTTCTAGTGAAGGATATGAAGAAATTAATAAGAAATTGGAACATTACAATTTACCATTGGGAAATGAGAAATAATTTTGATTCAAAGAACTTTATCAATAAGGAAAAACTTTCATAGATACTATCTAGGTATGAACATCAGTTCTCTATGGATGATGTAGTAAGGAATTGTGATGAAGCTTTGACAACACAAAGGATGGCCATGTACAAAAAGATCATGTTAGCTAAGGCATGGAGGAAGGAGAATAATCCTTCATATATAAAAGAATTCAATGATGTGTAGGACCCTTTAGAAATAATTGAGCATTTGATCACTCATGAGGATGAACTAACTAGAGATGTGCCCCCTATGCTCTTTGAAATAGATGTAGCAACTTTATCTAGAATGCAAGATGAGAATATGGAACCCCTCAATTATATACCCTCATAGCCTAATCCAAAAGTAAGTTTCTTTGTGGATACTGCCTCGAGTGAGGAAAATGATGAAGAGGAAAGCGATGAAGAAGGAGATGAGGTTGAACAAATAAGTGCACCTATTTTCATGCAGTAAAAACCACCCAATGAACAAAGTATTACTAAATTTGAAGCATTGAATGAACTCTCTAATGATGTAAGAGTCAGGGCTAGTCAAGATTTCTTTTCTAAAAATGACTTCATTAAAACTTCAAAGTTCAATTCATTTGACTATGAATACAAAGGTAGAGTGCTAAGAAAAAGAATGAAGATCACTCCTAAACAAGAGGCAACTACCTTGAAAGAATTGAGAAAGGAGGTAGATCAAGAGCTAGAAGCTATCACCTCCGAGAGAGGAAGAGAACTACTTCAAGAGGTTGGGATCTTTCTCTTACCAGGATGGAACATTAGTTTCTCCATAGTGTTTGATAGCTTTAGGAAAAGAGGAGAGAAGACATTACACTTGATAGAAGAAGCTATTCACAAAATGTATTCAGGGTTAGGTTACAATCCAAATGAAGCTACATTATTGATTTGGGCACTATATCCCCAAGACAAGAGACCTACTATCATTAGTAATCCAAACCAAGTTTTTCAACATCTCTTAGTACATAGAGTGGGAGATACCAATCCCATTGAGATAGAAGAAGAGTTAAACATAAATGTGGAAAAATTCAATAAGGTTCAGGTTGAAATATTGGTAATAGATAATGATAACCAAAAGAAAAAAATTTCCAGTTATAGAGATAAATTACACTCTTGTTCTTCAAAATAACTATATTCTCCATTGGTGGACTATGAGAAGAAAGTATTAGATTCCCTAGAAGATGTCATATATTGGAAATGTTGCCATGAGAGAGTTCAAAAGAAATGCAATGAACTAGAAACAAAGATAAAAACCATCAAGTTTGAGATGATCTCTATGATAATCAAAAATATTTTTGGGAAGGTAATAAACTAGGCTGATCAATATTGGGAACTCTTCCTAAAAGGGAACTCTACTCTTCAAATACATGAGAAACTATAGGTCTATATGGAAGAAAATAAAGAAGAATTGATCAGTAAGGAAGTCATGAACAAACAAATCCTCCATAGATATAATGAGTTGATCAATCAACATGAGGAATTTTGTACGAAGATTAAGGCTCAGATTGATGACTTTGACCAACCATTAGATATCCCATTTCCGATATTTTTTGATGATGAAGGAGGACTTAACGGACAAGACCATTGGAAGGATGAATTAGCTTAGATACTACCAAAAGCACTTAAGATAGTTAATGAGGAAGAAAGGGTATTAGAAAATACTCATAAGCAGTTGGAGGGAATAATGTATATGGAGTACAACATAATGGATTTTGTGTAAAATATTGACACTGACATCAAAGAAGATTATATCGAGCACTTGTCAAAAATGAACCCGTTCATCATTAGAATTGCAGGATCCCTGAGTGTGGAGAAATAAATTTCGAGTTAAGGTCTGTAAGATGATCGAACACTTCATCATGGAGAGGAGAACTTTTCCATATCCTGAGAGGTGATTTTTTCTCTACGATGAATAAGGGAGCAAGTGTTACTATCTGTTGTTGTTTTCTCAACTGATTTATTAATGTTTAAAAAATTAATATTAGTTAAGGTTATGAAAAGACATACCTTTTTATAATGGGTCTGTAGCTTGTTGATTCCCATTTAAAAAGGGAAACCAAGTCCTAGTTTTGAATTCTCATTATGATCATCATCAGTGATAGTGGATAGGTTCATCTATTAGTATACAATATTCCACTCATCCATCTTCATATTTAAAATCTTATGCTATTAATGTATATCTTCTGAAGCAATATAATGGAGAAGACTATTCATAATTAGTGATTTATTTTTAGTGTTCAATTTTTGTGTTAATATTCATTCCTATATGTTGTTGTGTTGTCTCCAAAGTGGTTTTCCTTAATTATTCAAATATATACAATTTTTTAGGACACATTTTCTATTGATGTGTGATTTTCTTGTTTGGGTTCTAGCTAGAGTGATTTAAATTCCTTTCAAATAACTCATTTTAATTGGTTCTTGCTAGGGATTAAAATATTTTTAAATTGATTATTTTTATTGGTTTCCCTCAAGCTAAGAATTAAATATCCTTTCATGATGTCAAAGTAGTTTCGGAAAATAACACCGGGATTCTTAAAGAAGAGTACAATAACTAACACACCTACACACTTGTACACAATGCAAACATCCAAAGTTCCCAACAAGTTAGAGTTAAGCTGAGAAATAGATCAACCTACCTGTGTCATAGAAAAATGGTTTCTTGTCATTTTCATGGCCTTTTAGGTCTTGTTTCATGGTG
Organism: Sequoia sempervirens; assembly: GCA_007258455.2. Taxonomy (NCBI): domain Eukaryota; kingdom Viridiplantae; phylum Streptophyta; class Pinopsida; order Cupressales; family Cupressaceae; genus Sequoia; species Sequoia sempervirens. The sequence continues at coordinate 239,186,196 of VDFB02086081.1, forward strand.
TTTGGTCTATTTTTCTCTGATTTTATGTTGTGACATGGCTTGAACATGTTGGAATATAGCTTTGAGAGATCATTTTTGGCTACTTGTGTTTTCATTGATGGAAACTAGAGTCATCAGTATGGTCCACAGTGTTAGCATTGCTCCTACCGGCAAGGAAAGTAAGATTTTGTTATCTAATGACAGAAAGAATGAAGAGCGAAACATCTAGTTGGTCAGTTGATCTAATTGCTTCATTGGATCATTATTATGTGGTGTGGATCTCTAGGGAAGCCTTAATGCATGTGTACTATCCTACTGGTGAGTTTTGTGGTGTTGGATTAGTCAAAGTTTGAGTTAAGAGGTTCGGTAGTATGGTTCATGGTTTATTCTCCTATTTTGGCTAACATATTTTATATGGTGGATCGTGCATGTATGTGGAGTATGTATTTTGTTATTTATTATGTTTGGAACATTGTTTTGGGTCCCTACTAAAGTCTAGCTGACTTGTGTGGGTACGCATCAACTCTAATTAATGAATTGAGCCTACATAAGCAAGAATATTATATTTTGTTGTGGAGCAGACATAAAATGAATTCCTTATTAGTGGGTTTATAAAGGAGATCAAAAAATAATTTTGTATTATTATTAGTAAGGGATTTATGGTGGAGATAGAAGTGTATGTGTATCAAGGAGAGAGAGCGAAAAAGGACAGATTAGATATTTGAGAGTAGAAAGAGTTTTGTATGCAAATAGAGTAGAACAGAGAAGAGCCTAATAGAGAAAAAGTAAGAACTGGTGTTAAGATCCAAAATTTGATGATGAGCTTCATTGGAATTGAATCCAGGCATTTGTAGATGTTGTACTCTCAATTCAAATTTTGTTGTAATTACAATTATACTTTGTAAGGAAGTGAGCTCTAGGTAGTGCGCCTGAATGTAAGTGCATTCCCCTCTTTTTCATAATTTTAATAGAGTATACATTGTGGATTAATCTCCACTGTGGTTTTTCCCCTAATAGGGTTTCCATGTAAAAATATTTGGTGTTATGGTGTTCTTTAATGTGATTGCATGTTTCCATCTATTTATGTGTTGTGGATGCTATTTTAAGTTTAATTATTGTTGTTGATAGTTTTATATATCATTTGAAAAGTAAAATATCATGGAACACTAATTCACCCCCCCTCTCAGTGTTCCTAGTGTCCAACAATTGTTATCAGAGTAGGTTCCTCTTTTTGAGTTTAATAGCTTGAGGTGAATCTTGAAATAGAATAGACGTTGGTGGTCTTTAACAAAAGCTTATGGTGGCACTTGATGATCTTGATCAATCCAAAGCAGAGGTCATAGAACTAAAAGAAAATCTTGTGGCTATCAAAAAATTCATTCAATCACTAAAGGATAAGATAAATGAGTCAAGGGAAAAGAGGAAGGAACTATGTGGCCAATTAAAGAAAAAAGAAATCAAAGGTCTGGATGATGTCCATCTGAATCAAACCCTAAGGGAAATAATAGAGGAATGTGAAAAGCTTGCTAAGGACAATACAACTCTAAATCTTGAAATGGAATATGTGGCGATGAAGTTTACTAAAGAGATTGAGGAAAGGAAGAAGATTGAGAAGAATTTGGCCCAACCCTAAAAGAGAAATTTGAAGAATGGAATAGAATTAATAGTGGATTCATTCAGCTGGAAATTAAACTGCAACAATCTAGAAAAAATGAACAAGAGCTTGAAAGACAGGTAGTTATCCTCAAAAATGAGCTTGCTACTGCAAATGAGTTCAAGGATAAATTTAGGATAAGCTCTGCTAGGCTTGATGAGATAACTAAAGGACAAAAGGATACAAATGATAAGTGAGTTCTTGGATATGAGAAGGGTGAAAGCTCTAAATCTAAACAAAAGAACCTTGAAAAGAAGAACAAAGGTAGAAGACATCTGGTAAGTCAACCCAATGCTCAAAAATTTAATGGATATTGCTTTGCTTGCAATAAATTTGGACATATGGCTTCTCAGTGTAGAAGAAAGATAAACCCTAGTACTCAATCATTTTTTGGTGAGTGTTTTAAATGCAAAAAGATTGGTCATAAGGCATTAGAATGTAAAAGTATGTTTGTTAGCACAAGTAACATTAAATGCTATACCTGTGGAAGATTTGGACATGTTGCTAATCAATTCAGGTTAAGAGGAAATCATTGGAATGGATGGTATAGACTAAAAAATCTATTATGCTATAATTGTAACAATTTTGGCACATTGCAAGATTCTATAGGAACAAAAAATTGAACAAAATAGGTTTGGTTTATCAAGGAATAAATTCATAAAAAAAAAAAGGAAAAGAAAAGGCATCTATGGAAGAGATAAGAGATCGGATGAAGTAAACATGGGTAAAGAAAAGTGAATCTGATGAAGAAAACAAGGTTGTACCAAAAGCTCCCTCTGGTAACTCTTCCAGCAATTGACTTCATGCCAATGGCCTAGGAGGAGTGGTTTTCATGAAAATATTGTCTCCCTGTGATATTGTTGGCACTAAATTTTTGGATGCCGTCAGCTGTTGAGTCATTTATAATTGAAAGTATCAATAATCATCTGTTGATTTGAATGAAATGGTACAGATCTGCAGTCAGATTCTTTGCTTGCTATCTGAGTTTGCAGAGTAACTGGATTTTTTTAGGGAAACTCATTTAATGCAACAGAAAGTTAAGTGAGTGAAGTTATAAAAAGGCATTTGAAACCCTAATTATTCATTGTGTATTGAAAGAGAATAGTTGGAGAGAACTTACAGTCAAATTCCAAAGGAGCGAAAGGTCAATCTTGCTATGCAATCTTGAGGTATTTCTATTGCTTATTGATTTCCTATCTATTTGGAAATTGATAGAACCCTGTTCAATATTAAAAATGAAATAAATGAAAGGAACAATAACTCTAGATGAGTATAGCAGTCAAAAAGTTAGGGATGAAAAAAATATGTTGTCTCTTGCCGAATTAAGGAGGCTTGGAGGATCAAAGCATAAGAATTTGGATATATGGAATGAATTTCCTCTTTTCATTAGTACGAAAGTGATTCAATTTATCTTAAAAAAATTGGACAAAGATATTCTCACTTTGGATAAACCCTATCAAATCTCAAAGGATGTAATCAAGAATCTAACAGGACTGTGCAATGTTGGTGATATTCCGAAGAAGAAATCGATTCGAAATGTTGAGGTCGAAGCCCTAACTAGAATAAGAAGATAATTATAGTTGAAGCTTTTTCATTTATGTCAAAGTGGGAGAGAATGTAGTGCAAAATTTCCTTGACATCAAAGGGGGAGCAGTAGTCTTGATTCTGTTGAGTTTTTGGTTTTGACACTTAGTCAATTTTTCACTAAGTGTTTCCATGCCATCAATGCCAAAGGCAGAGATTTTTGGAATATGGATTTGACAGATCCTTTTTGGCTTCTTTTTTTTTTATTGATGGCAACTGGAGCCAACAGTATGGTCTGCAGTGTTAGCATTGCTCCTACCAGCATGAAAAGTAAGATTATGTTATCTACCAGTAGAAAGAAAGAAGTGTGGAACATCTAGTTGGTAAGCTGATCTGATTGCTTTACTGGGTCATTATTTTGTGGTGTGGATCTCTAGGTAATCCTTCCTAGCATGTGTACTATCCTACTGGAAATTTTTGCAGTGTTGGATTAGTCAGAGTTTGAACAAGATAAGAGGTTTGGTAGTATGGTTCATGGTTTATTCTCCCATTTTAGCAGACATATTTTATATGGTGGATCATGCATGTATGTGGAGTATGTATTTTGTTATTTCTTATGTTTGGAAGATTTTTTTGGGTCCCTACTAAAGTCTAGCTAACTTGTGTGGGTACCCATCAACTCTAATTAATGAATTGAGCTGACATAAGCAAGAATATTATATTTTGTTGTGGAGCTGGCATAAAATGAATTCCTAATTAGTGGGTATATAAAGGAGATCAAAAAATAATTTTCTAGTAGTAGTAGTAAGGGAGTTTTGGTGGAGATAGAAGTTCATGTGTATCAAGGAGAGACAACGAAAAATGATAGATTAGATATTTGAGGGCAAAAAAAAAATTGTATGCAGAACAGAGCAGAAAGAGCAGAGCAAAACAAAGCAAAAGTGTGAATTGGTGTAAAGATCCAAAATTTGATCATGAGCTTCATTGGAACTAAATCCAGGAATTTGTAGATGTTGTACTCTCAGTTCAATTTTTTTTGTAATTACAATTATATTTTGTAAGGCAGTTAGTGTTTCTCTCTTGAGTAGTGAGCTCTAGGAAGTGCGCCTGAATGAAAGTGCATTCCCCTCTTTTATCATACTTTTAATAGAGTATACATTGTGGATTAATCTCCACCGTGGTTTTTCCCCTAATAGGGTTTCCACGTAAAAATTTCTGGTGTTATGGTGTTCTTTAATGTGATTGCATGTTTCCATCTATTTATGTGTTGTGGATGCTATTTTAAGTTCAATTATTGTTGGTGATAGTTTTATATCTGATTTGAAAAGTAAAATATCATGGAACACTAATTCATCCCCCCTCTCAATGTTCCTAGTGTCCAACAAAACATGCATATTTAGGTATTAAAATTCAAATAATGATTTCTTGTGAAGGTATTGTAAAGTGTTGTAAGACATTTCTACATTCTTCTAGACTCTATTTTCACTTAAAAATCACCTTTTCATCACTAAACAAGTCTTATTTTGAAGTGTTGTAAAGTCTTGTAACAAGATTTCAAGCTTTTCTAGGCACATTTTCACTATTTATCCCTTTCTTATGCTTTATTTGACCCCTTTATGCCCTCATATGACTTAATTAAGTGTATTTTTGAATATTATCCTGAAAAACAACATTAAATACAACATATTTCCTGACACATATTTTTAGGTCCTAGGTGGAACCCATTCACCATGGGTGGTGAATGAGTCCCCTTTGGCACCAAATTCAAAAAATTTAAATTTTCCTTTCAAGTATTTATTCAAAATCACTTGGTGTTGGCTTGTGATGAGGTATGAATAGTTAACTAAGGAACAAGTCTATAAATATGTGATTTTCACCTCATTTTACATCATCCTACAATTCTCGAACATTCATACATCATATTATTCAAGCAATATTCAAGCACTTTGGAGCATCCATTGACATTACTTCAAATTTGCATTATCAAGGGTTTCATAAGTTGATAGCTATTGCATGTTATTAGTTTATCATTCTCTTTCCTTTCATTGTTTCATTAAGGGTTTGATTACCAAAAGTTAGGTTTGACCAAGGAAAACCCCTATTTGCTAACCCTCAACCATTTTTCCCATATTGCATGTGTGTTTGTAGACCTAGGTATGTAGATTTAACAACCTTTTTGGTGTTGAAGATTGGTTTACAAGTCAAATAGGTGCTTCAAGTAAACTCAAGTCTATTTCAAGCTTGGAGAAGGTTTCATGTTCATTTCTTGCATAATTGACTTCAACAACCCGACATTCCTGGTGATTTCTCGATATGGTGTTGCAGAGTTGTCTCCTAATTTTTTAGAAATTTGGGAGAGGACTAATTTTCCACTAGTGGAAAATGAGTCCCACCTTAGCACTGAATTAAATCTGACTTTTTTTAGATTCCACATCCCAATAGACATAAACTTGTTTCTAACACTTTTTCATTAGGAGGACGACTAATTCGCCACCCTAGGCGAATGAGTCCCACTGTGAAAAATCAGTGATTTCAACTAGCATCCACAACATTCCAAATTCATCAAATTTTACCGAGGTGCACTCAGATTCATCCTATTTCTTTCTATTCTACATAATTTCTTCATTTAGTTCATTGTTTTCATATCATTTTGTGTTTTCAAACATAGCTTAAATCTCACTTTTGCATTCATTTTCATCCATTTAGATCATTCAACTGCATTTAGTTTACTTCATTTAGCTTAGAAAACATTGCACATAACATAATTTGAATGAACTAGTTAGCATTTTTGGCCCTACTATCTCCTTTGAAGTGAAAAATCCTAGAAGAGTTAGAGAAGTCCTAGAGAGCCAAAAAACATATGGTTCATTTTGGTCAACCTACATTTTGAACACTTTAAATTTCTGATTTCATTTGCATATTAAATCCTAGATTACTTGTGTATCAACATTTCAATTAGGACATTGTTTTGTTCTTGCATTCTATTAGCTTTGAAAAACGCAGGCAAAATGCCTCAAGAGGTTGCCAATCTCTTGGTACATTTCAGGGTAACAGACAAGGTCAACATATTTAGACCTTCTACTCTTCAGGTGCTACCAGACCTAGGAGGGTGTACATATATGAATGAAGCAGACTTAATGTGCTTATCTCTCTTGAAATGTTTTTCCCACAATGGCAGATGGGAGTGGACAAATAAAACTAAATTTGGTATAAATTGTATAGAAATATTCAAAGCTAAATCCTAATATGTTTAGTTAACAGATGTAAGAAATGAATGAAACTAAATGATAAAAAGTGTAGAGACTAGTGCCTTATTGGGTATGCAGAGTCAAATGGAATCTAAATGGGTAACCTATTTCTAGAAAACACTCAAATTGTTTGGCATATGTTTTCGTTTATAACTTGTATAAACATGCAGGACTATGAATACCAAGTTCATCTTAATGATCTAGATGAATTTCCCTGATTACTGTGATCAATTAAAAGGATTTAATCTTTACTTGAAAGAACTGATCAATCAACCGCATAGATACAACAAATGTGCACTGATAAACTAAATATAAACTTCTTACATAAATTTAAATAACCAGAAAGCATCAATCATGGAGACAACTTTAGTAATACTTTCAGTAAGCACAACAGACAATTGACACTAGAAATACGCTGCCACATCAACTGATTTTCATTAATATCTCCATATTTTTAAAACATGCAACATAGTCTCATAGTATGACATTTTTGTCTATTGTATCTTCCCTAATCTATCTGCTATCCTATCTTCCGTATCTCTTCTTACAGTCAAAAATGAATATTTATACATCAGTATTTGAAAAGACACATCATTTCACATTCAAATGTAGATGCTCAATTGTATTCAAGATTTTGTTAACATTCGCTGAACACTTGCCAAGACATCCTGTAGTCATATTGAGATCCAATGTCTCACTGAAACTCATCCCTTAGTCTTATGTATTTCACTGTGACATATCTGAGTTGAGGAGACATCTCATAGATCGCCTTGTGTTAATGATATATACCCTTTAATACTTTTTGGTCACTAAGACACAATCATTTTCTCACCGATGAAACAATACTTTGGCATGACATATGAGTCGGCAAAACTGCAAGACCTCATTCCGATGACCTTTGATAGAGTTCCTTTGCACTTTGTCAGTAAGACCCAATGTATTCGCTAACACCTCACTTCGATACCTTTTAGTCTAGCCAATAAGTCTTTCGGTGTGACATAATGTGTTCGGCAAGACCTCATATCGAAACCAATTGTCTCGCTGAACCTATTTTCCAATATCCTCTATTTGGTGAGACTCTCCCTGAAATATTTCATCGGTGTGACACATGGGTCGGCAGGACTATATAACTTCATTCTGAAGACCATTGATAGAATTCCTTTGCACTTTGTTGATGAGATTGAAGTCACTCGATGAGACATTACTCTGATAACCATTAGTCTTACCGATACATCATTTTGTGTGCTATTCAGTGAGACACAATACATTCAGCAAGACCACATACCGAAGACATATGGTTTGGCTGAAGTGTTTACTCATGAGCCGATCGGTAAGACATGATGAGTTCACTATGACTTTATGTCACCGAGACAATAAATGTGTCATGCCGATAGGTGCTTGCATATAAATTACAATCGATGTGACATCTCTAAAGTCTTGCTAATAGACCTATAGGAGACATATATTAGCAAAAATACATTATGGATCAGGGAGACCCTGATCACCTCACGCCAATAGGAATTATACAGTGAAATATTCAAGATTAGATGGATTTATTGGAACCACATGGAAAAATATAAGCAAAATGTTGTGAAGAGAGGATTTTGTGCTTATGATGAGGACTCGTTTGGAAAATCAGGGATATGAAACAACTTGTAGAATTTCCAAAATTTTACAGTTCTAATAGTGGCTCCATCTGGGGATGAATGGTTGTGAAATCATTGCAAGGATCCAGATTTCAGGGTGAGCAGACTAGACTCAAGGTGATGGACCTGTGAGCAAGATGGAATGAATGGAAATGGAAAATAATGTGAAATGGAGATGAAAAAGACCCTAAACTACTATGCATGGAAAAGAATTTTTAAGAGGATTATCAAGAGTTTTCCATGCACTAGCAACCCTTAATCCTCTGTGTTGCTCAAGAGAAAAAATGCTTCAAGAATTCCCCATGTACAGGAAACTATTGATCTTCACCAGTCATATTTTGCAGATAATATGAATCTTCACCTTTCTTACCAATGATCAAAAAAGGTCCTAGCCACAAGGCTTCAAATTTCCCATGCTTACCCTTCTCCTGACACCTTGCGTTCCACATTAGTACCAGATCATTCTCCTGGAATTTTCTATCTTTTTCCTTTTTATCAAACAAATACTTCATCTGTGCTTGCAACTTTATGTTTTGATTTTGAGCTCCTCTTCTTATCTCATCAAGTTTAGCCAGTTGTTCCATTCTCTCCTCCATAGGCTCTGCACTATCTATATCCTCCAGAAAAATAAACTTGTAGACTGGTAACCAATTTTGTAAAGGCATCCTAGCTTGTGTTCCATACACCAATTGAAATGGGGATTTCCCAACTGCCTTCTTTATAGTGATTCTGTCAGCCCACACAACCATTCTCAATTTTGAATCCCAAGCCTTCTTGTTCTGACCTAACATTCTCCTTATGATTTTAAGAAGACTTTTATTGCTTGACTCTGCCTGACCATTAGCTTGTGGATGGTAAGGAGCTGTATAAGAAATGGTAATGCCATATGTGCTACAAACTTTTTTGAATTCATTAGATCTAAAACACATCCCATTATTAGTAATCAGTCTTAGTGATGTACCAAATATAGTAATGATGTTATCCATTAGGAAATTTATCACAACTTTACTTGTAGTCTGCTTGGTTGGGACTAATTCTACCCATTTGGTAAGATAATCGGTAGCCACCAATATCCACTTATGTCCTCCACTCAATTTCTCTTGTATCTCCCCAATGAAATCAATTCCACACTAATGAAAAGGGGCATCAACTTGCAAGGTTCGAAGTGGTAAAGATCCCTAATACTTCATGTTCCTAGAGAATTTTTGGCAAGCTTCACATTTTCTTACATATGAAAAAGGAGTCATTAAAAACCTTTGGCCAGTAATAACCTACCCTAAGAGTTTTATGTGCAATTGTCTTTGTAGAGTAATTCCCTCCACAAAATCCTTCATGCATTTCTCTTAAGACATGCTTCGCTTGTGACTCATCCAGACATAACAACAATATCTCATCCCTATTCTTCCAGAATAAATCACCTTCCATGAATACATACTTAGATGCTTGCAGCTTCAAAGTTCTTTTTTGACTGTCACTCAATCCTTCTGGGCACTTCATGTATCTAAGGTAATGCATGATTTTTGCATGCCAAGGAGTATTCTCAATACTTGTAATTGCTCTTTCTTCCTCTTCTATATTACAAATCTGATTTGCTTTGATATTTTCCTCTACCATTAGCCTGGCCAAACCTTGACCTCTTACTAGTTTAGTGATTTGTATCTCCATATCAAATTCTTGGATTTTATTAATCCATCTGCATCTTTTTCCTGTTACTTCAGACTCTGTTAAAATTTCTTTAACAGCTGTATGAGGGATATATGAAATCACCTTAGCTCCAACAAGATATGGAATCAAAGCCCTGGTAGCTTTTACCAATGCAAAAGCTTGTTTTTCCATTATATCATATTTCAATTCTGACCCCTACAATGACTTACTAAAAAAAGACACAGGTTGTTCATGGCCTTCCTCATTTTTCTGTAACATGACAACAACTATGGTGTGTAATGAGGAAAATGAGAATATTTGGAAAGGTTTTGAAAAATCTAGGGATTTAAGGACAAGAGCCTCCTTAATGGCCCTTTTGATGGATATAAAAGCTTCCAAGGCCTCTGTAGTCCATTCTACTTTTTGTCCCTTCCTCAACATCTTCGATATGGGCTTAATGATTTTAGCAAAATTAGAAATGAACCTCCTAACAAAATTGATCTGTCCAAAGAATGACTGGATAGCCTTAATAGTTTTAGGGATAGGAATTTTATCTATGGCCTCAACCCTTTTAGGATCTATCCTAATCCCCTCCTTTGAGACAATATGTCCCAAGAGCTTACCTTTTGTGACTGCAAAATGACATTTCTTAGGATTCAGGCTAATCTCATATTCTAAAGCTCTAATAAATACCTTTTCTAGATGTTCTACATGATCTTAAGCCTTATTTGAGTAAGCAGTAAGGTCATCCTGATACACCACCATGATAGCATTAATTAATTCTTCAAATGCTACATCCATAGCTCTTTGGAAGGTTGCTCCTGCATTTGTGAGACCAAACGACATTCTTAGATAAACATATGTCTGCCATGGGGTTGTAAAAGTTATTTTATACTGCTCAAATTCTTTAACTTTAACCTGGTTATAACCTAAAAACCCATCCATCATAGATAACAGCTCACACCGTGTCACCTTATGTAATATAGCCTCCATATTGGGTAGAGGATAATTATCTTTGAGAGATGCCATATTTCAATTTCTGAAATCCACACATAATCTGATATCTCCATTTTTCTTCCTCACAGGGACCAGGTTTGAGACCCATGTTGAATGCTTGATTGGTTTGATAATGCCACCATCCCCAAGCTTTGTCAATTCTTCCTACATTTTGGGCTCCAATGTCGGATTTATGGGTCTTTTCTTTTGTCTAAATGGATTTGCATCTGGCTTCAATGGTATTTCATGCTAAAACAAGTCTTCCCTATATGCTTTTAGATCTTCATAAGACCATGCAAACACATTTTTATATTTTCTCAATAATGCTATCAGCATTTTTCTAATTGTAGGGCTTATTTTCTTCCCTATGTACACCTTTCTTGGTGCCATCTCAGTCCCCAAGTTAATCTCTTCAATATCATCCATTTTGAATGGTGTTTTCTTCATGAGGGACCGATCACTTCCATCATACACCCTCTCTATTGCCACTAACCCTTTAGGAAGCTTATTTTTTTTGAGCTGTAAGATCTCCTTCCCAAATATTGTCTTCTTCCCATCCACTTCTTCAACAAAGGCATTGAAATCAATTTCCTGGGCTTCATATTGATCTATACAGTGAAGAAATTTTAGAAGGTCAGTTTCATCATTAAAAACCTTCCAACTATATATATTATCTGGCACAACAGGGCTCATCTTGAACTCAATTTGTGACACTCCAGCCAGTGTGATATCATCCTTTTCTAGCACCACATTTTCCAAGAAGTCTACCATTATATTCTTTGACCTATCAATCCACTCAATTGAAAATGCATCAAGTAGCTCGATTGTGTCCCATACAACATTCTTGTATTGCTTCAATATTTTATGTTTCACTGCATATTTTGATTTGACTTGTGAAACAACCAACTTAGAATCCCCTAGAACAACTAGCAACTTGATTTTATGTTTCACAGCTATATTCAAACCTGTTAATAAAGCTTCATATTTTGCCACATTGTTTGTACATTCAAATGTTAATAGGAATGAATATTTAAATATAATACCCTCAGGTGAAACAAATACTATTCCTGCCCCATTACTTTCTTGGCTACAGGCTCCATCGAAGTACATTTTCCACACACCATTGCAATTTTGTGTAGCATGCTTTTCAATTGGATCACTATTGGTTAATTCTAGCTAGGCTAGCTCTATCTTAAAATTCCCAAGATCCACATCACATAAACAATTGATTTGATCTTGAGGTACACAGTCAACAACTTGGTTCATCCTTGGCTCCCTATATAACTTGACTTCCTAACCATTCACTGGAATAGTTGCATAAGAAAAATCAAACTAGACATTTCCCCCAACTACTACCGTCCACTGTCTTGATAGAAGCATCCCAAATTGAGGGGTATGAATTAGTGTTATATCTATATTATAAGCCATCTATGGATATGCAACCAGTTTGACCTCAACATCTTTCATTATACCTACCATAGGAATAGGTCTATTATCCATTGCATATCACTTCCCTCCATTAGTATCCACCCACATGCCAAGTTTTTTCATAACTCCTACTGGCATAATATTTATGGCAGGGCCAGAGTCTATCATGTAATTCCTCAACAATTTATTATTTATGAGTAATGTAGTGAAAAAATGATCAACTTTTGGGGGATTTAACAATGCATTATTGGGGCACACTTCTAGGATATTCACTTTCTCCTACTTATTAATAGTCTCAATAGCCATCTTATTCTCATAAGTTGTTATCAATTGAACAGTATTGTCTCTATATTCCTTAATTTTCATCATCTCAAGTAGTGGAACAAACATTTTTACCTGGGACAAAGCTTGAGTGAAGTCAAAAGAGGAGGATTTTGCCTTAATCACTTTCTTCGGCTCTAATGTTTCTCTTTTGCTTTCTTCCTTTTGATCAGTCTTTTGTATTTCTTTGTGTAACTCTTTAACTTCCTCCATTTGCACAAGCTTCTGTTCGTTTTTATTATGTTGTTTATTTTCTACTTTTTTTACAATTCCTTGTATCGCCTTTTGATCCTTCACAAAGATTCCCTTGGTGACACCTTCCTTCTCATTCACTGTCCTATTTCTCAACCAGTACTTACTCTTTGCTTCTTAAACTGCGGCAATGGTTAATTTCTCTATCTCTTCTTTGGTGAGTTTCCTCATACTGCACTGAGTAGGTACCTCAACAGAATGTGGTTTTGTATAATACTCTTCAGACTCAGAAAGAACCTATTGTTCAACCATATGGACATTGTACCTCTGATTTGAAACATCATACTCATAACCTTCATCCTCAGAAGAAGAGTACCTCTCCTCAACACGGTGAAAAGTACTTGAAGTCAAATATACTATGTGATCTTCTCCACCGTTTCCCATCAACATTCCTCCTTCTTGCATTCTTTTAGCTACAACACAATAATCTGGGGAATGTGGCTTATCACAAACTTCACAAAAATAATTGTTATTTACCATATAGGTTCCCTTCTTCTTTAATGGATCAGGAGTTTCTTTGTTTCTAGGCATATCTGTTACAAGTTTTCCATCCTTCCAATTTGTATTATAGGGCATGTCATGCAACCTAGGCCTGTGGTTTCTGTATGTGTTCTCCTGTTTGTATTGATAATTATTGGATTGTTGAGGAACCCTAGGATTGTCTCTTTTGTCAATTATCCCAGTAGCCCTCCTATTGTTTTCAATTGTCAATGCTAACTTTTGTGCTTCAGCCAAATCTCTTGGGAATCTATTTCTCCATTCATACCCTGTTTTTGGATCAAATGCATTCAAATAAACACTCAATGCTACAGATTCTGGCAACTTTGATCCAGGAGGTATTTTATTCTGCAGTTTATTGAATCTTTGGTTAAAATCATAAATTGAGTCATTCTGATTTTTTTGAATTCGCATCAATTCATGAAGAGCAGCATCTAGTGCACTTAGATTCCCATATTGCTTGAGGAATCAGTCTTGAAATATTTGGAGAGAATCAATAGAGGTTATTGTTAGGCTGTTGAACCAATCTCTAGCTTCTTCAGTAGGCGACATCATAAATAGCCTCATGTGCAAATCCTCATAAGGCACGTCCAAATCTTGGATGAAAGCATTAGAACTCCTTAAGTGATCTTCAATAGTAATTGCACTACTCCTATAAACTTTGGAACAAGAATTCTCCAACTGCCATCCATTGGGTAAGGATATAATTGAAACCTTGCCAAGTTGAATTTTCTGATCATTGTTGTGTATTGATGAGGGGGAGGAATAGGTGGGTACTGATACTGATGCATCAGATTATTATATTGTGTATGATGATGTGGCACATAATGTTGACCATGAGGTGGCTGTATATTTGTATATTATGAGGGAATATGCGGTGGATGGTTTGGTTGTTCATATTGATTCCCTATCTGATTGTGAGGGACCTTTGATGGATCTGAAGGCCCTACACCACTATTGCCCTGTTTATGAGGTGGTACATATTTTGAGCGACTAGTTGCCTGATTAGTAATTTGGGCTTTCTGCAATTTGAAGTCCCCCATTGCTTGTATCATTTGGGCTTTCTCCTGTTTAGGTTTTAGTTCTTCTAGTTCCCTTTTCTGTAACTCTAACTGTGCTTTTACTTCTTCATGAGTTAAAGATTCATAATTTTCTTGAGGAATCTCATGATCATTGAACTCATTTTGGTTACCCTCCATTCTTTGATCATATTCGTGTTAACATCTGAGTCATTCTACTTCAAACTTAGCATCCCACTCTACCTATTTTTGTGGATTGTAAAAAGGGTTTCTTTGTTTCTCTGGGGTACAAGGTTCTACGCTTGAATTATCTATCCACTTATCATAACAGTCATATGTTTAACAATGTGGTCCTAATTCTTTGTCTTTGTTTGTCATGCACATGTCCTCATTTATCTTCTTACCCTTATCAACCCTATCATCCTTGTGTGTCCACTTACTGCTTCCAGTAGGGGCTCCAGTGTGACCTCCCCTATATTGAAACCTTCTACACTTCATGTTGAAATGTTTTTATCAGATTCACCACTCACTTTCTTAAAAGTGAGAAAAGTTTGTTACTTGTTATTCCCAGCAGAGTCTATATGGATTTTTGACTCTATGGCTAAGGCACTAATTCTGAGTTAATTCCCCAGCAAAGTTTCCAATTTGTTAGCTCTCAAAAATGCAGGCGAAATGCCTCAAGAGGTTGTCAATCTCTTGGTACATTTTAGGGTAATAGACAAGGTCAAAAGATTTAAACCTTCTACTCTTCAGGTGCTGCCAGACCTAGGCGGGTGTACCTATATGAATGAAGTAGACTTAATGTACTTATCTCTCTTGAAATGTTTTTCCCACAATGGCAGATGGGAGTGGACAAATAAAACTAAATTTGGTATAAATTGTATAGCAATATTCAAAGCTAAATCCTAATATGTTTAGTTAACAGATGTAAGAAATGAATGAAACTAAATGATAAAAAGTGTAGAGACTAGTGCCTTATTGGGTATGCGGAGTCAAATGGAATCTAAATGGGTAACCTATTTCTAGAAAACACTCAAATTGTTTGGAATATGTTTTTGTTTATAACTTGTATAAACATGCAGGACTGTGACTACCAAGTTCATCTTAATGATCTAGATGAATTTCCCTGATTACTGTGATCAATTAAAAGGATTTAATCTTTACTTGAAAGAACCGATCAATCAACCACACGAATACAATAAATGTGCACTAATAAACTGAATATAAACTTGTTACATCAATTTAAATAACCAGAAAGCATCAATCATGGAGAAAACTTTAGTAATACTTTCAATAATCACAATAGACAATTGACACCAGAAATACGTTGCCACATCAACTAATTTTCATTAATATCTCCGTATTTTTAAAACATGCAACATAGTCTCATAGTATGACATTTTTGTCTACTGTATCTTCCCTAATATATCTTCTATCCTATCTCTCGTATCTCTTCTGATAGTCGAAAATGAATATTTATACATCAGTATTTGAAAAGACACATCGTTTCGCATTCAAACGTCAACGCTCAATTGTATTCAGGATTTTGTTCACATTCACTGAACACTCGCCAAGACATCATGTAGTCATACTGAGATCCAATGTCTCACTGACAGTCATCCCTTTGTCTTATGTATTTCACTGTGACATATCTAAGTTAGGGAGATGTCTCATAGATCGTCGTGTGTTAACGATATATACCCTTTAATAATTTTTAGTCACTGAGACACAATCATTTTCTCACCAATGAAACAATACTTCGACGTGACATATGAGTTGGCAAGACTGCATAACTTCATTTCAAAGACCATTGATAGAACTCCTTTGCGCTTTGTCAATGAGACCGGAGCCACTCGGTGAGACATTACTCAGATAACCCTTAGTCTTACCAATACATCGTTTTGTGCTCTAGTTGGTGAGACACAATACATTCAACAAGACCACATACTGAAGACATATGGTTTGGCCGAAGTGTTTACTCGTGATTCGATCGGTAAGAGATGATGAGTTCACTATGACTTTCTGTCGCCGAGACAATAAATGTGTCCTGCCGATAGGTGCCTGCATATAAATTCCGATCGATGTGACATCTTCGAAGTCTTGCCGATAGACCTACAACAGATATATATTAGAAAAAATACATTATGGATTGGGGAGACCCTAATCACCTCATGCCGATAGGAATTATATAGTGAAATATTCAGGATGAGATGGATTCATTGGAACCACATGGCAAAATATGAGCAAGATGTTGTGAAGAGAGGATTTTGTGCTTATGATGAGGACTCATTTGGAAACTCAGGGGTATGAAACAACTTGTAAAATTTCCAAAATTTTACAGTTCTAACACATTCTAAGAATTTTCATATTGCATTAGTGAAAACTTCATTTAGGTTTCATTTTTGCATTGCATCTAATTGAAAAAATTGAAATTCTACATTCTGCATCTTTGATTGCATTGTGTAGAGCATTAAAAACGCATTCAAATTTCTGAAAAACACAAAAAAAATATCATACTAGGACTCATTCACCACCTTGGGTGAATCAGTCCCTCTGGACTTTTTGAACAACATTTCTAGTAATTTTCTGGCATTTGTCTGCATTTCTATTTTCTATAGTAAGACATTTTTACAGTTAGTATAATTTTTGTTCTTGGCATTTTAGAGATTTTATATTAGCTTTCATGTCCATTCACCTCTCCTTTGTGGTACTTGTATGAGTGTTTGGTTCCTCGTTGATAATACTTTAGTGAGAAGAAGTTCTAGACTCATGGCATCCCATGATAGCACTTTTTTTGTGGACGTTGGTATCTCACGAGCTCCTACTCCTAGTATGGACAATGGTGCATTAGGCACTAACAATATCACTTCTATGCCTTCACCTTTCCATCCAATGCATGTTGACACCCAAAAAAATTCCCTCCTACAAGAAAAGTTCATTAATATTCATGTGGATTTTGGACATTTACAACAAGATTTGTCACTAGAAAGCATATCCTCCACTACCATACCTGCCATTGACAATCTTCATCATTTGATTGAAAGTGATGATGGCTTGCAAGTGATGAAGAGAATTGTTGAGATTTACAATAAATATGCCTCTTCTAATACTAAATATGCAAACATTATTGTAAGGCAAGGAGGACCTCACGTTCCTCCCCCTTCAACCATAGCATCTATACCAACTTCTACCAATCTGCAAGTCCACGCAACTATGCAACCGATTAATTATGCAACTACTTCTTTCCCGATTGCACCTAGCATTCCTACTTTTCTTGTGGCATCACAAGTCCCCTCCACCACCTTCACACCTCATTGTATTCCTTTCACTTCACCTAACATCACCTACACTCCATCACCCTTTTCTCTTTTTCCTCAACCCACTTAACCCGATCTTATTCTTACACAACTCCTTAGTACTGTTGCATCTATGCAACACCAACTTTCCACCATTAGCCAAGGTAAATCTGATCCAACCACATATCATGTCTGTAGCATCCCTTTATCCTTAGAAATCATATGTACCCCGATGCCACAAGGGATAGAAATGCCTCAATTTGAGAAATACAAAGGTAAAGGAGACCCTATCAACCATGTTAATGCTTATATAGCCTTATGTAGTGACTTTGTCTTTGATGATAAATTGCTAACCCAAATTTTTCCAAGGACCTTAAAAGATACCACATTAGAATGGTTTTCCAACCTTCCCAATCATTCCATCCATTCATTTAATGAATTAGTGGATGCTTTCATTAATCACTTTCAAGTTCAAATGACACCTAAAAGGACAATGGCTGACCTCATGTGATGTAGACAAAACATAGATGAAAAATTAATGGATTTTATCTCACGATACCAATCTATGCATGCTCAAATTGATGTCAAAATTCCTAGTGCACATCTGCAAAAAATGTTTATCGAAAACTTGCTCACACACCCTCAGGATAAGCTAACAATGATGAAATTCCCTTTGTTTATGCATTTATGCACAACCCTGTGTGAATACCATAACTCAATTTCAAGTTGTGATTCAAAATACACTTCTAACCAAACTAAAAAACTTGAACAGAACAATCAAAACCAAAATAACACACAAAAATTTCACAAACAAAATAGAGGTTTTTTACAGTTCAATTTGCCTCCTTCACAACTGCAACCAATCCAACAATCTCAAACTAAAGTGGCAGCTATTAATTCAACAATGTCTTATAACTATGGGGACCCAAAGAGATAATTTACTCCCTTATCCAATACCCTTCATAACAAAATGAACCAATTAATTCAACAACGCATGGTCACTTTGCCACCCGTTCGACCGCTTGATGCAAACCAACCCTTACCACACACTTTCAAACCTTATAATTATTGTCACTTTAATCACCATAATGGATATGACACAAAACACTACAAACATCTAAAACATTTAGTTCAAGACCTCATTGATTCAGGCCATTTTTTCATTGTGGGTGTTAATGATCAAGGCAATAAGTTTTGTTGCATCCCCTAACTAGAACTTACAAATTTTCACCAATCCTATGCCTAAACACACTACTTCATTTTTCAAGGCTAGTGAACCTTCAAACACTAATGTAATGACTATTGATACACACAATGAACAACATGATACATCTCCACCTATTGTTGAAGATGGTCCTATGGATCAACTTATGGATACAATAGATGTTATCCCTTGTAAGGGCCAAACCACTAAATCTCTTGATGTCACTTTTTATGCTAAAGGAATACTACAAAAGCTTCCTGATGGTCCTCTCTACATAACTTGCACAAGCTATGATAAGCCCACTAATGGGATATTAATAGATCCCACTTATGGTGAGAATTTGATCATAGAGGAGTTTCTAGTATTATATGAGCTATATCAAGATGATTATAATAAACCAACTGTATGGATTAAGAAAAATATTAGTTTTGCATGCCCTATGATTGGATCAATCATACTCCCCTTACAAGTTGCACTGAAAGCTTCAGATGTAACATTTTCAATAATTCCACAATCTAACCAATTTCATTTGTGGCTAGGCCACCCTTGGCTTCACTCAATGAAAGAGGTCCCATCGGTTGTTCACAAGTGTTTGAAGTTTCCACATGGAAATGAGATATTTACCATACACCATAGTGGCTTCAATCCCTTATCATCTACAGGTAAATTTTCATTAGAAGCCTTTTTTCTTGAATCCATGGAACCCATCGCATGTCGAAAGGACTTCTTTTTCATAGCCTACCAAAAATTCAAAGCCATAAAGATAGCCGAATTGTCTCTTCGTAATGCATCCCTGTCTACTTCCACACCTCCTGTCATAGATGAAACCATGCTTCAACCTAAGTTTGACATTGAGAAAACCATACAACCTTATGAACAACCACCCTTAGACATTTCTCCACCATCATTTAAATGACCAAGGGAAAATGAAACAACTCTTGTCATGCCTCCTCGTATTAAACAAGTGTATAAAGTAAGAGAGAAAGTGGTTGATCCATCCTCTTTGGTTTCTTGTGTTCTTCCCTCTTTAGAAGTAGAATAACCTATGATGCCTCAATCTACTCTTACACCTCACCAACTCCAAAAAAATTTAAATGAAACCGCGGTGCTAGGGAACATAGGTGTCATTGTCATCTCCATACTTGTCAAACTTGCATGGAAGAAAATAAAGAAAATCAACCTTTACCTTTGATGAAGTAATAGATGACCACCCTCCTCCTAACCTACCACATGATAGTCTAGTGCAACAACCCGAACAAAATGAACCAATCCAACAACCTCAACTTTTGATACATCCATCCTTAGAAATCACCCTTCATCCTCCCATTGTCATTAATCTTGATGATGATCATGATGATGATGCAATGATAGAAAAAATAGATGAAGAAGTGCATAATGATTTAAAATCTTTATTTTCATCTACAATGAGCCTAAATTATAAATCCTCTCCACCAAGTGAAAAACCTAGTATGACTCCTAGTTCGTAGCTTGCAATTCTTCCTTTGGACAGTTAACTTCCCTCACATTACACTGAACATGATTGGGAGGCATATGACTTGATAGATGGTTGAATTGCACTAGCCTAACTAGCATTTTTTATTTTCTCTTTTATTTTTCCGTTATTTTTCCTTTTTTTGTGTGTTGCATTCCCCCGTATCGTGCATTTGGTGTTCCCTCTCTTCTTACACTTCTTGTATTTGTACCTCTATTCTTCTATGACGCAAAGTGTAGAGACGCCCTATGTCTCTTCCATGTTGGCCCAATTGATCCTTTTTATTTTTACTTTGTCTTTTCTTGTGATTTCCTTTTGGGGATGACACAAGGCATTGAGACCAAAATGTCTCCTTCATGTTGACCCAAAATATTTTTCATTTTTTTTGCTTTCTCCTTTTCATTTTCTTTCTTTGTGCTTGTGTTTTCCTTTTGGGGATGATGCAAAGCATTGATACCACAATGTCTCTTCCATGTTGACCCAAAATGGACTTTCTTTTTCCTTTTTTTTTTCTCTCTTTGGGTCATTCTTCCAATTCTATGTGCTTTGGGGAATGATGATAGTTTTGAGCTCTTTAATCAAAACATTCCAGCAACGAACATACTGACCCCAAATCCATATTTCCCTTATGTGTTTGGTGTGCTTTCTTTTCTAGGGGGAAATTCATTTTTCTTTGCTTTTCCTTTTCCTTGACATGAAGCAACATAACTTCAAAACTTATGACTTGGCATAGGGCTTTCCAAGTTGGCTCTCATGTCTTGTTTTAGTTTTTTCTTTTTCTTTCCTTCTCTACTTTAAAGTAATTGCTCACAAAACTATGTGTAGCAATTCCTTTAAAGTGGGGGGCATAAATTACCATTAATTTATTTTCATTCTTGGTTCTTAATGTAGCCTTGTCATTTATATGATGCATTTGTTACTTTTTGGATGACATTGGGTGTGATGTCCTTCATAAGTGTGATCTATCTCAGCATATTACATTCCTCTTGGTGGCTTGATGTGACACACTGCATCCCCTAAGTTGTGAATATACTATTCTTTGATTGGTCCTCTCTTGGAGACATTAGACATAATTTTCCCCAAGTGACTGGCCTTGCATGAACTAAACAAGACTCCTTCAAACATTTTAAACTTTTACACTTTACATTTTTGCATTTTTGCATTTTTTCATTTTTTCCACCTTGCATAATGCAACTTGCATGCCTATCGTACCTTTCTTTTTGTTCATGATATTTTCTTTGTGGTACCTTGTTAAAGTTATCAGTAGGTGTAACTTTAATATGGTTGAGTGAGAAGCCCACCTAGCAACATGAATTTTCCCCATAGCCACCTTTGTGTTTGTGAGTGCATACCAACTAGCGTATGTATCTTACCATTTTGACTTTCTCACCCTACAGAAAGTCAGAAGTTTCATGGCCCTAGAGTGAGTACATTTGGGATTTCTCACTCCATTTCAGAAGTTCTGTTGCCCTAGAGTGAGTATAGTTGGGCCTTCTCACTTGGTGGACCGTCCTATGTTTTGTTAGCCCAGAATGAGTATACATTCTCAATTAGCCTAGATCTAATCCATGACTAGTTGGACTGACGATCAAAGCTTCATTCAATTCTTTCATCTCAACACTTGTGTGTTCCTTTGTTCTTCTACTTAGTATGCCATGGTATCACCATCCTGGGGGCTTGATCATACATCTTGCTAGTGTAAGTGCATTTGAACCCTTCTCTCAATGTTCATGGCTACTGAAGTGGGGGCTAAATGTGTCATAGAAAAATGGCCCCTTATCATTTTCATGGCCTTTTAGGTCTTTTTTCATGGTTTCTAGTCTATTTTTCTCTGATTTTATGTTGTGACATGGCTTGAACATGCATATTTAGGTACTACAATTCAAATAATGACATCTTGTGAAAGTGTTGTGAAGTATTGTAAGACATTTCTACATTCTTCTAGACTCTATTTATTACAATTCACCTAAAAATCACCTTTTCATCACTAAACAAGTCCTATTTTGAAGTGTTGTAAAGTCTTGTAACAAGATTTCACACTTTTCTAAGCACATTTTCTCTATTTATCCCTTTCTTATGCTTTATTTGACCGCTTTCTGCCCTCATATGACTTAATTAAGTGTATTTTAATATTATCCCAACAAACAACATTAAATACAATATATTTCTAGACACATATTTTTAGGTCCTAGGTGGAACCCATTTGCCATGGGTGACGAATGAGTTCCTCTTGGCTCCAAATTCAAAATTTTAAATTTTCCTTTCAAGTTTTTATTTAAAATCACTTGATGTTGGCTTGTGGTGAGGTATGAATGGTTAGCTAAGGCACAAGTGTGTATAAATATGTTATTTTCACCTCATTTTACATCCTCCTACAATTCTCCAACATTCATGAATCATATTGAAGCATTCAAGCATTCTACAACATCAATTCAAGCAATATTCCAGCACTTTGGAGCATCCATTGACATTACTTCAAATTTGCATTATCAAGCGTTTGGTAAGTTGATAGCTATTCCATGTTATTAGTTTATCATTCTCTTTCCTTTCACTATTTCATTAAGGGTTTGATTGCCAAAAGTGGTGTTTGACCAAGGCAAACCCCTATTTGTTAACCCTCAACCATTTTTCCCCTATTGTATGTGTGTTTGTAGACCTAGGTATGTAGATTTAATAAGATTTTTGGTGTTGAAGATTGGTTTACAAGTGAACTAGGTGCTTCAAGTAAACTCAAGTATATTTCAAACTTGGAGAAGGTTTCTTGTCCATTTCCTGCAGAATTGACTTCGACAACCCGACATTCAGTGATTCCCAGATCTAGTGTTGCAGATTTGTCTCCTGATTTTTTTGAAATTTGGGAGAGGATCAATTTTCCACTAGTGGTGAATGAGTCCCACCTTAGGATTGAAAAACTAAATTTTGTTAGATTCTAGATCCCAATAGACAAAAACTTGTTTCCAACACTTTTTCATCAGGAGGACTAATTTGCCACTATGGGTGAATGAGTCCCACTATGGAAAATTAGTGATTTCAACTAGCATCCACAACATTCCAGATTCATCAAATTTTACCCAGGTGCACTCAAATTCATCATGTTTCTTTTTGTTCTGCATAATTTCTTCATTTAATTCATTGTTTGCATATCACAGCGTGTTTTCAAATATAGCTTAAATCTCACTTTAGCATTCATTTTCATCCATTTAGATCATCCAATTGCATTTAGTTTACTTCATTTAGAATATACAACATTGCACATAACATGTTTTGAATGAACTAGTTAGCATTTTTGGCCCTACTCTCTCCTTTTAGGTGAAAAATCCTAGAAGAGTTAGAGAAGTCCTAGAGAGCCAAAAAATCTATGGTTCACTACCTCACATATCTATCTCCATCATCATCCACCTCTCAACTCCATTCACCCAATGGATTAGGCACTAGTCATACTTCAAAAATTTTACACAAACTTTACTCATACATTTGATCCTCAAAATCATTTACAATAGGAATTAATCATTAGCCTTGCATCTATTTCACTCACACGTGCCATTGTGAATAGATTTCCTAGATTAGAGATCACATACATAAATTTAAATCTAAGTTATTATTTTACATACACTCACCTAGGTTTAGCAAAGCCTAAAGAGTAGAGGGTTATCAATCATATTCGCCCCATTCGTTAGCCAAAAATGTACTAAGAGATTGGCGCCCTCCTAAGGTTGAAAACTTGCATTTTTAAGACCTAACAGATCAGCGACTCTGTTGGGGAACAACTAAGAAGATCTATACCTTGAAATAAGTCACCATAGAGTCATTTAGAATTATTAAATAGTATAAGTCATCAAAAGACTCCACTAGGAATAGATATTAAAGATTGTAAACTTTTCAAAAATTTCGCAAAAAGTGAGTGGCGAATCTACCAAAAGTTTGTAGGAACAAATACATGACTGAGAAATTAAAATACACATCAAGAAGAACAAACCCCAGAGTTCAAAGCATCAAATAATCCTATGAAATGAATGACAAGAGATATTTTCACCAAGAAAGTCCAAAGAAGAACAATGGTAGGTGGACAAAAAAGCATGGATCTCCCCCTTCAAAGGTTGTCACAAATCGGAATGAAGAAGCATCTAACCAACCAAATGTCATGTGTGGTGATAAGGGGAACACATTAGAGCAAAATTTTACAATACATAATAGCCCTTTCCATAGTGATCAAGGACACCATTCAATGCCACTTGAACAAAATAATCTAATTGACAACATTCTCAATTTCAAGCCAGATCCTCAATAGAAGAGTGAACTCTTCACACATATAGATGAAGAGAGAATTCAAAGAAAAAATGAGTATGACTAGAGGCTTTCATCACAATAGGGAGAATATACCCAGCATGGATTCATGGACCATTCTGGCCCTGGTGAGAATTATGACGAAATGACCACTCAAGGATTGGAATAGCATGTGGAAAGACAAAGGAAGGAATTCAGGAGGTAGTAGCAGTTGATAAAAGAAAGAAATGAACTAAAGAAACATATGTCCCAAATGAATATCCATTCATCAAAACCACCAATATATCTACCTCCCCATAAGCAAGGGGGAAGCATCAATCCACATGGTGCATCTCATAATACAGGCATTTCAAGTACTTCAAAAGCACGTCACAACATAGCTAGGAAACCAAATCAACAAATGCAACATAATGTGCCACCACAAAATTCACAATCATAAAACACTAGCAACATGCCACAATCTCACCCATCATCGGGACAACAATATGTGCCACACTATCAACACCATGTGCCACAACTAAATTCATATAGCAATATATATTCTCACCAAAATGTCCAACAAAATGTATACTAACCTCAACATGGATTTCAATGTTACCCCAATCCGCCACATTATAATCCTTGTCCATAGAATCTTACAAATATAAGCAAACAATTTGACTTAGTCAGATATCCAATATACCCATACCCCATTGATAGCAACTTGAGAAATACTGTCCCCAAATTCATAGGGAACAATGCAACTACAATAGAGGAGCATATAAGAAACTTCAATGCTTTTGTTCAATATTTGGAAATGGAAGAGGAAGTTGTCCTTATGAGGCTATTCATGATGTCCTTGACTAAAGAAGCAAGGGATTGGTTCAATAACCTACCAAATTCATCAGTTACATCTACAACAAACTTCAAAAATCAATTCCTGGAGTAATATGGGAATCAATGCACTCCTAAATTTTCCTTACATGAGTTGATCAACATTCAGAAACACCAAAATGAATCTATTTTGGACTTCAACCAGAGGTTCTCCAAGATTAACAACAAGATACCACATGGATCTAAAGTAGTTGACTCAACAGCTTTAAGCATATATTTGATAGCCTTTTACCCAAAAATAGGTTATGATCTTAGAAAAATATGTCCCAACAACTTGAATGAAGGATAAAAGGCTATAATAACCATTTAAAATAAGAGAAAAGTTGTCGGCATGATTGGCAAAAGAGATCACTGGTGTAGGAGTACTCTCATGGTGAACATGTTCAAACTTTGGGTTTTTTTCTTGTTTTGTGTTGTTTCATGTAAATAAGGTCATTATGGACCATTAATTATCATTTGTAGTCATTTGTGAAAGTTTGGATTCATTTGGATAAAGATGTAAAAGTTGTCAAGCAACTTTACAAAAAGTGTCAAAATGTCATTTTGGTTAACAAATTGGTTAAAAAATTGGTTGAATGTGAGGAACTGATATATAGTATGGGAATGAATAGGCCTTTTAAAATTGACTCAAAAGGTTGGTGAATTTGGAATGAAGATTTGAATCATTTTTGGGGCCATTTTCTTATGTTATTCTTGCAAATTTGTTGCTATTTCACTTAGTATGGATTTTTATGGAATGGTACGATCCTAAAACTTATATGGATGGAAAGATAATTGTATTATAATTTTTTTTTGTTATTACCAATACTAAATAAAAGATAATTTGGTTTGTCTACCATGTCAATCTTCCTAACAACCTTGTTCAGGAACTAGGGTTTCCAACAAATAAGAAAAATGCATATCTTTTTATTCCACCATCAAAAAGTGATAAAAATTGGTGAAAAGTTCTATTTTTACATTTTCTAAAAATAATTTAAAGGAAAAATATTCATTTATTCATTTGCATGAGTTATAGGTAGACTGTGTGTCTCATTTTGTTTGAAAATAGTCAAAAAAACCTAGTTTTCTTGATGTTTGAACAAATCTATGCATAGTTTTTTTAGGGTTGGACTTGCAATCAATGAAATATATTATGGAAGACCTATACAATCCAATATTCACATTTTTTATGCTAATCTCTTTGTTAAGTTCATATTAGGCCATTATAGAAATGTTCTCAAGATGACTCAGGTTGCATTTTGTCATTGTTGATGATGGATCATTGTTCAAGTTGTGTCAAGTTTATTTAGTTGAGTCCTTTTCTCTACATCAATAACCTTAAAATCCCACAAAATCCTAACAATCACCAAAATAGAAAAGAAAACCAGTATAAGAATGAAAGGCCAAGATTGCATGACATGCCTTATAAAACCACTTGGAAATATGGACGACCAGTGGGTAAGCCAAATTGGAAAGATACTCTGGATACTTTGAAAAAACATGGAGCCCATGTAGTGGATACGACACCATGGTGTCTACCATGTCATAGAACTCATGCCCTAGAACATTGTGTAGTGGCTCAAACTTTCTAGGAAGATGAATGTTCACAAGAACAAGATAGAGATGGCCACACTGTGAATATGTTAAGATGGGGGTCCCAGTAGACCAATGATGGATACTCATCCTTTGAGGATTAGTGTGAATATGATGTCAAAAATCAGAAAAAAAATGTTAATATGGAGCAAGAAGTGTTCTCTAATCTAGAAAATATAAAAGAAATATCCTATGCATATAATACAACACCATAATTTCAATTGAGAACACCAAAAAAATACAAGAAGAGGTCCATCACAACAAAAGCTATGGCTGAAGGAAAAATAAATAAATACAACCTAAGAAGCAGACCCATAGATGTAAACTAGGGAAGTCCTAGAGGCCTATTTATTAAAGAATAAAAGAACAAGGAGAAGGTCCCATTTGATCAAAATAAGGGTGAAATAAAGAAGCCTCAAAGGATGGCTCAAAAAGAGGCTGAAAATGTTGAGTCTGAGAAAAAACCAAATAATGAAAAAGTGCAAATTGAAGGAAAAAGGGCTACTAAAATAGAGAAAACATAGGAAGAGATAACTACTCCTTCATTTGACATTGCTCAAGCACTAACTGAAATAAAGATGATAGTTCCCTTAATGGAAATGATGAAAATTGATGAGTACAAGGACATAGCCCTAAAATTGATTGCCAATACATCTCACAAACAATAGGATCAAAACAAAGAAGTCAATGTCATTGAATAGGAAACTATAAAGGTGCTAGAAGTTTATTTGGGTGATACCCTTAAAAAAAATCCCTCCCAAATGGATCCATTTTACACCACATTAGTGATCAACAACAAATTGGTGAAAATTTTCATGATTGACTCATGGGCAGCAATCAATATCATGTCTTTGGCTATCATGAAAGAATTAGGCTTGTGGGTGAACACCACCTATGGAAAGTGCTACACCATGGATAATAGACTGGTCCCAGTAGTTGGAGTGATATGGGACATAGAATTGAAATTAGCATCATACCCTGAGGTGACATATAGGACATACATCATTGTGGTGGACACTCCCCCTTACTATGGAATGTTATTATCTAGGAAATGGACTACAATAGTAGGTGGAAATTTCTAGCTAGATCTATTTTATGCCACAATACCTATCAATGGAAGGGAAGTCAAGTTATAAAGAGAACCTAGATTAGAACATGTCATTGAGCTCTTTGACCCTAATCAAATGAATTTATTTTGTGATGTGGACCTTGGGAGCTTTAGAATTGAGAATTCAAACCCTAAATTGCTAAACACAGATCAATTGCTAGTGATGTTTCTAAAAATGAACAAGGAATATGGGAGATGTATTTTGATGGAGCCTACATTAGAGAGGGGAATGGAGATGGGATTATTTTCATTTCACCAAATGGCACAACATTTAAGTACTCATTTTTGCTAACATTTGAATGCATAAATAACATAATAGAGTACGAAAAAATTGTTACTAGGTTTAAAAATTTCCACAAAACATGGGATCAAAGTGTTAGTTGCTTTCGGAGATTCAAAATTGGTTGTTTCACAATTAAGGTCAAAGTATTCTACAAAAAAACAAAATATTGAAGCAATACAAACATGCAGTGTGGGATACCATAAAACTCTTTGATTCCTTCTCCATTGACTGTTTGGATAGATCAAAAAACTTAATGGCTTTATTCTTGGAAAATTTAGCCTTGAAAAGGGATGACATTACCTTAGCAGGTATCTCACAAGTAAAACTTAAGACTAGACTTGAAATTCCTAACAATATTTATAATTGGAAGGCCTTCAATGATGACATGGATCTAACCAAGTTCTTACACTGCATTGATCAGTATGAGGCTCATGAAATTGATTTCAATGTGTTTGTTGAAGAAGTGGAGGGTAAACAAACTGTGTTTGGCCAAGAAGTAGTACAACTCAAAACAAATAAGATTCCTAAAGGATTAGTAGCATTAGAAAGGATGTTCGATGGGAGTGACCAAGAAATTATGAAGCAAACACTAGTAAGAAGGGAAGATATTGAAGAAATTAATCTTGGGACTAAATTGGCTCTAAAAAAGGTGTACATTGGAAAGAAGATAATCCCTACAATTAAAAAGATGTTGATCACATTGTTGAGAAAATACAAGCACGTTTTTGCATGGTTATATGATGACCTTAAAGAATATAGAGAAGATCTATTTCAACATGAAATACCACTCAAGCCTGACACGAAACCCTTCAAATAGAAACAAAGACTAATAAATCTTACTCTAGAACCCAAGATGCATGAAGAACTCATGAAACTCAAATAAGGAGATATCATTAAACCCATCAGACATTCTACTTGGGTTTCTAATTTGGTCCATATCAGGAACAAGAATGGAGATATAAGGCTATATGTATATTTTCAAAATTTTAATGTCTTCTCCTTTAAAGACAATTACTCCCTCCCAAAAGTGGATGCTATGCTGCAAAGGGAAACATGGTTTGAATTATTGTTCATGATGGATGGTTTTTCAGGGTATAACCAGGTGAAAGCGAAAGAAAAAAAACCATATAAGACAACATTTACTACACCTTGGGGCACAAATATATATGTAAGGATTACACTTGGCCTCACAAATTCTGGTGCCACCTTTCAAAGAGCTATGGATGTTGCCTTTGCTGACTTGATTAATAAAATAATGGTGGTATATCAATATGACCTCACAACATAATCCAAGAAAGTAGAAGACCCTATTGAACTTCTAGAAAATATCTTCCTCAAAGCTTTGGAGTATGGTATTCCCTTAAACCCTAAGAAGTGCCATTTTGTTGTGACTGAAGGAAAATTATTGGGCCATATAGTGTCCAAGGATGGAGTAAGAATTGATCCTCAAAGAGTGGAGGCTATAGATAAGATTCCTATCCCAAAGACAGGAAAAGTCATTCGATCTTTCATTAGGAAGATAAATTTTGTAAGAAGATTTATATCAAATTTCACTGAGATTGTCAAGCCTATTTCAAAAATGTTGAAGAAAGGTGCCAAGATTGATTGGACAGTAGAAGAAATTGATGCTTTCATATCCATAGAAAGATAAATCAAGGAGGTCTCAATGTTAAAATCACCTAACTTCAATAAAACATTGTAGATTTTCCCATTTGCATCTTACCACACTGTTGCAATAGTGATGTTGCAAAAAAATGATGAAGGTCATGAGCAGCTGATATCATTCTTCAACAAATCCCTTCAAGAAGAAGAATTAAAGTATGACATTATAGAAAAGTAGGCATATATATTTTTCAAAGCTGTGAAAGCCTTCAGACCTTATATGGTAGGTGCTAAGGTAATTTCCTATGTTCCTAATGTTGCAGTTAAGCATGTATTTATGGAGACTAAATTTATAGGGAGAAGGTTTACATGGATTAATAAAACTCAAGAGTTTGATATTGAAATCCAAATCACCAAACTAGTAAGAGGACAAGGGTTGGCTAAGCTCATGACTGAATCAAATCTTGAAGCATCTCAAATATGTAACATAGGCGAAGAATAAGGTATGATTGCTAGCATTGAGAATATCCCATGGTACACCAATATAATGTATTATCTCAAAAATCAAAAGTTCCCTAAAGACTTGAATGAAAATTAAAAAAAGAACCTTAAAATTGCATGACTCAAAGTATGTCTTTATGGAAAGAGACTTATACTGGAAGAATTAAAGGTGGATTATTGTTGATATGCCTAGATGAATCAAAGGAAAACCATATGTTGAAGGAGATGCATGAAGGAGTCTATGGAAGAAATTTTTCGGCCAAGACCATTGCCCACAAGATCCTAAGAGCTGAATACTACTAGCCCAGGGTCTTCAATGACTCTTTTACATGTGTACAAAAGTGTCAGGCTTGTCAAAGGTTTTTTGGAAAATTAAGTATCAAAGAGTACTTCCACTTAGACCAATGCAAATTGAAGGTTCATTTCATCAATGGGGGGTTGAGTTCATTGGAGAAATACTAGAGAAGTCTAGTGGAGGCCATAAATGGATTCTAGTGGCAATTGACTATTTTACAAAATGGATAGAAGCCATCCCTACAAAGCAAGCCACTAGTAAAGTTGTGATGAACTTTCTCATGGAGAATATCATCACTAGATTTGAAACACCTATAAGGATAGTTACAGACAATGGTATGTTCTTTAGATTAGAAGATTTCAAAAGGTTCTATGAGACATATAGCATAAATTTTTTGTATGCATCTCCATATCATCCACAAGCAAATGGATAGGCTGAATCAAGCAACAAGAGTATCCTAAAAATAATCAAAAGGATGTTGAACAACAATAAAAGGGATCAAAATTCTAAATCGAGGCTTTCATTATGGGTAGATAGAATCATAGTAAGGAAGTTAGGTGGCATATCAACTTTTGATTTGGTTTATGGGACACAAGCAAGGATACCCATGTAGAACCTTTTACCAGTATATAGGTTTGTGCTTTAGGAAGACTTGGATATCCCTAAACCCATGGAGGATAGAATGGAGTAGTTGGTAGAATTGGATTAGATTAAGAACTTGGCCTAGGAGTGTAACACAAAAATGTAGTCACAAATGAAATACTTGTTTGAAAAAAGGGAAAAAGATAGGATGTTTGATGTGAATGACATGGTTATGTTATGAAATGTTGGGTGCGAAGACAAAGGGATACATGGGAAAATTGAAGCTCTTTGGATAGGACCATTTGTTATTACAGGAAAAGGTGGTGAAGATTCTTATAATCTTCAAAATATGTTAGGAGAAGATCAAGAACTGCCAGTGCATGGACAATTCCTAAAACACTTCTTTTCTTAAAAAAATATTATTTTCCATGCACAATAGTTTAGGCTTCCCTCCCCCTTCCCATCCCATTTAGTCACATTCACCCATGGTCTGTCTCCCAGAGATCACCTTCTAGATTCTTGCAATGATCTCACGTTCATTCATCCCCAGTCGAAGCCACTATTGGAGCTAAAAAATCTACCTTAGTTTTCACATTCCTTCATTATCATTTCTCATTTCATTTCCATCATAATCCCCATTGCCCTTGATATTTCACTATATTTGGCATAAAACATAAAAATATTCCTAATGTATATAGCTCTTAAACCTACCATTGCAACTAAAATAGAGTCTCCAAACATTATTTTGAGCAATTCCCTTTCCTAAAGAATTACCTCAACAATCTAAGACATATTGGAATTACAATACCATGTCGAGGGGACTCTCATCATGGTGTATTCAATGAACCAATGGAGGAAAACCACAAAACATATACCATCGACGAAACAACTTTCTATCAAGAAAACTTCTAACATAGTCTCCCCGATAGCTTGAAAAAGCTAACTAAGGTGAATTCATAAAAGTGAATAATACATATCTATAGGAAATATGTTATTGTACCCCCGATAGCCCAAGAAAAATGTATTAAATACACTAAAGTGTATTGGGGAGAGATGACATGGTGTCCCACTGATGGACCAACATCTAACATAATAAAAACATTTTTTAATAAACAAATGTGTAGCATTAAGTAATATTGAGGAGACATAAAGCTATCAAGCTAACATAAAACTCGATCCCCCCGATGTAATGATAAACAATCAAAAGCAATGGGTATCGGGAGGAACGATCACTATTGGCAGAATATGAACAAAGGTTCCCTTGATGAGCCAATAATGCATGAAGAGAAAAGTCATATCATAAGCAATCAAATATAAGCTAAGAAAAGATATTAGAGACTAAAGCATATTGAGGGGAAATTATATGGCATCTCGTCGATACCCCAAAGGAAAGATAATGACATAAAGTTCATTGAGGAGAGAAGTGGACACTGGTAGGACTAAAATCATGGTCCCTCTGATACAACAATGATGATTGTTTTTTACTGATGTGACAGCCTAAGATATCAAGGAGATATTCAAATTAAATGATCTCCTCAATGATAAGAAAGAGAGAAAGTGTGACATTTATGAGCTAGAACCGAGCAATGTATACCTCAAATTGATCTCAGTTCTATCACTAAAAATTGGGGAAGCTTATAGAGAGTAGAAGTGGTCTGAATAATCTAGAGGTACCCCATTATTGCATAGTCAGAGGCCAAAAGAAGAAAGAGTGATACAAGTAAGTATATAAATCCCAACTAAGAAATTCCTTTAAAGTAAAAAGAATTGTAAAGAGAACCTAGGGTTTTGGATAATAGTAGGGAGCTCAAGAACACCAAAAACTAAAAGACAAAAAATAGAAGCTAGAATCTTAAACAAATACTTTATTGATCAATGTATTGGGTTGGGGCCAAGGCCTAAGAGGAGTGCACAATAAAATCCTTCCATGAACAAGTTGTGGGATAAACACAAAGAATTAGGGGATGTGTGAACACCACAGATAGGATATGAGTTGTTTATCTACCATTATAGAAAACAATATAGGTTCCAACCTATTTGTAATCCATGGAAAATGAACTTGGTAAAGGTTGTTGTATCTAATTTATTCATCAATGTAGAGTTGGTTAAGGCACTAGCCACGAAATATGATCCTAAACGATGAGAAATTCAGTTACACAATGGTTTTGAGTTCATCATTATCTCCAAAGACTTCATTTCCACTATTTTTCAATTAGATTGCACTATGAATTTTCCATTCATAGTGAGAGACCTGCTGACAAAATATCATTACATGGACACAAGCTATAAAACATGGAAATTTCCATTACACATGCCCCGAGAGGAAGGGAACCAACTCAAAAGGTTTTCTAGCAATCAACACCCTCCCTTTCATGAAGAGCTATTCGAGCAGTATTTTTAGTATACATATTGCATTGTAGGAAAAGCAATGGGAGTGGAAGTCCTGGCTCTCATTTCAATTTCCCCAATGGTTCTAGTAGCAGATGTATAAAGTTGAGATAGTAGACCATTTGAATATGTTGACTATCTAGCCAATGCTCTAAATCATGGATTGGAGAGGATAAAAAAAATAGTGATTATATTAATTTTAAACATCATTCTCTATTCATTCACTTACTTTTGTATGAAGGGAAAGTGAGAGGGTTTTAGGGAGAGGAATTAAGGATAAGGGATACATATGAGGATGGAAATTTAAAAAAAAATCATATGTAGACCTCGATATGAGACAGTAGATATGGGAGATCCCATTACCTATACTTTGAGGAGTATTTTGTTAAATCCTTTATAAAATTATTGGGGCATCCATGTGATTACAACTTGTGTCTTGAAGTACAAAGGTTTCTTAGACCAAAAGAGAAGGATCCCAGGAAAAAGGTGAATAATTAATTGGGGAGATTGGTACACATTTTTTGATTGCATTATTATTAGAGAATGTGGATTTGGAGTACCACACTTGCTACCAACAATAGTTCCTGATAGGGTGGCCTATTTGGAGATTGTTAGATAGTTGGCCAAGTCAAATGCTAAGAATCTTAAAGGGCACAATAAAAAATCAATTATGTCATGTACAATGTGTTTTGGAGATTTCACAATTGTTTCTAGTGAAGGATATCAATAAATTGATAAGAAATTGGCACATTACTATTTTCTATTTGGAAATGAGAGAAATAATTTTCATTCAGAGAACATAATTAATAAGGAAAAACTGTCAAAGACACTATTTGGGTATGAACATCAGTTCTCTATGGATGATGTAATAAGTAATTTTGATGAAAATTTGACAACACAGAGGATGGCCATAGACAACAACATCGCGTTATCTAAGGTATGGAGGAAGGATAATAATCCTTCATATATAAAGCATTCAATGATGTGCAGGACCCTTTAGAAAGAGTTGAGCAACTAATCACTCATGAGGATCAACTAACTAGAGATGTGTCCCCTATGGTCTTTGAAAAACATGTGGCAACTTGCTCTAGAATTCAAGTTGATAATATGGAACCCCTTGGTTATATACCCTCACAGCCTACTCTAGAAGTAAGTTTCTCAATGGATACTGCCATGAGTGAGGAAAAAGATGAAGAGGAAAGTGATGAAGAAGGAGATGAGGTTGACAAATAAGTGCACCCATTGTCACACAGTGTGATCCACCCAATGAAAAAAGTATTATTAAATTTGAAGCATCAAACAAACTCTTCGATGATGTGAGAGTCAGGGTTGGTCAAGAGTTTGTTTCTGACATTGATTTTTTTAAAAATTTAGAGGTCAAGTCATTTTTCTATGAAAACAAAGGTAGAGTTCTAAGAAAGAATGAAATATATCACTCCCAAACAAGAGGCATCTTCCTTGGAAGAACTGAGAAAGGAGGTAGATCAGGAGATAGAAGCTACAACCCCTAAGAGAGGAAGAGAAATACTTCAAGAGGCTAGGGTATTACTCTTACTAGGATGGGACATTAGTTGTGCCATGGTGTTTGATAGCTTTAGCAAAAGAGGAGATAAGACATTACACTTGATCATATAAGAATCTAGTGATAAAATGTATTCAGGTTTAGGTTACAATCCATATGAAGATACACTATTGATTTAGGCACTATATCCCTAAGACAAGAGACCTACTATCATTAGTAATCGAAGCCAAGTGTTTTGACATCTCTTTATACATAGAGTGGGAGATACTAATCCCATTGAGATAGTAGAATAAAACATAAATATGGAAAAATTCAATAAGGCTCAGGTTAAAATATTGATAAGAGATAATGATAAACTAAAGAAAGTATTAGATGCCATGGTAGATATCATATATTGCAAACGTTGTGATGAGAGAGTTCAAAAGAAATGCAATGAACTAGAAACAAATATCAAAACCATCAAGTTTGAGATGATCTCTGAGATAATCAAGAAGATATTTGAGAAGGTAATGAACTAGGCTCATGAATATTAGGAACTCTTCATAAAAGTGCACTCTCCTCTTCAAAAAAATTAGAAATTGTAGGTGTGTATGGAAGAAAAGATAGAAGAATTGATCAATAAGTAAGTCATGAATGAACAAATCCTCCATATATCTAATGAGTTAATTAATCAACTTGAGGAGTTTCATGCCGAGATTAAGGCTAAGCTTGATGACTTCGAGCAGCCATTAGATATCCCATTTCCCTTTTTTTTATTATAAAGGAGGACTTAAGGGACAAGACCATTGGAAGGATGAATTAGCTTAGATACTACCATGAGCACTTGAGATAGTTAATGCTGAAGAAAGTGTACTAGACAATACTCATAAGAAACTCAAGGGAATAATATATATGGAGTACAACATGATGAATTATTTGTCAAATATTGACACTCACATCAGAGAATATTATATCGAGCACTTGTTAGAAAATGAACCTGTTCATCATCAGGACTGAAGGAGCCCCGAGTGTGGATAAATAAGTTTCGAGTTGAGGTCTACAAGATGGTCGATAACTTCATCATGTGAAGAGGAGAACTTTACCAGATATTGAGAGGTCACAATTTCTTTATGATGAATAATAGAGGAAGTGTTACTATCTATTGATGTTTCCTCAACTGATTTCTTTATGTTTAAAAAATTACAATTAGTTAAGGTTATGAAAATGCATACTTTTTTGTAATGGTTCTGTAGCTTGTTTCTTCCCATATAAAAAGGGAAACCAAGGATGAGTTTTGAATTATCATTATCGTCATCATCATTAATAGTGGATAGGTTCATCTATTAGTATACCATATTTCACTCATCCATCTTCATATTTCAAAACTTTTACTATTAATGTATATCTTTTGAAGCAATATAATGGAGAAAATTGTTCATAATCAATGATTTATTTCTAGTGTTCAATTGTTGTGTTAATATTCATTCCTATATGTTGTTGTGTTGCCTCCAAAGTGGTTTTCATTAATTATTCAAATTTATACAATTTTTTAGGACACATTTGCTATTGTTGTGTGATTTTCTTGATTGGGTTATGGCTAGAGTGAATTAAATTCCTTTGAAGTAACTCATTTCAATTTGTTCCTGCTAGGGATTAAAATCCTTTTAAATTGATTATTCTAATTGGTTTCCCTCAAGATAAGAATTAAAAATCCTTTCATGATATCACATTAGTTTGGTAAAATAACACTATGATTCATAAAGAAGAGTGCAGTAACCAACAAACCTACATGTTTGTACAAATTGCAAACATCCAAAGTGCCCAACAAGTTTGAGTTAAGCTGAAAAATAGATCCACCTACCTTACATATTTGTCTCCATCATCATCCACCTCTCGACTCCATTTTCCCAATAGGATTAGGCATTAGTCATACATAGAAAAATTTACACAAACTTTACTCATGATCCTCAAGGAAATTTATAGTAGGAATTAATCATTAGCCTTGCATCTATTCCACTCCCACGTGCCATTGTGAATAGATTGCCTAGATTAGAGATCACATATATAACTTTAAATTTTCTTTATCATTTTAGGTAAACCCATCTAGGTTTAGCAAAGCCTAAGGAGAAGGGGGTTATCAATCATATTCCTCCTATTTGTTACCCAAAAATGTACTAAGAGATTGGTACCCTCCTAAGGTTCAATACCTGCATTTTTGAGACCTAGCAGAACTGAAAGAAGTGGTAAAGAAGGTAATTTAAAATCTTCCTAAAGATTATAGTCATAAAGGTTCAACTATTGAGGAATTACAAAATTTTAATCAATATACTAGAGATCAGTTGTATGGTTCTTTAATTTCCTTTGAGATGAGAGAGTTTGGTACAAATAATGTAAAATTTGAGACTACTTTTAAGCTTCTAAAATCAAAGAATACTTTGGAATCAGATCAGGAGGATCTAGATGATGTGGAAGCTAAATTTGTAAGTATAATGAAAAAGGGTATTGGTAATTATAGAGTAAAATTTCCTTTCAAACGTATAAGTTATGGAAAGATAAGCCATTACGCTTCAAGATGTCCAAACAGAGCTTTGAATGACAAAAATAAGGAGAGCAAAGGTAAAATTATTAAGAAAAATTATTATGTTAGAGAA
Organism: Sequoia sempervirens; assembly: GCA_007258455.2. Classification (NCBI taxonomy): domain Eukaryota; kingdom Viridiplantae; phylum Streptophyta; class Pinopsida; order Cupressales; family Cupressaceae; genus Sequoia; species Sequoia sempervirens. Next base: position 239,224,037 of record VDFB02086081.1, read on the forward strand.
GATGCAAGTATATCTGATGATGATGGTGATTTTTTTTCCATGGATTTAAAATATGGAACTAATTTTGTTAACTCTGAGATATGTGTGAAACAAAATGCTCTAGAAATAAGTGCTAATACTGAAGGCACCTTGGTGTATTCTTTTCAACCTAGAAAGGAGAAGAACTACTAGATCATTGACACTAGATGCTCTAATCCCATGATTGGTGATAAGAGTAATTTTTTTAAACTTGAGAAATATGGAGGACTTGTTACATTTGGTGATGATACATCTACTCAGATATGTGAAAATTTTCAATCATTTTTCACAACAAGCATAACACTAATTATATTTATTATGTTAAGGGTTTAAGACATAACCCCTTGAGTGTTGGAAAAATTTGTAGAAAAGGATACAATATTATGTTTTAGGATGATGGTTGTGAGATCAAAGAAGACTCAAAAATTGTGATTGATGTTGGAAGAATGATATATGTAAATATCTATTAGATCAAGAGATTCTATTGCTTATTGTTTCATGACTCAAATCAATGAGAGTTTACTATGACGTAGAAGAATTTGTCACATAAATTTTGATAGCCTAGTGAAAATAAGTTCAATTCAAGTTGTGAGAGATCTACCAAATATTACAAAGCATATCAATGTTGTCTATAAGGATTGTCAAGTTGGAAAGAAAACAAGAAGAATTTTCAAATTCAAACAACAATCTTCTACCAAACTTTTGGAATTAGTGCATATAGATTCTTTTGGTCCTACAAAAGAAAAAATTCTTCAAAGTGGTAGGTATTTCATGCTATTGATTAGTGATTATTCTAGAATGACATGGGTTACTTTTCTCAAATAAAAATTGTAATCTCTACATAAGTTTAAAGTATTCAAGGTTATGGTTGAGAATGAAATGAATATGAAAATAAAATGTTTGAGTTCTGATAGAGGTGGAGAGCTCACCTCCAATAAGTTCAATTTTGTGAGGATCATGGAATAAAGAGGTATTTATGTTCTACTATGACTCCTTAGCAGAATGGAGTGGTTGAAACAAAAAATGGGACTATTTAGGAAGCTAGAAGGAAACTAATGAAAGAAGAAAATCTACCAAAAGTCTACTGGAGAGTAGTAATTCGTACTATTGTTTATATAGTTAATAGAGTACAAGCAAGACCAAACAACAAAAATAATTTCTATGAGCTATGGTATAGAAGGATTCCTACTGTCAAGTACTTCAAAGTGTTCGGAAGCAAATGTTATATTAGAATCTAGATGAAGAAAACTTAGAAAATTTTGATGCAAGATTAGATGAGGGTATCTTCCTTGGATATTCTAGTAAAAGAAAAAATTATCGATGCTACAAAAATAGACTAAAAAATATTATTGAGAGTGAAAGTGTCAAAGTTGATGAAGACCTATAGAAGAATCTAGTGATAATAGATGGATATGAATTAAATGAATCTCTTATTGAGAAGAAGAAAAAAAAAAGGAAAAGGAAGTGCAGATTGAAGAGGTAGGAAAAAGGATCCTAAAACTCCTAAGTATGTACAAAAGAATCATTTTGAAGAGCAGATCATTGGTGATAAGAACAATGGTGTACTAACAAGGAAATCTACTAAAAAATAGGTAAATCTATGTTTACTTTCTAAAGTTGAACCCAAAATAGTGAGTAAAAGCATGGAAGGATGAGTATTGGGTGAAGGCTATAGAAGAACTAATGCATATTGAGAAGAATTAGACTTGGGAACTTGTCCAAAGATTGGAAAACAAGAATATGATTGTAACTAAGTGGGTATTTAGGAACAAACTGAATGAGAATGGAGAAGTGATAAGAAATAAAGGTAAGGCTTGTGTGTAAAGGTTACTCACAAGTAGAAGGAATAGACTTTGAGGAAACGTTTGCCCCAGTTGAAAGAATGGAAGCTATCAGAATGTTTTTGGCTTTTGCAACACATAAGGATTTCAATGTTTATCAAATGGATGTGAAGTATGCTTTCTTGAATAGAGAATTGGAAGAAGTATACATAGAACAACTAGAAGGATTTAAGTTATCAGATAAATTGGATATGGTTTGAAAATTGAAGAAGGCATTGTATGGATTGAAGTAAGCTCTCAAAGCTTGGTATGCAAGGTTAGATATGCACTTGTTACAACAAGGATTCAATAAAGGTACCACATATAGCATTCTTTACTTCAAAGTTGAAAAAGATCAAATCTTTATTGTGGTTGTGTATGTTGATGAAATAATTTTTGGAGGAAATGAGGTAATGTGTAAGAAATTTACAGAAGAGATGTAGAAATAGTTTGAGATGTCCATGTTTGAAAAAATGAATTTATTCCTTGGGCTACAAATAAATTTGATAAATAAAGGTATTTTCATTTCACAATCAAAATATGTAAAGGAAATGTTAAAGAAGTTTGGAATGGATTATTTTAAACAAGTATGGACCCCTATGATTATTGGTTGCAATTTGAGCCAAGAATGATGAATCTCCTAAGGATGATCAAAGAAATTATAGATCAATGATTCAAGGAATTCTATACCTAACTACTAGTAGACCATATATAATGCATGCATTTTGTCTTGTGGCTAGATTTAAAGAAGATCCTAGAGAGTGACATGTTGCATCAATAAATAGGATATTTAGGTACTTGAAGGGAACTCTAGATCATGGATTATGGTATCTGAAGGATACAAGTTCTTTCAATCTATGTTCTTACACAGATGCAGATTGGGCTGGTTGTGTAGATTATAGGAAAAGTATAAGTGGTGGTGCATTATTTATTGGATGTAGATTGGTATCATGGCTAAGTGAGAAACAAGATTTAGTTCCTTTATCTATTGTTGAGGCATAATATATTACAATAACATCTTGCTACACACAAGTGTTATGGATGAAGCAAACATTAAATGATATCAAAGTGGTATATGATGAACCAATCTCTATATTTTGTGATAGTAAAATGCTATCAATATTCCAAAGAGTCAGGTATGCATTCAAGGATAAAGCATATCTCAATTTGGTAACACTTTTTGAGAGAGAAGGTTGCATAGAATGAAGTGAAGCTTGAATATGTGCCTACAAAGGATCGAGTTGTTGATATATTTACAAAGGATCTTCCTAAGGATAATTTTGATTATCTTTGAGATAAGTTGGGCATTATCTCCCCTCCTTATTTTAAATAGATGCATAAGTAGATGCATCGGTCTAGTTGATATCAAGATTCATTCCTTTCTATGGAATGATGTTGGTGGCTACCATTTAAGGGGAGTAGATAGTTGAATTGTTGGTTATTGTAATTAAGAAGTGTGAGAGTTGTCATAGTGCAGTAATTGATGATTGATAGAGTTTGGTGTGTGCTCCTAAGGTGGAGTATGTAGAGTAATAAAGGAAAGGAAGTTGCAGAGTAGTGGTGAATAGGCTGGTTAATGCCAAAGGTGGAGAATAAGTGATGAAAATATTTTATCCTTTCCCATTGATGTCAAAGGGGGAAAGTGAGACATGTGAAAAAGATAAATTTCTAGAGAGAAATTTATCAAAGGGGAAGAGACTATAATGAGTTAGTTATACAATGGGGAGAAAAGATAAAAGGGAAAAGGTATGGAGTAGAGATGTTGTGTTTCTTGTTGATGGTTTTTAAAATAATGTTTTTCCATCAATGACAAAGGGGGAGATTGTTGTAACTATGTGTAGTTGATGTTGTCATTGATGTATAGAAACACATGTTTTATCATTAGTGTCAACACTATGAGAAGGATTTTTTTGCAAGTATGTGTAGTTGGTATTGAGTTTGTGCTTTCTCTAATGATTTTTTGATTGGTTGCATTATGTTTTTATTGGTAAACTACTGATGCCAACTTCTACTATTGCTTTGATAAGCTTTTTCCTATGGATGTGTGGTTGAGTTTCTATGTTGAAATTGGCTTGGTGGTGATGAGGAATTTTTAAAGATGTTGAGGATGTGTCTTAGTGCTTGGTTTCCAAGTGCTTTTGAGAAAATTTGAATAAAAGAGGAAATAGTGTGCTGCAATGGTATTTTGTGTTGAAATGTTTTTTTTTTGGTTTCTCTCTGCATTTATTTTAGATTGAAGATTTTCCTATCCATTTTGGATATGTTGATTATAGGTGTTCAATGGTGTTATATCTATAATTTGGGGTGCTAGATCATTGTGCAGAGGAATTTTAGTTCACTAGTATGTGAATTGTGTATTTTAGAGGTGTTTGGGAGAAATGGTTTTGCTCCAATTTATCTATAGAGTGGTTTGAGGTCTTGTATATCTAGATGGATGTTGATAGTGTTTTTTATATTTCTTTAGTTGATTTTTTTTAAGGTTTCTTGCTTCAAAAGTTGGTTTCTTGAGTTATAGTGTATGGACTTAGGATTGTTTGAATGTACTAGGTGTGTACATTCTTTAAGTCAAAGTTGTTGTGAAGGAATTTGTTAGATTTTAGGGTGTTTTTAGAATATTCTATTTTGTGTTAAGATGGAATTTTTTGTCCCAAAATTTTCTTTGGATCAAAGAAAGCATGTACTTAAGTGTTAATAGTGTTAACACTGGTTCGACCAACCTTGGGTGTTTACACTACTTGCAAAGTTTCTTCATTGTTTGTGGAAGCATGGAATCATGTGTATGGATGGATTTAGATCCTAGCTAAGGTGTTTTGTGGTCCAACTTCATTTCTTTCCACCATAGGAATTTTTTGTGTTGACCTAATTTAAATTTGCATGATAGAGGTGCATAGACGACCTTGGAGAATGTTTTCAAGGTTGAAGATTGTATAAATAAGTGATGACTTATTGAGGTATGTGAATGATGTGAATTGTAGAGTTGTGAGGAAAAAATTTGAGAACTATAGCACAAACTTTCATGTGTTAGGCTACCAAATGTAGTGAGAAGGTGTATGCAATTCTTCAATGAGAGTGTGAAGGTATTGATGATGCTGTGGTAGATTTATCTCCTTTTCATTTTGATGGATTTATCATTGTAGCACTCTTCTCTATCTTATTTTCTATTATGGCAGCGGGCCTTTCTTTCTTCTAGGTAGTGAGCCCTCTAGTAGTGAGCTTGTTGTAATTGGTATTGATATTAATTTGTATTGTGATATAATTCTCACCGTGGTTTTTCCCATCTTGTATTTTCCACATAAATCTAGTGTTTCATTATGTATGGTGTTTCTTTGATTATGTTTCATTTATCTACTTTTATGATAAATTATTCTAACAGTTTAAGGGTTAATTGAATTAATGTGGATCTAAATGTTTGTGAGGGTTTTTAAGTTTTAAGGTATAATTAATTGACCCCCCCTCTCAATTGACTTGTGAATTCAACACAAATTACCCTTTAACTATAACTCCAATTATTTTTGATAAGTTGAAATATCTCCTATTATCTCCAACACATCACATGTACTTGCTATCTATTTAGAATCATTAGCATCAAACCTTGTGAGCTTGGGACTATTTAAAAAATTTCTTGTTCTTAGAATCCATTCACTTAACATTTATTTTAGTTTTTTATCTTACTTAATATGGTTGATGTGTGTATTCCTCATATTATTATAACCTTCCCAAGTATCATCTAATCTAGACAATATAAAAAATATTGTAATCTCTATAAATCCGTCAATCATATTAATTATCTTATTCCTTCCCTATTCCTTAACTTATTTTTTCCTTATTTTCTTTGAGCTAAGTGCTCTTTCAATTATTGTATCTATGAAGATAATGTATGTCTTGGATTGATTTGTCACTTTATTTTGATTGGGGCATAGTGGGAAGTACAATGAAATTTTGTGTAGGAGGGACTTATGACAATATATATTTTTGTATTTCTACAAAAGCTTGATATGATGTTGTAACTATGGGAAATTATCCTAGGGTTAGAAAATCAAATGCATAAACATAAAATCCAAAAGTAATAGTGAAGTGCAAAGGAGAAACATGAAAAAAAAAAAAGATCTCACCAAATTTCTTCAATCTTCATGGCTGACCTCCATTACACCTTCTCAACTAGCTGCAAATATGATGTTTCCCTCATATTTGTGATGAGCAAGATAATGACAATGACAAGCCCTAAGGAAATGTTGTAGGATTTGAGATGACAATATCCTTGGCCCTCTTTTCGGTGAATATATATATATATATAGGAAAATATATACATTAGTGTATATATATATATATATATATATATATAAGAAATATTTACTTAAATATATATTCACTTATATATATTTAAGAAATATATACATAAATATATATTTATATAAATTTAAGATTTATAATTATAATTTTCTCCTTTTTTGGTTCTTTGTCTTTTTACATTTATATAAATTTGTGAATATCAGTATTTATTTTATTTATTTGTTCCCTGTTATTGTTGCCCTTCGTCCCTTCTTTCCCCTCCTTTGTTTCCCTTCCTATCTTCTCATCTTTTGTGGTTCTTCTTTCTTTTCTCTTGTTTTTTGATCCTGACCCTCTTTCCTTCAAGTTTATATAATCATATTTATATATACTTTTGAGATATATACATATATAAATATTTTTACATTTATATAAAGTTAAGATTTATATGTTTATATATTTCTTTGTTGTGTCTTGTTCTTTTTTAAGTGAACTTCTATAATTCCCCATTTTTTCCTTATATATATATATATATATATATATAATTGTAATTATTTTTATTTATTGTTTTGTTTCCTATTATCTTTATATTCATTTATTTCTTTGTTTCCTATAAATTTATTTATTTCCATACAAATATTTTTACATTTACATAAGGTTAAGGGATATGTATACATTTCCTTTTTGGTTCTTTGTCTTTTCTATATATTTGTTAGAGAATTTCTTTATGTAATTATTTAATTGTTTCCTATTATATATATATATATATTTCTTTATTGGTTCTTTGTCTTTTTGACATTTTTATGTGAATATCTATTTTTATTTCCTTATTGGTTCTTGGTCTTTGTGCCCCCTCTCTCTCCTTTCCCTGCCTCCTTTTTAAATAGCTCTTGGTCTGCATCTTTTCATTCTCCCCTTTAGCATTGCTCTCATTCTAATGATGGATCACAGAGTGTGATCCGAAACGTTGATGCAAAAATTCTCACACAATCAAAACCAAAAACCATTGCAAAGAGCATTATGGATTGTGGAAACTTGATATCATTAATATGCAAATAGTATGCTAATATGCAACTAGTAAGCATGAAACTATGTCTAAATTATGCAAGTGTGCCTATGACAAGATGACAGTAATGACAAGATTGCAAGATGATATGAGATTTCTTAAAACAAGAATTCTTGAGACTTAGATAGCATGAGGTAACAAAATGAGACCAAAATTGCGATTTTATAGAAAATGCAATTTTGAGTGAATGGTCAAGATTGAAGATTGACAAGTTCCCTGGAATCAATGGACAAGATTCAATTTGACAACCTACAATTAGGGTTAGAGAAACATTAGGGAAAATTCAAAATGAATGGAGAACATTGATTTTTAGAAAATCAAATCAAGGGTTGACAATGCACGTGACAAGAGATAAGATTGGCACAAAAAGAGAGCTGCCTGAAAAATCAAATAATAAATGGAAATTATTTGATTTTTGAGGAAAAAAACTATTTTGAATTAAAAATGAATTCAATTCAAAAAGGTAGGGACCACATGATAGTAAATAATTAATTTTAATTATTTAGTAAAAGAGGGAAAAATGTCAAATCAAATAATTAAAGATAATTATTTAATTAGAAAGGGTGACCGATAATTAAATTAAAAGAATCTATTTAATTATGAGAAGACCTTTAAGATTAGTGACATATTAAATAAATTAATAAAAATTATTTATTTAATAATCAGGAAGACATAAATGGGAAAAGATAATTAAATAAATTAAGAAATTTATTTAATTATAAGAAGACTTTAGACAATTAGTGACGTATTAAATAAATGAATAAAATTTATCTATTTAATAATCAAGAGGAATAAAAAGGACATATATTAATTAAATAATTATGAATTATTTAATTAATAGACAGAAGTGGACCAAGGACATAATTAAAGTGTCTTAATTGTGTTAGGAAGAAAAAGATGGAAAAAAAGAGCTTGCAAGCCTAGGTCAATTTTATGTGTCTACATTTTGCCCCTCTTTGTCATAATGTAGCCTGATGCACTGTGGCAAAGAAAATAAGTCAAAGTCATGCCCCAATGAAGGTATGGAGTATATATGCCCCATCGGGAGAATTTTCAAATTTTGGGTCAGCGACAAAAAAAATTGGAAAGTGTCCTGATAAGTCAATTTAGTGGCCAAAAAAACAATGGCACAGATAGTGTGTGGTTTGAAAATTTTTAAGGCAGCCAAATAGGTGGTCAAAGTCGTTCAAAGGAGCCTTCAACAATAAAAGGTTTGACAAATTCCATGTTGACTTTATAAATAGGTTGACAATGGGGTAAAAGTCAATTCATTTTCACTATTTCCCTTAGTAATTTTGAGAGATTAGAGCGAGGACATCAGAAAACATGGTGATTCTAGTGACTGAGCATCACAGGGAGATCGTGCAGACTTATAGGTAGCCAGAGGGTTAAGATCCAGTAGTATGTACCTCTAACCCACTTTGTGATTTCATCATTTTTCATGCAAAATTTAGGGTTTTAGGGTCAAGAACGAATGTACCATGATGTATGTGTGTGCACGTAAGCTACATTCATGCTCATATTTAACGCATTTCATGTGTCACGATGCAAAGAAAAAGGGATTTTAGGACAGGATAGTTTGGTTTGACGTATTTTCAAGAAAGCACAACACATTCGTAAAGTTGCACCGCAATAGAAAGTTGTACCACTGCATTCATCTAGTTACAACACATTTGTGAAATAAAATGATGCATTTGAATGATATGATGCATATGCAAAAAGTGCAAGCCAGAATGATGGGTATGTGCAGGATCATGATGGGCCAAAAAGTGGCAATATTATGGGTATTTGTAGGGTATGTGGCTGACGACTTTTTTTTTACCCAAAATTGATGAAACGAAAAGGGTTTTTAGAGGAGATTCTCAGATTTCCATCAATATAAATTATGATTTAATTTGAATTTAATAAATAATTATTATTAATTTTCTATTAGAATTAGGACTAAAGTCCTAATTGATATGCTGATTGAAAAACATCTATAACTTTCAAACCATATCACATTTTTTGAATCTAAAACATGTGTCACATTCTATGCTTCACTTACTATAGGATTAAAAATAGAAAAATTAAATTTCATGAAGTTTTGACCAAGTTAAGGTGGTCAGACGTATGAGTTTTTATATTTTTTAAAAGTTGTAATAAAAAAATCATAATTAATTATTTACTTGGAAAAAAATTACAAAAAAATATGCATCACATCTGGACATGAGTCCTCTACTTACATATAAAATTTTATAAAAAAATATTATCATTTTATTATGGTTAGGGTGGTCAGACAAACACCTACTTCTTATTTTTTCCCTGAAATTTAAGTACTACTACATTGAAATTTTAAATTTTCACCAAATAGATTTTATTTATTTTTAAATAAACCTAGTAGTTTAGAAACTACATTCAATTTTATACAGATTCTATTCTTACATTATTTTGAAATAATATAGATAACTTATTCAAATTTTTATGTCAAGTTGCCTAACATTGATTTTTATGAATTTTTTGCCACTGAAGGGCCTATTTTTTCCATGGTGATCCTGCACATAGCCTGATGCAATCACCAGATCAAAATGCATTTGAAGTACAAAGCGATGCAAAAGAAGTCAATGCAACACATTTGACTTTGACTTTGACCAAGGCTGACTTTGCTTGTTTTCAAAATTTGGCTACTTTTCAGTTAACTAGATGATAATAAGGATTGTCCCTAAAGTGTTGACACATGACGTTTTCATGTGTAGAGACAACTAGTGCCTATTTATACGTGCGAGAGTAGGACATTGACCTATAGGTTTTGAGATCAACTAAGTGAGCGGGAGTGATGACAGTTGATGCAGTTGGGTTTATATTATGTCACCTATATGCCCATTATCTGAGAAAATAGGGGATTGTTGATTGCATTTTCTAAGAGATGGCACTCAGAGACATGCTCATTCCACCTGCCGATAGGAGAGGCCACTGTGACTCTCGAGGATGTTTACCATATTTTGTGACTTCCAATATGAGGAGAGCAGATCGTATATGACCCACAACACGACTACCAGACATTTACATCTTATTATCACAAGTAGGGTGTAGGTCTTGGTATCAAGGGATATGAGATCCACTAGGAGTTTATGGCAGAGCATTATGGTCGATTTGATGTATTACTGGTGACACTAATCGATGGGATATTGATTCTAGACCATCGAGGGCATAGGTTTCCTATTGGCTGGGGAGATGTTCTAGTGGGTATGAGACAAGACAAGACTATTTACACATGGGGACCTTGCTTGCTAGGTATGTTTTATCATCAAAACCATGAGGTAGCCTATGGGAGGGCACAGAGTATTGGATGTGGTACAAGGCTCCTGATCATTTGGGCCTGGGATCACATTGCTATCTTCCGACCTTTGATCTAGAGACTGTAGCTAGAAGATGGGATGCCATATGTTTATTATTATGTCGGTGCTCTACAACAGGCTAGGGTTGGGGAGATAGGTTGGTGGTAGCACCAGATTGACACGATGATATCCTTCATTTGGAGGCCTTACAGGGACTGCGAGCAGTGGGAGGGCAAGGATGAGCATCTTAACTTGTATTGATAGTTTTGGTATTTGATTGGTAGGATAGTACAGAGCCAGTTGATCATTGAGATGTATCTTCCACAAAGAGTATTACGGTAGTTTGGGGAGCAACACGGTGTACTAGTAGGCATGGCCAAGTATGCCAGATCTTCTAGAGAGTCAACTTGGGGTCCACCTATTTCAGTATTTTTCACAAAGCAGTAGATTGATGGACTAGTTGCATAGTGGTGGGGATGGAGTGGTGGGATTGCAAATCTGGGGATGGCTACGGATTATGACTTATGATGGTAGACTCATCACCCAATGCCACTAAAAAATTTGGATGGGCTAGCACCGATTGAAAAGAGATTGGTTATACCATGTGTTCCTCAAGGTGGCAGAGGAGGTAGAGGTGGAGACAAGGGGAGAGGAAGAGGTCAGGGGAGAGATGGAGGTAGAGACAAAGGGAGGGGAGGAGGGAGGGGAGAGGGGGAGATGAAGATGATGGAGATTATGGAGGTGATGGAGGGGGTGGCAAGAGATAGAGGAGAGATGGCAGGAGGCCGACTAGGAGTGTACAATAGTGTGTAGAAAGAGGGGCACTGGATTCTATCCCATAGGAAGGAAAGGAGGAGGAGCCGAGGCAGGATTAAGAGGGGTAGATACATGAGGAGAATGTGTCTGAGGAGGAGGCTAGACAGGAGCAGGAGGTTGGAGAGGAGGAGGTTTGGCAGGAGATAGAGATGGAGGTTGATATGTCATGGGAGGAGGGATTCAGAAGGGAGGAGGATATAGGTGAGGAGGATGATGATGGTGGAGATGATGATGAGGCCATTGATGAGGCTCAGAGACTACTTAGATGTAGCATCGTGAAGGGAGAGGAGATACCATTCGGATCACCATTGCCACATGACGTCACGACAGACCAGAGGTTGTAGATTTGCAGAGGAGATTGGATGAGAGTGCCACACAGGTCAACGCACTACAAGTGGAGCTAGAGGTGATGAGGGTAGAGTGGGATCAAGTAGTGATCTATCAGTAGGAGGAAACGTAGTGGTGTATAGAGTTTGCACAACTATGTATAGGACCATCTACAAATTTCATACAAGAGTTTGACAGGGTTAGTGCATAGCTTGGGCGATAAAAACTATTCTATGAGTAGGCCATGCCACCAGAGAGGAGAGATCCCACTCTGATGAGGACACAGATGATGACAGGAAGCTTGGCAGTAGGTCAAGGAGTGGCAGTGGTAGCCAGAGTAGTGCATGGGGTTCCACATCTACAAGGCAGTCCTCAGGACACAGATCTAGCCACTCTCAAGGCATGCCTCGAGTCATAGGTCAGGGCATAGTCATAGATCTTCTAGATTAGAGCATAGTTCATCTCATAGCTAGCCTCCTATAGTAGACCCATCAGTTGCAGTGTCCTCATAGATCCATGTTAGAGTTGAGATGATACCTTTAGTGATAGTTCCCGTAGTTTCCTAGACCAAGCTATAGTTACAGATCCCTCAGCTTCCTCAGCATAGGTTACTATGATGACATTCATTGCTCGGACTAAGCATCAGTCTCCCAGGTCTTCTCCTTGATGGGATGAGGAGATTGCATCATAGCCATGTTCTTTGTTTATATTTCTTTTGGACATTTCAGACACATATGTTATGACATTCATATTTTGACCACTGAGCCTGCGAGCTCGTATTTTTGGGATATCTCATGACTCTATCCTATGACCTAATTTTTGAGCTGATATATATATGATGCAGTTTTCATGTGGCCTATACATGTGTTATGTGATGTGATTTTATTTATGCATTATGATATATATTTATGTGATGGTTATTATGATGATGCAGTTATGATTATCGTGTGATGCCTATATGAATTATGCATTTATGATTCCTATGATGACGATGATGATGATGTTTATTTATATGTCATGTCATGAGTGCATTTATGATGTGATTCCATGATAAATGTAATTCTTATGTATATGTCATGATGATGTTATGCCTTGGATAATGATTTTATTTATTTGAATGGATGCCATGTTTATGATGATGTTCATATATGACCATTTATGAATGATGCAATATGAGATGCAATGTTTATGCAAATGATGTATGTGTGGACATAATGTAATGCCTATGTGATCATGTATGCACTTATGGATTTTTGTATGTCACAAGATATTATCATGAAATTAGCGAGATGAAAGGAAAAGACAAAAGGAGATGAATGTTAGTGCGGAGACCAAATCCTTCAACATATTAGCATAGGACTTTAATAATTATTGCTCTTAATCATCATTGGGTGAATTATTGTAATGGCCAACAAACACCATGATATGATATAGATCGATGGTGTGCAAAGTCATACCATCACATAAGAGAAGCAGTCTCAGAAAAGGATGATCATGACTCATACTAAGAGTGCAGTTGCCCCAGTCTTTTTGTCATGACCAACCACAAGTAGTAAAGACAAGAAAAACAAGTCATGAAACGTCATCACTCCTCTAAATCCTAGTTTCAGGACATCCTTGAGGAACTAGCAACATGACTACCAAAAAGACAAAATAAGACAATCACCATGATATGCCGCTGCTTCTCAAAATCCCATTGTGAGGACATTGCTGAGAAACTAGTAACATGAGGAAAGAATCACAAGACAACACAAGAGAACCATCATGATACGTCACTGCTTCTCTAAATATTATTATTGGGACATTGCTGAGAAACTAGTAACATGATGAAAGATGAAAAAGAAAAAATTCCAAGTTTTTCCCAAGTGTGTCTAAATTCCAAGTGTTGGATGTCAAGATGCGAGGTTTGATGATGTCGAGTGCCAAAGGTGTCAGATTTTTCGAATGCCAAAGATGTCAAATTTAGGAAGGAAACATGGGTAAGTGCACCAAGATGGTTCCCAAAAAGGGGGCTTAAGTGGCCACTTTTTTTTTGAAAGTAGGAAATATTGACCTTGGACATGAAATTGAGGATAGCTACACTCAAAATTTTGTGATGGGAAAAAAACAAGGATCGAAGTGCTCTGAGTCTACTTTCTAAACTACTAATTTATTTTGAAAATGGTTGAGATTAAGGGGTTCAAAAGAGGGATGTACAAAAATTGTTGTTGTTTTTGTCAGAAAAACATAACATAGCAACTCTTGTACGACCCTAGCATGGTGAACATTTTTGTAGTATTTTTAAAATCGCTATGGTCAGAAGTTAGCTAACAGTATCTAGTTGATGCATGATTTTTTTGATAACTTTTTAATGAATATTTGATTTTTTACTAATTTTCTAAGTGGGCACTTCATAAAAAGCATAATTATGGCCGTGCCCCCCTTACAAATTTTGTAAAGTAATAGAATTTTTTTTACTTTTATTTTCTAAAATTTGTAGAATGGAGTCTAGTTTCTAAAAATGTAATTTATTTGAAATTTCAATGAACGGTTAATTTATAACGAAAAAAAACCAAACACTACTTTTTGACAAAAAATAGACATACAAACAAAATAAATTATGGATGAAAGGCTTAACATTGTCAGAAAGTGAAAAAAATTACATCGTTGGAAAGCTAAGAGAGAACCTAACATTACTCATGTGTTTTATTTTGTCGATATTGAACCAGATGCAATCCTAATGGTGAGCACGAACCCAATTATGTGAAAATTTTTACTATTTGCAAAAACACATCTCTAGTCATTGGGAATTCCCTCCAAGCCTTTGGGTTGGTATTACAAGGAAAATACCAAAGCTAAGGCTTGGGGATTCCCAAAGAAAAATATAACATGAGCATGTTATAACGTGCTCACATTATAATGCGAGCACATTATGTGTTAGTTTTGACATTGTTTGCTTCTCCAAGGAACATGTCTAGCAACACATAATGCGCGTGTTATGTCTTACTTTAGTTAAATGCCACTTTATTGAATGTTTGTTGATATGTTTGTATGTATATGTATGTTGGTATGTCATGTATGTATGTATGCATGCATGCTTGTATGTATGCCTATATGTATGTATGTATGCTTGTGGGAGAGAGGATGAGAAAGGGTGGGAGTGGGAGAGAGTAGGAGAGAGTGTGGGAGAGTGGGAGAGAGTGGGAGATAGGGTGTGAGAGTGTGGGAGAGGGTGGGAGAGAGAGTGGTAGAGTGTGGGAGAGAGTGAGAGAGAGTGGGAGAGCA
>VDFB02086081.1:239239030-239299806 GCA_007258455.2 Sequoia sempervirens
AGAGAGAGGGAGAGTGTGGGAGAGAGTCAAAGAGAATGGGAGAGGGTGTTAGAGATTGGGTTCAGGTCTCTCTCTCACTCACTCACTTCCTCTATCTATCTCTCATCTACCCTTAACCCTCTCTCTCTCTATCTCTCTCCCACTCCCTCACTCTCTCTCTCAACCCTCTCCCTCCTACCCTTAACCCCTATCTCTCTCCCCTCTACCCTTAACCCCCTCTCCCTCTCTTAGGTCTCTCTCTCTGTCTCAGTCACTCCCTCTTTCTCTCTCCCCTCTACCCTTAATTGTAAACCTTAAACTCTTAACCCTTAAATCCTAAACCCTTAAATCCTCTACCCTCTACCCTTGGCCCTTCCCCCCTCTATCTTTCTCCCACTCCCTTCATCTCTTTCTCTCTCTCTCTCTCAAGTCTCTCCCTCTCTAAGGTATCTCTCTCTCTCACTCACTCCCTCTATCTCTCTCCCCTCTACCCTTAACCCTCTACCCTATATATCTTAAAAAAACAAACTTTATTATAACATGAGTGCATTATGAATAAGTAGAGACATGACCGTTTTAGCAAGAAATAATTGTGAGCACGTTATAACGTGAGCACATTTTTTATTGCACTAAAAAAGGTAAAAAAACACAATATACCTATGATGTCAACCCATATTCTGCATATTCTTCTGGTTCTACATGTGCTCTGACAAAAAGTAGCTTTTTGGTGATTGAGTGAAGTGTGCATGCATTATTTTTAGATTCCACCACCTTTTCATGATATTTCCATCACCTTTGCATGAAATAACAGAGTTTTCACGTTGAAAGGCATATAATATCAACTGAAGTTTGAATTACAGTGATAATTGATATACAATTGAAGTTTGGAGGGGACCAAGCTTTTGAAAAATTCAAATTTTTGAGGAGTTTGAGGAAAGAAGAAGCAAAGGCTACATAATTGGGTAGAACTCCTCCATTGGAAGCTTTGGTTTTTTAGGTATGTGAAGTCTTTGTACATTTTCTTTCATTCTATTATGGATTGCTTTCATTTTTGTTGTTTTGCTTATTCCATGTTGATCAAATTGTTTGTTTGTCATGTTACAACCTTAGGTTGTCAATGGAAATTTTAAATTACACAATTTGATACACTTTCCTATTACATTTTTAAACCACATCTCTTTGAGGAATTTTGTTAAATTTAACAATTGACTTTCTTTATGTATGCTTCCAAAGCTTTCATTGAGGTATTTTGTCAAACAGTTATACAAACCAACTGATTGCCTTGTCTATGCTACCAAATTTTCCATAGATGTCTCTAAAAAATTGGAATATACTCCTAATGTAGTAGGGGGAGACCTGCAACATGCAAACACACAACTCCAATCTACAAAAAAATTTACAATTTACAATTTTATCAGGACCTCTTCTTTCGACAAATTCACATTGTTCAGGTTGTAGCATATCAAAGTCACTCAATCAGGTATAATTCCCCACACAACCTTCTCACTTCTTAGTAGAACCCCAAATCCAAAAACAATCTTTACTTAGGTCTCAAAACAAAATATTTTCCAAGTTTTAGGACATTGCATGCTCAAAAAGGTTTCCAACACAAAAATTCTCAATTTTCTCATAAATATCTAGGGTTTTCTATATTTCACAACTCCAAGGCCTTCCAAGCCTCACCAAGGCATCAACCAAGTTTTTCAAGGTCTGTAAAAAAAAGAACCTTCACTAGGCCTTTAGCCTCATTAGATCTCAAAAACACCACTTTGGTTCCTCCTTTTCATGCCAAAAACTCAGATTCTCAGCCTAAGATAACATCACTAGCCCTATAGACACCTTACCACTCTTAAAAGAAACATGAAACTTGAAAAAAACATATTATAGGCCTTTCCTCTGAATCAAAGGTCACCACAGTAGGAGAAAAGGCTCCATCTTTAAATTAAAGTAAAACTCATACCCTATTGGTCTGTACAGGCTGATCATGAAGAATGAAGTTTTTCATTCACCGAAACAACCAAAGGAGTCTCAAAATATATTGAAGTCCAAGTTAAGACCTGCCACCATAGTGATTTATGAATTTCTAATCATGGGAGGCCTGTATTGGGCCGTACATAGGAAAAATAAACTGAAAACACCAAAAAAATACTTGAAACTCCATAGTTTAGGTGTTGAGTAGAGCACCAAATCCTCAAAAGCAGTTCATTGAACCCTTTATTCTGGCTTGTATGATATTTTTATACATTTTCAAATCAGGAGTCCCAACTTGCTTCAATGCCCATAACCACCCTTGAACCACCAAACCTTCATTAAGCCTAAAAGTACTAGTATTAGCAACAGTTTGCTTAATAAGCTTCATTATGAAAATTTGTTGTTCTACAGACCTAGGACCATTTAGAAACCTTTATTTTACCCATTATAGAGCCTTTCAACATATCCAACAATCACCAATGCTTGTTTTGTACCAAACTACACAAATTATCAAGTTTTCTACACTTTTAAGGGCCCAAATTAGCCCACTTTTACAAAGGGACCACCTTCAAAACTTGTCCAAATCTCCTAAAACCTTGGGGCAGCACTTTATATCTATCAAAACTTCAAATTATAGCTTAGATTGCAGAGATTCAATTATTTACCACCCAAACCATAAAACCCTCTCCCTAGGCTTTGAAACCCTATGTTTTATTGAAAGTAGCACTTGCCAAACACTCCAAAACTTGAAAATGGTTGAAACAAGCCTAATATACCTTGATCATGCTCAATCTAATATAAAATAATGCTTCCCAACTTAGAAACTCAATTTCAGTTAGCAGAAGCTCAATTTTGTTAAGGAAAACTCAACATTTCCTCATTTGGTAAATGACGTCCAATCCAAGATCATCCTCCATTCAAGTTTATCATGGCCTTTTATAATATTTCACTATTAAAACAAACCACTTCAAATTTGAAAACTAACATTTGAAAGAGGTGACCATTGGTCTCCCTCTTTAATAGACTTTTACAACCCTTCACTATTAGTTAATTTGACTTGACTTAGCACTTTTTGCACAAGTAAAATTATTCATCATGTCGAAGAAACAAACTGTTAGAAGGAAAAAACTAACAGATGATCAACTCCAAGCCTTTAGAGATAAAGAGAAAAAATGGACAAGGGAATATCGTGAAAAGCATAAATTGGGAACGATTGACGAAAATAAGCCAGTTGAAGAGGAACCTCAACTGTCAAAAAGAGAAAATAAATTGGCATCACAAAGGGCACAAATGCATGAAAGATTCGTGCTAGGGGAGATGTAGATACTGTAGTTGGAGAAACACCCTCTACCGCAAGTGAATACGAAGGGACAGCATTAAGAACAAGTGAATATGGAGGGACACCATCTACCACAAGTGAGTATGGTTGGACACCATCCACCACATCTAAAGTTGAGAGTACATCGTCACTCGGATTTGAAGAACAAGGTATGCCATCATCCCCACGTGAACCTCAAGATATGTATTCTATTCCACCCTTGGTCGAAGGTATGCAATCTATCCCACCTCAATTAAATATTAATGAAATTGCTAATGTTGAGATGTATGTAACTAAGAGAACACCACCTACAATTTTGCATAGAAAGCCAAAGTTTTTGATTAATATTGATGAGGATATTTTGCAATACATGGAAGGTAAGATTCTAGAACACACTTGTAGAAGATATGCTGATAAGATTTGGGAAATTTTCTTTGAAAGGCTAAATGAGATTGCAAGATGTCAACTATTTGTTCAAATGATGCGGGGTTTAAACTACAGAAACATCATGAAGAATCTTGGGTTAAGAACATTGAATGCATCAAGTGAAAACACTATTGTGAAGAATCTAATGGATGCTTATGAGAGTGTGGGTAAGACCTCACACTCAAAGGATAGTAATGTCACCTAATGTGTCATTACATCGACTTTGGTAAGCTATCAAACAAAGAGATCTCGTCTCATTAAAAAGACAAGTGAACAAATGGGAATTAGTAGAAAAACTTTATCAAAAGCCGTTCAAAGGCGGCAAAGAATTAAGGGCACCGATTCAAATGAACTATGGACATTCTCGGGAAGACTACCACATAAAGATAAAAAAGTTGTTGAAGCATTGAGAACACTAATTGAAGATTATTGGAAGAATAATACAAGGCCATCTTTGAATCAAAGGGATGTCATAAGAAGGAGAATCGGTAGTCAGAACCATGAGCCACATGCAAAGCATTTTTGGATATGACTCAAACCCAATTTTTTCATAAATTTCAAAATGCTTATCCTCAAATTAGTATTTCTCAAAGATTTTTGAAATGCTTAAACCTTTTTTTGTCAAGATAAATCACACACACACTACTTGTTGCTATAGACTACATATTGAACTTGCTAACCATTATGATGTTTATATTTCTTTATGTTTAAATTTGCATACTAACAATGTTTTGTAGGATTGTGGCATAGAAGCCCCACCAAAATCTTCAAGAGAGTTCTTATCAAAAATTTTATGTCAAATAGAGGATGACCAAATATTCTATAGGACAACATGCTTGGATGGTTCATGCGAGTGTTGTGGTGGCTTGCAATGAATGCTAGTATGTCAACATATGGAAAGCACAAATGAGGTGGGACATAAACTAGTAGATTTCGGGAAGTATAAAATAGTGGCATACACTAAAAAATATGGGTCTCAAGAAAAAAGGTGTGATTTTGTTATTGAGATGATTCCAGTGTATCAATTTATTTCCATGTTTCATGAGAATCTAGTGTAAGGGTATGCAAGGCATACCCATAGAGCCCAATGGCTAGACACGCAATTCAAGCAATGCAAGGACACCTTTCCAGTTGGCAACATAGTATTAGTGGTTGAATTTATAGAGAGCTATACTCTACAACCATAGTGTGAGGTGCAGTCACAGTATTACAACTCCACACAGGTTTCGATATTTGTGCACATAGCATTCATTCATGTAGCTGATAGTACAGAGGACCAAAGGAAGGTATTAAGGGAGTATCATTTTTATATTAGTGATGATCACACACATTCTACAGAGTTCATGCAAGGTTGCTTCCAAATGTTCTATAGTGATTTGGCTCAGAGGGGCATAGCATACAATCGACATATAATATGGTCAGATAACTGTGCAATACAGTTCAAGAATTTGCACTTGTTCTACTGGTTGTACAGGATGCATCTCACTACAGGTGTTCAACATATGTGGAACTTTTGTGAGGCCAGACATGGAAAGGGGGAGCATGATGGTGTAGGAGCATGCGTGAAAATAGAATTAGCATGAGAAGAGTTAAAGTATAAAGACAGTGCAAAGTTGACAGATGCAAGTTCAATCGTCGAGTGGTGTAATGCTTTGATGGGTCCAAGTAATGAAGGCACATCTTCAGTTCATAGATTTTTTTGGTTGGTGGATGATACTAACATTGTACCATATGAGTATTTTTGTACACTAATAGGATCAAGTGAGCTACACTCTTTCCTTAGCTAAAATGCAGGATCATGGAGTATCAATACACGTAAGATGGCATGCCTTTTGTTCTTCATGCACAATGCAATCCTGGAATGATTGTGAGTTAGGGGAGTGGGTTGACAAATGGTTGGCAAGTTATCTTAGCCTAGTTCACACATATCACCCTCTGATGACATTGGAACTAACACAGATGGAATCATCGGCCGACTTTGACCACATATCAGATCTAGTTCAACTAGGTAATATATCTACTTGCTTAGTTTTTGAAATTCCATATCGTTATCTTACTTTGTACTGTATTCATAATGTTGACGAATTTCAAGTGATTTTCTACACATATCAATAGGGAATATTTATGCAGTTATTGCAGATGAAGAAAATGAAGAGGGAACAGACTATTACTTGTGTCATTGTGTTGAGGCCAAAAAGAAATTGGAAGCCCCAGTTATAGATGGAGAAAACATTGAATACCCTACAACCTCAGTTGTTGTTACTGGAACGTGGCTTAGAAGGTATCCACATAAGAGTGTTAAACATTGGCTGTTTGAGGACTTTGACACACACCATAAGATTCTTCATTACTCAAACCTAGTTGTGGAATCCAATGTTTGTTTGAGAAAATATGGGGGTAGAACTTTGAACAAGACCTTGTGGAAGGTCCGTGAGTCTGACCATGAGGCAATAATTGACACAATAAAGAGTAGAGCATATCCAGATGGTTCATTGGATTAATTTGTAAGTATATGCACAATGGTTCTTATTAATTTATACTTGTATCCACGTTAATTTGTTTGATGCCAATGCTATCATGTCTTATTTTACTTTGTGTATCTATAAGTAACCTGGTAAACATTGATTGGTGTCCCCTTGCAGAAAATGCAGATTTATGAGCCATCCAAGAGAATCTCAGGCATAAAAGCAATCTGACATCCCTATTTTGATGATCTTGACAAATCTCAATTATGATTTGTAGCCATTACAAAAGTGCGTGCGAAGCTTGGTGAGGGAATTTCAAGTTATTTATTTGAAGTTAACCTTATCATGAGCACCTATGATGTAGAGATTATAGGAGCATCTCAAATTTCAAGATATTCTAGATTCATGAGAGGTGTTGTGTGCAATAGGTATCTTGGAACTCGCAGTGAAGATGTATGACTAGGAGTGACTAAGTTGATAGACTTGCATGCCTATCTGTAAGTGCCTTCCATCTATTTTCATTTCATTTCCATTTTGGATGAGCTATTTCTTTTTATTCTTTCACTTTGCATACATCTGTAACTAAACTAGTAAAAATTGATTGGTCTCTCCTTGAAAAAAATGTTGATTTTTGAGCCATCAAAGAGAGTCTTAGCCAAAAAAGCAATGCAACATCCTTATTTTGATGATCTTGAAAAATCTCAATTCTGATTTGAAGCCATTATAAAAGAGTGTGTGAAGCTTTGCAAGGGAATCTCAAGTTACTCATTTGAAGTTAACCTCTGAATGAGAACCTATGATGTAGACATTGTAAAATATCTATGAGAACAAAGTACCTAAGTTATTGTAATGAGATTTGTACTTGTAATGACATTTATTGAAATATTGAAATTTGGTGCAGAGGAACCAAGGTTATTGAACAAATTTGGTTCATGGAATTATTTTAAGTTAGTAAATTGTGTTTTGAGTAAATTGTCAATTGAATAAGGTCATATTACATGCTCAATTGATTTATAATGTAATAATTCATGTTAGTTACAAGCTCAACAGTTAGGCATGATTGGAAAGATGTAGAATCATTTGTAAAGGCTAGATTTAAAGCCTCTTGAAGGCTCAGACACATTGTAATTTTCGTGCAAGAGCACCTAGTCTCCTAGTTGCAAAATTTAACTTTTTGAAGGTTGATAGGTGGTCAATAGATTAGATTAAGGTATTTTTTGTTTATTTATGCTAAATAAGTTCAATCAAGACCATTTAAGGTGTATTAGGGTGAGTTTTTGAGTCTCAGTGGTCAAATGTGCAAAAAAATGCATTCTTGGTACAAAATTGTCAATATTTGAATTTGTAGCCTTTTGAAGGAAAATCTTTGAATTTGGTTGTAAATGTGCAAGAATGAGGTCTAAGAGTTTGATATACCATTTAGAGAGCTTGGTTTTCATGGAGTTCCTTTCAAAGCCTCTACTTTTATTGTTCCTGTGGTAAACTGTTTGATAGAGTTGGTGGAATTACCTTTCTTCATAATCACTATTAGTTCAAGATTGAGATTGTTAACCATGAGAGTAGATGAGAGAGATAATATCATGTAACAAAAAATTAAGTATGCATTCTTCAAGCCAACAGAGAAGGAGATGATTAATTTTTTTCATTTTCATTTGCATTACCATATCAAGGCATGGGAACCAAGAAGACCAAGGATGTCGAGTTTTATGTGGAGGTAATGGATGTGATCCAAACTTTAGGAGGGGCAAGAAGGTAAATGTATGATTGTTAACCTTGAGAGAGTATGACTTGGGAAAAAATAATTTGATACAGATATTATTTTGAAAGACTTCAAGAAGGATGTACTTCACATTGATGCCAATCCTCAATCTTCACTTGATGGCATGAAGGAATGGCTGAAATCCATGGATATAAAGTATTATGAAAGCTAGTGATTCTAATTCTAATAATTAAAAAGAGTCATAACAGGGATATATGAGTTCCCTCTAATGTAGAAGAGGAATCAAAATCAGATTTCATGTAGCCACCATCAAGAGTGTTACAAGCCAACGAGATGGAGGGAATTCTTATATAAGGATAATTTTCAATGTTGAAGGACCAACTTTAATACCAACTACAATGGCAACATTGAAATTCCCTAGTATTATTTATGTTGAGGAAATTTCCTTTAGATGCAAGGATTCAAAGCACATCAACCACATGTGGTAAAAATGATTAAATCCCAGAGATGATCTATAGCAATGAAAGAGTCTGGAAAGGTAGAGAGAGCAACACTGGTGACTCAGGAGAAACTTTAGTTTTCAAAAACAAAGTTAATTAGGTTGGCAGACATGTGGATTGGGCCAACATTTGGTGGAAGGGGAAGAAAGATGATTGGAACTTTGGAGGCCTGCCATACTAGATTTCAGTATTCAACCATGAGAGTAGATGAGAGAGCTGATATCATGTATCAAAACATTAAGCATGCATTCCTCTAGCTAGTGGAGAAGGAGATGATTACTTTGCTTCATTTTCATTTGCATAACCATATCAAGGCATGGGAACCAAGAAGACCAAGGATGTCGAGTTTTATGTGGAGGTAATGGATGTGGTCCAAACTTTAGGAGGGGCAAGAAGCTCAATGTATGATTGTTAACCTTGAGAGAGTATGACTTGGGAAAAATGCATTTGATATGGCTATTATTTTGAAATACTTCAAGCAGGATGTACTCCGCATTGACGCCATTCCTCAATATTCACTTGATGGGATGAAGGAATGGATGAACTCCATGGATATAAAGTATTATGAAAGAAGAATGAACTTGAATTGGTGGCCAATTTATTAAAGATGGTGGTTGGGAATTTTTGAATATGGAAGCTAGTGATTATGATTCTGTTAATTCAGAAGAGTTAGAAAAAGGATATATGAGCTCCCTCTAATGTAGAAGAGGAATAAAAATCAGATTCCATGCAGCCACCATCAAGAGTGTTACAAGCCAACAAGATGGGGGGAATTCTTATATAAGGATAATTTTCAATGTTGTAGGTATCCGCTTTAATACCAACTACAATGGCAACATATAAATTCCCTAGCAGTATTTATGTTGAGGAAATTTCCTTTAGATGCAAGGATTAAAATAACATCAACCACATGTGGTACAAATTATTAAATCTCATAGATGATCTGTAGAAATGAAAGAGTCTGAAAAGGAAAAGAGAGCAACACTGGTGACTTAGGAGAAACTTCAACTTTAAAAAACAAGTCAATTAGGCTGGCAGAAGTGTGGATTGGGCCAACATTTGGTGGAAGAGGAAGAAAGATGACTGGAACTTTGGAGTCCCACCATACTAGATTTCAGTATTCAACCATGAGAGTAGATGAGAGAGTTGATATCATGTATCAAAACATTAATCATGCATTCTTCCAGCCAGCAGAGAAGGAGATGCTTACTTTGCTTCATTTTCATTTGCATAACCATATCAAGGCCTAGGAACCAAGAAGACCAAGGATTTTGAGTTTTATGTGGAGGTAATGGGTGTGGTCCAAACTTTAGGAGGGACAAGAAGGACAATGTATGATTGGTGCAGGAGCACCATTTAGTAGGTTTTGTTCATCAAGGAAAATAAGGAGTAGAATATAGAATTTTGAGTTTTGTATTAAAATAAGGTCTATGAGACCATTATATTATGTATTTAGTCATATTTGAGCTGTATTAGGTGCTTAGGAGGCTGGGTTTTTCAAAAAGTGCAAACTGTTTAAAAATTGCAAAAATGTGCAAAATTTGCAAATTCAAACATTGTAAAATTGCAAAATTTGCATTATGGAGGGAATGTGAAGAGTCAAACCAGTTCAAAGGTTAGTTAGGAAGGTGAATAAGTTTTTAATTGGTGAGAAAGAGTTTAAAAACATGGAGAAATTGAATTGAAGGTTGGATTTTGTGATTTGAAGAAGCAAAAACAATAAAAACTCAGAATTTTCCAGAATTTTTTATATTTTCAGCTGTAGCAGCAGATTGTATGGCCTTTATTTCAATTAGTTGGTCCAGATTTTTTGATATTTGCATATTAGATTGAGTTACCTTTCTTTTGAATCCATTTAGAAGGTTTTCCATAACGTTTTGTGCATTTTATCATCAATTTACTAAAACCGGCCTAAACTTGTACATTTGAAGATTTTGAGTCAATAAAAATGCTTTTTGACCCATTCCTCTTTCTGTAGCCTCCATAACTTGAGGAATGGGTCTGAAATAACATTATTAAGGTGCGTTAATTATGTGTTAGTGTTGGGGAGGTCTAAAATTGAGATGGGTGTGAAACCCATGTGTGTAAAAGTGAGTTTTCTTTAAGAAAAATGGTGGTTTTGAGGAGTCAAATTGTTATTTTGTGTAGGGAAGCATTATTTTATGGTTGTTTGAGCTTGTGTAGGGTATCACAAACTTGTTTGAGTAATTTTTAGGTTGTGGTTAGCTTTGGAAGTATCATTTTCAATAAACCCTAGGGTTTAGGCTACAATAGAGGGTTTTGTGGTTTACCCATTGTACGGTGATATAACTGAGATCTGATTATGGATTTTGAAATTTTGACACCTTATAATTGCTGCCCCAAGAGTTGGTAAGGTTTGGATAAGTTTAGAGTATAGACCCTTTGTTCAACTGGATCGATCCCTTAAGGGTCTAAAGGGCAAAATGGTTGCAAACTTCAGCAGAGGTTACTTAGACACCATGATGCTTAGAAACTTCTCGTCTGATCCTATGGGATTGTGTTGGCCTCTATAAAATAACCTCTCTCAGTTTTCATTATCTCAGAGTAGTTTTCCCATGGTGTTCAGTTTTCAGTTGATGGAAAAAGTGTCAAATGCATGCAGTGGAAAGTTGCAAGGTGGTGCAACTTTCATTCTGCAACTCATGTGACCAAATAGACTATTCCAACACATCCAAATAGGCATTTTTACACTAGGCATGGTATTCTTTTGCACCTAAACACACAGAATTGCTCCGAGCCATGTTCAACTGGATCGATCCCTTAAGGGTCCAAAGGGAAAAATGGCTGCAAAATTTAGCATGATGTTACTTGGACACCATGACTCTTAGAAACTTCTCATCTAATACTATGGGATTGAATTGAGCTCCTGTACAACAACCTATCTCAGTTTTTGTTATCTCAGAGTGGTTTTCCCATGGTGTCTAGTTTCAGTTGATGGAAACAATGTCAACTGGAAATAATGGAAAGTTGCAAAGTGGTGCAACTTTTGTTATGCAACTCATGTGACCAAATGGATTGTTCCAACATGTTTGAATAAGAATGTTTATGCTAGGAATGGTCCTTTTTCACACCAAAACACATGGAATCGCTCTGAACTATGTTCAACCAGATCAATCCCTTAAGGGTCTAAAGGGCAAAATGGCTGCAAACTTCAGCATGAGGTTACTCAGACACCATGATGCTTAGAAACTTCTCATCTGACCCCATGGGATCATGTTGGGCCCCTCTACAATAACCTCTCTCAATTTTCATTATCTCAGAGTGGTTTTCCCGCGGTGTCTAGTTTTTAGTTGATGGAAAAAGTGTCAAATGGAAGTAGTGGAAAGTTGCAAAGTGGTGCAACTTTCGTTCTGCAACTCGTGTGACCAAATAGACTATTCCAATGCATCTAAATAGGCATGGTTACACTAGGCATGGTCATTTTTTGCACCCAAACACGTGAAATCGCTCTGAGCTACATTCAACTGGATCGATCCGTTAAGGGTCCAAAGGGAAAAATGGTTGCAAACTTCAACATGAGGTTACTTGGACATCGTGACACTTAAAAACTTATTTTCCAATCCCATGGGATTGCGTTAGAACCCTCTACAATAACCTCTCTCAGTTTTTGTTATCTTGAAGTGGTTTTCCCGTGGTGCCTAGTTTTTAGATGATGGAAAAAGTGTCAAATGGAAGCAATGGAAAGTTGCAAGGTGGTGCAACTTTCATTTTGCAACTCGTGTGACCAAACAGACTGTTCCAATGTGTATGAATATGAATTTTTATGCTAGGTATGGTCCTCTTTCTCACCCAAACATGTGGAATCGCTCTGAGCTACGTTCAACCGGATCGATCCCTCAAGGGTATGAGTGTAGTATGTTGAAATAGGCCATTCCACCTATTGTTTAGGCTGTGTCTCGGTGATATGGGCCTGATGTAAGTACGATAGGGAGTAGGAATAAGAAAATAGTATTAGTAAGGGTATTGGAAGAGATTACTAATGTTGCCCCTATTGAAAAGTCAAAATTGAGGCCCCTTAAAAGCAAGGCTAGAAGAGGTGAAAAGAAGAAATTGCTTGAAAATAAGTTAGAATAGGTTGGAAATAGGGTGAGATTGTGGAGTTTGATGTGTTCAAAAGGTTTGCAAGGATAGGGGAGGTCAAAACTATGTTATGGCATGACATGCCCTAGTTGGGAAAATAAGGGTTTTGAATGAAAAGGAGAGGTTTGAGGGAGTAAACGTGGGTAAAGTCAAGGGGAAACATAATTTGGTGGTCAATTAAGTTTGTGCAGGTAGAATGAAGAGTGTTGAAATTATTTTTGAGGTTTAGGTTTGGGGGTTTAGTTCGCCGGTTTGGCCAAAAAAAATTTTGGGGGGGGGTTAAGTTTGTTTTGGGTTCCTTGGTACAAAAAACATGTAAAAACAAAATATATATCTATGCAACCTAGAAGCATCAATTAGGATTAGAATATCACATATCATCATATAAACAACAAAACCACCATAAACTTGAATGTCATTTAAAACAGAAAAATTACCAAAAAAAATGTGTTTATAACCTGCAAAACAATGTGAATAAAATCATGCTGATTTTTGTGTGAAAAAAAACCATGAGACCATAGCTTGTTGCTTACTATTATGCTTTGATAGATTTTTTTCAAGCATCCATAGCTTGTTCAAAAGTATTTGTTTTAGGCTTTTAGCCATAATAGCAAGATAGTGAATTGTTTGATAAAATGCTTTGGTAGACATGTATGAAAAATGTGGTAGCATAGACAAGGCAGTGAACTGTTTGAAAAAATGCCTCAAAGAAATGTGGTTTCATGGTGATGGAATGGCATGACGAATGCCATGACAAGAAAATTGCTATGGATTTTCATGGAATTCCATCACCATTGAGACCACATTTATTTGAGGCTTTTTTTCAAATAGTTTTCTACCTTCTCTATGATATTGCTTTTTATTATGCTTTGATAGATTTTTTCCAAGCATCCATAGCTTGTTTGGAAGCACATATTTTAGGATTTTAGCCATAATAGCAAGGAGGTGAACTGTTTGATAAAATTCTTTGGTAAACATGTATGAAAAATGTGGTATCATAGACAAGGCAGTGAAATATTTGAAAAAATACCTCAAAGAAATGTGGTCTCATGGTGATGGAATTCCATGACAATCCATAGCAATTTTCTTGTCATGGAATTCCATCACCATGAGACCACATTTCTTTGAGGCATTTTTTTCAAATGGTTAATTTCCTTGTCTATGCTATTGCTTATTATTATGCTATGATATATTTTTTCCAAGCATCCATAGCTTGTTCGAAAGCACCTGTTTTAGGCTTTTAGCCATAGCACCAAGGCAATGAACTGTTTGATAAAATTCCTTGATAGACATGTATGAAAAATGTGTTATCATAGACAAGGCAGTGAACTATTTGAAAAAATTCCTCAAAGAAATGAGGTCCCATGGTGATGGAATTCCATGAAAATAAAATGCATGAGATGGAATTCCATGAAAATCAAAAGCATTTGATTGTCATGGAATTCCATCACCATGAGACCTCATTTCTTTGAGGAATTTTTTCAAAGAGTTCACTGCCTTGTCTATGATATTGCTTACTATTATGCTTTTGATAGATTTTTTCCAAGAATCCATATCTTGTTCGAAAGCACTTGTTTTAGGCTTTCGACCATAGAAACAAGGTAGTGAACTATTTGACAAAATGCTTTGGTAGACATGTATCGAAAAAGTGGTAGTATAGACAAGGCAGTGAATTGTTTGAAAAAATGCCTCAAAGAAATGTGGTCTCATAGAATGCCATGAGAAATGAATGCAATTGGTAGCTGCTCCTAGTTATTAGTTATGCAATGTGAAGTAATTGCATAACTTCTTAGGTTGACTTTGTAAAAACTATATTGTAATTTAAATTTTGTCATCTATCAACATCTATTTATTAGTTATGCAATGTGAAGCAATGCCTTGAGTTTGAAAGATGTGCAATGCAATGTAATCAACAATATGAATATAAACTACAAAATCCTATTAGTTAAACTCTTTATTTTATTTGCTTTCTATATCTCTATGCTATGGAAATTCCTTTAAATTTTAATTTTAATTTTTTTTATCTCTTGTTCTACTCTTTTTCCCGATTTTTTCAAAAAATCTTATACTTTTGGTTTGCCGATTTTTTCCCCAAAAGATTTTTTCTGCTATGGTATAAACACATATCTTTTTGTAATATCAAGGATAATTTTTGAAACTTCCATGCATTGCTAATCTAAAAGGAAAAGTTTTTTGCCTAATCTATATGCAGCCATGCTTTTGACATTGTCAAAAAGAGCAAAACTTCCCGAATGATGCAAAGGCATGGCCAAGTAGTTCTAACTCTTCGAATGAGAGAAGAGAGATGTTGGAGAGTACATCAAGTCAGTGAGAACAAAAGTGTAATGTGTTTTAGTTTGTAGTATTCCTCTGTTTCTCTATAGATATGTGATAAATTCTCAGTTCAAATATGGACACCAAATATCGATAAAAAAGATTTGTATTAACCAAATAGCCATGTACGCATACATCAATATATGCCAATATAAGTATAAAATATAGTTACAAAATAGCCACATAGGCTTACGAGAATGCCATATAGGCATACAATGTCAAATATATCCAATACAAAATATGTACAAAATTGCCATGTCTAGGCATACAACAAAGGGCTCTGGAATCAAAATTCATTTCTCTCCATGCTCTGGAAATAAATTCTTTCCCTTTGTTTGGTGATCCGATGGTGGTAAGTCCATCACTCATTTTTCTTGTGCTCGAGGAGTGCTCTTGTTGCTCCTCCTAGAGTTTAGCTCTTGGTGAAGTTTTAACTATTACAATAAGAAGCAAAGACATTAATATATAGAAATTACATTATAAAAAATGATATATTTAACAAAATAATCACTTACGGCCATCTCACGATCACTATCCATGATGGAAATATTTGCACACCAATGTTGAGGCATGCTCAAGCCCTATATAAACCATCCAAATATGAATTAAACTACAAATCAATCATGGTTTGATTTTTCACTAGAACTAACATCTATAACAACGAATGTAAATTGAAATTTAGTAATTTGCCACATACCTCCCCTATCAGAGACATCGAGGACTATATAGCAGATGAAACACTGATATCCATTGCCCTCATAACATTTGGAGGTGTTTCCATAACCAACATTTGAAAATAAAACAACAAATTATTCAATCACAAAAAAGTTACAATAGTGATCCACATCACATGACTTATAATGTATGAGATCTAATGAACAAAATTTTGAGTATAAGTATTAAACTATATATTTCCGATTATCATACTTACTATTTTCCCTATCCATATCTTGTTCGAAAGGACGTGTTTTTAGGCTTTTACCCATAGTAGCAAGCCGTTGAACCATTTGATTAAATGCTTTTGTAGACATGTACGATAACTATAGTGGCATAGAGAAGGCAGTGAAGTGCTTGAAAAAATGCCTCAAAAGAAATGGGGTCTCGTGGTGATGACATGCCATTACAAACAAATGCACGTCATGGCATTCCATCTCCATAAGACTGCATTTCTTCCAAGCATTTTTTCAAAAATTTCATTGCCTTCTCTATGGTATTATTGCTTACTATTATGCTTTGATAGATATTTTTCCAAGCATCCATATAGTTTGTTGGAAAGCACCTATTTTAGGCTTTTAGCCATAGCAACAATTGCAAGGAAGTGAGTAGTTTGATAAAATGATTTGGTGAACATGCATGAAAAATGTGGTATCATAGGAAAGGTGGTGAGCAGTTTGAAGAAATGCCTCAAAGAAATGTGGTCTCATGTGTTGATTGAATGGAATTCCATCACCATGAGACCGCATTTCTTCGAGGCATTTTTTCAAACTACTAACTAGTGCAGGAGCACCTAGGTTACTAGTTTCCTCTCATAGGAATTTTTTTTTCTAGATTGAATGCCCATTTGTAAATTCATGTAAAGGTCATATAAAGACCCACTTCATTGTATTTAAGGTCCTTAGGTGGTCACAAAAGAAAAATATTTCCAAATGTTGCTAAAGATGGGAAAATTTGTAAAAAGGAAAAGAAGCATGGAATATTAAAAGTCACAAGGTAGTTTAGGTAGTTTCAATCAATGAGGGAGATTCAAAAGGCAGTTATTTGATTGGGAATATATATAAAAGCATGTAAAAGGCGGGTAGAAGAACATATTTTGTATTCTTGAATCATTTTCAATAAATAAAGTTCCTTGTTCTTGTTTTCACTGTGTTTCATTCTTGAATTTAGTTCTTGCACGGGATATATATTTGTTTATTCACTTTATGCAAGGTGTTAACAATCATCTAGTGATGTTTTGAAGAGTTGCCATCAAATTTAAAAACCAAGATTTTTGTGGTATGTCAAATTAACCAATCAAGGGTTTTGAGGGTCATTTAAGGCTTGAATTCACCATCCCACCAATGTAGATTTAGGATATTGGTGGGATGGAATTTATAGAAGGTTTTTAGAATGTTTTAAGCAATTTGTTAGTGTACAGGAATAGGGAAATCAATAAATCTTTGATTGGCTACTAAATCATACAGGAAATACAAAGTTTCCTTCACGGAAAGCATGGTTTCAGGTTGGTGTTCAATGCAAAATCATGCATGAAGGTGGGTGTTGAGTTTCTAAAGCTTATGTAGGCTATTTCCATGGTGTTTGTGGTGGTGGAAGGAGTATTTAAGCTTTGTAAGTACCTTATGCAATAAACCCTCCTTTGTAGGGCTTGATTTGTGCATAGAATAGGGGTTTTTTGGAACAATGATTTATGGAGCCTTTCTATTGCTAAAAATGTTTGATTCTTTAGTTTTGTGACATGATGAATGACTATTTTCAGTACTTTGGTATTTTGGTGATAAACTATGAGAACTTTA
This sequence comes from Sequoia sempervirens, assembly GCA_007258455.2. Classification (NCBI taxonomy): domain Eukaryota; kingdom Viridiplantae; phylum Streptophyta; class Pinopsida; order Cupressales; family Cupressaceae; genus Sequoia; species Sequoia sempervirens. Next base: position 239,256,355 of record VDFB02086081.1, read on the forward strand.
TTTGTAATTTAGGCCTAAATTAGTAGCCCTTTCCAGCGAACAATTCAAGAATCTGGTAATTTCTTTATGGCAAGCTACTGAGAACTTTTGATATGTTATGACGTGTTAAAAAAGGATCTTGAATGTACATTGGGAATGTGGATATACAAAGTGAATGGAAAGGAATCACCTAATTAAGGGATATGTGACCTACAAGCAAAATGGTGGTAAGACTGTAAAAGTGTGTAATTATGTAAATACATAGATTTTTATGTTTATTTTGGCATAGAACCATCAATGTGAAGATATTAAAGGTGTGTGAATGGTTTGGTGAAGTCCTTGAGGCCAAACATGATGATTTGATATGTTGTAGTAATATTTCCCTAGGTGGAAATGGTAATTTGACTACATAAGAACTTATGAATTTAATAAATCAGTATTATGTGGATATGAACTAGGTTTGTTTTAGTCAAAAAAATTATATGAGTAATGTCTTGGAAGTCAGATGAAATGATTGAGGTGTAAATGGTTGATTGTAGTATCTTGGTCTTGAGGAAATAGTTGGTAAAAGTGAAAATTTGGTGAGTTGTTTAAGGAATTGAAAGATTCAAAGCTCTTTATTAGGTTTTTTCTTTGAATTCAGATAAATTGATGATGAAAAAGGTGTGTTAGGATCTTATGGATATAGGTTGTAACATGAAAGATTGGTTTTTGGTTATTTTTCCTAGGTAAAGCAAATTGAGTGGAAGGGTGTCTTGGTGAATGATGAAAGAGTGGATTGTTTAGTGACTCTAATTAGGTTTCTTTTGCATGGATCAGTCATTTTTGTTGATAAATAAGATGTTTGAAGCTTGAGGATGATAAGAAGTATTGAAATGAGTTGGCTTGTTGTTTCCTTGTGGTTTGCAAATGAAACAATGTGATTTTTTATGAAAAGAGAAAGAAATTTTAGTTTCTTATTCAATTTGATCTTCTCCTGATTCAATTGGGTCAGATGTACCCTGATGATTGAGTGTTTTGATATGATGCTCTGCATCACTAACTACCTTTTCTATGCTATTCCTTACTATTATGGTTTCATATATTTTTTCCAAGCATCCATAGTTTGTCATGTTGGTGCACCTTTGCAAGCACATGCCTCCATGTGAAGTAATTGCATCGTGCTGCTTATGTTGACTTTCTAAACAACTATATTGTACAGTTGAAATTTTGCCATCTATCAACATCTAGTTATTAGTTATGGAATTTGAAGTAATGCTTTGAGTTTGAATGATGTGTAATGCAACATAACCAACAATATGAATATAAACTACACAAATTTATTAAATAGAATTCATTAGCTAAGTTCTCTTTATTGTATTACCTCCGTGTATGTTTGAGTAAATCCATTGGCACTAGAAGGTGTTTGCTTGAAACCTCCAATATTAGCCTCTTCAACATCCAAAATCACATATTAAAATACCATTCATAAAAAAATGCTATTAACATGTAATAAATTTATAATTGTTTACTAGTTACATACCCCACTAATAGATGTATTGCATAAATAAGTAGGTGGAGGACCGGTGTATCAAGTCTCAACACTGTGACCTTGCAATTTTATTAAAATAATAAAACTAAATTAGTTAATCTTGCATTTTAGAATTGAAATTTAATAAATTAAATTCAATGAACATGCTAACTTTTACTTGACTATCAATGCCATATGCATGATGCAAAATGTCAGCCATCCTCTCCATCCTCGTAGCAGCATATGGATCCTGCATAGCTGCATACGAATCCTACATAGTAGCATACGGATCCTGCGTAGTAGCCTCCTGAGTACCGGTGGGGTCATATGAACAAGTCGTCCTGTAAGATTGACACACATGGGTTTGAAGGCCACCACCCGAAGATTCCCCTAGATGGCACTATACAATAGGGCTAGTATGATGGATGACACTCCAGTTCAAAGTGTTGATCACCTGCAATGTCTCTACATTATCACTCTCCTTCGCAACGATAGGCATAACAATGTGCTTACGAGGCAGCCTAGCGAGAGGTCGTCTCCCTTTCCGTGCAGGATCCGGCTATGCACTGTGCCTATCCTAAGCCGACCCCCCACCTCTCCCCTAGAACTCCCTCATATCAAAATAATTTGGGATTTGGTTCAATATGAACTCACTATATCGTTTCCTAAGAAAATATTGGGGGATTTCACAATTGTTGCACAATGGGTAATCAAAGACCAAGTAGCACCTATCATAAAAATGGTTCCTAATCTCTTGGTGCTAGCACCAACGAATAGGAAACCTCTTTGCATTGAGGCTAAGATTTTGATGTGTTCTAGGGTCAATGAATAAAGAGTACAAATCAAATTTAGTAATTTTTAAATCTTTTACTTGTTTATATGATAGTTTATCTACATAATATGCCCTAGCTGCCTGCCTCCTATCTTGCCATCCAGTTATTTGTTGGGTAATTGAATCTACATTTTTTAACATCTCTTTCATTGAATTTTCTAGGGTAATTCTTTTTGTGGTTGAATCATTTGGATCACTTAACCTACTGATAAAATCCTCAATTTGTTTTTTGTTGTTCTCAATTTCACTCTTCAAATTTTGTTGAGTGCCAGGAGGGTGTTGAGTGATTGGTGGGGGAGGTTGATTTTGTTGAGGATTTTGTTGTTGAGGATTTTCTTGCTCTTCTTGTTGAGGATTTTGAGGATTTGTAGGATCATTTGCATCTCCTACAAATTTTAAAAAATAAAATCAAATCTAACCTAAAAAAAACAAAATCAACTTGAAATTAAGAAATTCAAAACAAATAGAAAACAATACTTACCTCCCACATCTCTTCATCGTCGTGGTGCCATCTGTGCAAAGAAAAAGCAACTATTGTTGATGACTTTTGTAGAATTCCTCCTCCTAGAACACGAGCATGAAAATGCGGGTTTTTGGCCATAGGTAGAGTAGAAAAATAGACAACAAAAAATGAATCACTTTCACTTTTTTTTTTTTGCTTTTAAAATGACATAACGCGAGCATGTTATAATGTGCTCGCGTTATGTCATTTTCAAATTTTTTTTGGAATTGGCCACAAAAGTGTAACCAAACTTCATGCACTTGCCCACATCCTGAATAATATCGATGTCAAGAGGATCAATCCTTAAATGTCAAGAGGATCCCCAAAAATGCTAGATGATAGTGACGATACATAGGAAGGACACATCCTAAGGTATACATAAATGATGAAGGTAATCCTTCAGAAGGACACATCTGAAGAACGACCAGAGTTGATTGTATGATCGGTTTTGATAGATTTTGACTTGTTTTGACTGAAAATGATTGAAGTTTGACTGAGTTTTTCTACATGCCGATGTTGACATGTTGATTTGTGTGACATGTTTATTAAAGTATTGCCAGAGTTTGTTTTGCTTGTTTCAAAATGACTTGTTTTACTTGAAGGATTTTAACATGTGTGTTAGTGCAGTGCAATGAACCCTAATGGACTGGCCTAGTGTTTCTTGGGGGGCTCATCAACAAATGGCCTTGCTTACATCATACACTTAGAGAACTCGTAGTTCGACACAACCAATGACATTGTCTTGATGACGAAAGATTGACCCATGATTTAAATGTTAACAAACCTAAAAGGACTGACCTAATGTCTCAGGGGCTCAAAGGTGAGCCTTTCCTATGTAGAAAATGTATAGAGACAACGTGGTTTAGGCAAATGACCAAGACTGACCGATTTGACGGACTTGACAAGAAATGACTATTTTTTTGTTTTCAAGATATTTTAAATTTTTTGTGTTTTCTTCAGGACGTTTTTTAATTTTTAGGTCTTTTTAAGGACATTTTATGATTTTTAGGACTTTTTCAAGACTTTTTATGTTTTTAAGGACTTTTTATGATTTTTATGATTTTTATGATTTTTTTGAAAGACTTTTTAGGATTTTTAGGATTTTTTTGGGATTTTTTTATGATTTTTTTCAGGATTTTTTATGATTGGTGAGACCATGTACGATACCCACTGCAATCACATGATAATTTTTTTCCCCTAGTCAGGTCTAGGACTAACCAATTAGATAGATGTAGAAAGGACATGTGCAGGCAACAAATGAATGATATGCAGGACTTGATGTCAATCATTATCAACCATGGGAGAAGATGACAGTGCTTTGTGGCTGGTGTCAAATTGGTGTTGGAGAAGTGATTGTTTATTATGACCTAAGGCAGATAGAGTGACAATAGATGACATAGCAAAGATTGACTACACATGGTGCTTGTTTTCTAGGTTTTCACCATGGTACTTATCCAAAGAGCCTGTTTACCAAGTTTTCACTTTTGGACGAATTATTTCTCTTCATTATTTTTTCATTTTTTCATTTTTTTGGTGTCACCAAGATGCTTTTTGTCCAGGTTTTCATCAGGGTGACGATTTTTTTTTCAATTTTTTTATATTTTTAAGGCTTTCGACCCAAATTTCTGATGCTATACATAGAATTTTCAAAGATGGAGACTATTGATAGGCTTTGTCAAATTTTCACAATTTGGCATAGCCAACTGATATTCTCTAGAACCAAAAGAGGATATGATGATGTAAGGACCTAGCCAATTAGGTTTGAACATGCCAAGTTTTTCTCTTCCAGTTTGAATTTTAGGATTTTGCATGAGGACTAAATCACCAATGTCAAATTTCCTGACCATGATTTTCTTGTTATAACTATGATAGAGTCTATTCTAATATGCTTGTAAATTGTTTAGGGAATTATGTCTTCTCTCATGTAGCATCTCCAGCTCGTGTAGTCATGACTATTTATATTCTTCATCATCTATCAGACCCTTTAGGGAGACTCATAAGGATGGGATTTCAACCTCAATGGGAAATATGGCTTCAAATCCAAAAAATAGGGTGAATGGAGTGGCTCCTATAGGTGTGCAGATACTAGTGTGGCAGGCCCATAGAGTAGGGTTTAGTTGGATGTGCCAATCATGACCAACGTCATTGATAGTCTTTTTGAGAATTTTAAGGATTGTTTTACTGGATGCCTCAGCTTGACCATTTCCTTGTGGGTAATATGGCATGGAAAAATGATGTTGGATGTGAAATCGCTCACATAACTCATGAACGTCTTGATTTTTGAACGAACATCCATTGTTAGTGATGATTTACTATAGAATACCATACCAGAAAATGATGTAGTTGAGGATGAATTTAGAAATTTGTTTGTTGGTTGTGTATGTAAGGGGGATGGATTCAATCCACTTAGTAAAATATTCAGTGGTGGTGATAATGAATTTGTAGCCATTGGAGGATGTAGGTTGGATATTTCCCATGAGGTCGAGTCCCCACTATGCAAAGGGCCATGGAGATGTGATCGGCCGAAGTTCCTGTGCTGGAGCATGAATTAAATCACTATGTATCTAACATTGGTGACAAGTCTTAACAAACTCTAGTGTGTCTTTCTCAATGGAGAGCCAATAATACCCAAGTCTTGTTATCTTTTTGGCCAAAGTAGGATCACTCGAATGAGACCCACATATACCCTCATATAATTTGTGTAAGGTTGTGTGTGCTTCATTAGTGTTGAGACATTGAAGAAGGGTGTTATCAAAGCTACAACAATAAAATGTGTCATTGACGATGGTGTATCAGGTGGATTTTTAGATAAAGGACTTCCTTTGGTTGTTGGATAGGTTGGGGGAAGGATTTGGGACTTGAGGTAGTCATAAATTTCTTGATACTAGGGAGAATCGGGACCAACAAGCTCACATACCATCTCTGATTCTAGGATTTCATATGCAGGGACCAACAACTATTCTATCAAGAATTCAAATCGTGGCACATTACTTGGGATGTCTAAAAGAGAGCCAATTGTAGCCATTGCATCTGTTGCCTTGTTTTACGCTTTCAGAACTTGTTCAAAAGTCAACATGTGAAAATATGTCTAGAGGCTGAGAACCATTCATTTTTAAGGTATTAATTTCTCGTCCTAAGTGTCATATTTTTCATTGACTTGGTTGATGACAAGATGAGAGTCTCCATAAATGTGAAGTGTTTTGATCTTCCATTTTATTGCAATTCTAAGTCTTGTCACAAGTACCTCGTATTCCACAATATTGTTTGTGCATGGGAAAGCAATGCAGAATAACTTGGTGATAGAGTCTCCTTGTGGAGTGATAAACAAAATTCTTACCCCTGAGCCATGACTAGTATGGGATCCATCAAAGTATAGCCTCCAAGGTGACTTAGGCTCTATATGAAATATGGACTCATCTGGAAATTTTGCTACTAATCGATGATCACTTTGTACAGGTGCCTCTGCCAATTGGTCAGCTATCACTTGTCCTTTTATGACTTTTCTTTCCATAATTTTAATGTCATATTCACTCAAGATCATGACCCATTTTTCTAGATGTCATGTTAGTGCTACATGACTCAATAGATATTTTAGGGGGTCAATTTTCACTACCAACTATGTCATGTGACTCAACATATAGTGTCTTAGCTTTTGAGTAGCAAAGATAACTACTAGGCAAGCACGTTCAATGGCAGTATAATTTAACTCATATCCAACTAGTGTCCAACTGATGTAATATATGGCCCTTTCCTTTTCTTCATGGTCATCCTATGCCAATAATTCCCTCAGTGCTAAAGTTGTTGCAGAAACATATAGGATCAAAGGTTTCCATTTGATAGGTGGCATTAAAACAAGTGGTGACAAGAGATAATCTTTTATTAGTTGAAAGGCTTCCTAACATTTATCTGTCCACACAAAGGGAATACCCTTGTGCAAAAGATATTGGAATGGTTGAAATTTTTCAACCAATTGTGCTATGAAGCGTCTGATGGATTGTAGCCTACCTTGTAGTGTCCTGAGTTCACTGATCCCTTTTGGAGGAGGCATTTCTAGTATTTCTTTCACCTTGGATGGATCAACTTCAATGCCTCTCTGAGAAACTATGTATCCCAAAATCTTGCCAAATGTTACACAAAAGACACATTTCTTTGGATTCAAACAGACCTTGTATTCCTTCAATCTCTTGAAGATTTTATCCAACACATTCAAATGGTCCTTTCTTGTCAAAGATTTAACCAAAAGGTCATCTACATAATCTTCTATTATCTTTTCCATCATGTCATGAAAGATCATTGTCATTTCTCTCTGATACGTGGCACCTACATTTTAAAGAAAAAATGGCATGACATTCCAATAGTATCTACCCCAAGGACAAGTGAATGTTGTTTATGTTGATCTTTGGGGGCAATATGAATCTGATTATAGCCAGAGAAATCATCCATAAGGGAAAGCATCTCATATACTGCTATGAGGTCAACTATGATATCTATGTTTGGAAATGGAAAGTCATCTTTAGGAAATGCTTTGTTTAAGTCTCTAAATTTTGTATAGACGTGGATTTGACCATTTGGCTTCATTACTGGTACAAGATTAGATATCCATTTGGCGTAATCGATAGACCGTATGAATCCTGCGTCTTGTAGTTTCTTGAGTTCATCCTTGACTAACAAAGCAATCTGAGGATACATTTTGTGTAGCTTTTGTTTTACTGGTTTAGCATCTAGTGGTAGTGGTAAATGGTGCAAAACCAGTTTTGGATCCAATCCAAGCTTATCAGCATATGACCATACAAAATTGACTTTTTTCTCTACAAAAAAATTGTGGAACTTAGGCTTCTCTTCTTTCGTCAGGGATGCTGCAAAGAGGACCATTTTTGGATCTTTTGTCATTGATATGTTAACTTCTATGGTATCATCTATAAGCATTGTTGATTTCTCTTGAGTCATAGGAAGAAATTCTAGTTCTCCATCTTTGGGTGCCTTAGAGAGGTTTTCACCCATAGATACATCCTTTATTTTTACTTTTTTGTCATCAGAAGGTTCCTTTCGGTTTTCACCTAAAGACATTTCATTTTTTGTTTTATTTTTGTTTTTCATTTTGTGACTAGAGGATAAAGTAGCCTCCCCAAAGTAAGCAGCACACTATAGATCGATAGCAAATCCAACCTTATGATCACCAATGGGTATTCCTTGACGTAGTCCCATAAATTCAGCAATGGCCTCATTATTCTGAAATGTGTCCAAGATTAGCGAGCCTTGTTGGTCCCAATCGATAAGTTGCGGGTAGACTAAGGAAATTCCATTGTCAGTGTTGGTGAATTGTGGGGAGGACACAAAAAGCATGCAAATGGATTCAAATACATTGAAAATAAATATGTCATCGCCGAATTCCCAATCGAATTCTATCCAATATTCTCCTTCGCTTAACTCATGCTCATTGTTAAAATAAGGGACAAAAGGACTATCATTATGGTCTACAGGCTCAAAAGAATCTTGGTTATGGCCATTAAGTTTGGGTAGTTGGGCGGATGGGTTAGGTATATGGCTGATAGGACTGGAAGATGATTTAGGGTTTTCATTATTCCTTGAGTCAAAGAGTCTATCCTAGTTTTCCCTTTTGCTTGGGATCTTTGCATTGTTGGTTGTATCAATTTTAACTGTTTTCCAAAACTTTTGTTCAAGGGTGAATTCTTCGAGCTCAAGGAACAAGTCATCAAGGTAGCAGTCACCTAGGGATCATTGGCAGCCATGTTCCCACTCATGGGAGTCAGTTTCGACGAGGGATTCCTTGATTGTCTCGACACTTTCTAAAGCATTTATCCTCTCACTCGAAAGCACAATGGTACGTTGATCATCATGTTGAGGTAGTCTGTACCCTAACCCAAGATACTTTAGTTATTTGGATGGTGGCATAGGTTCCCTTTGTCTAGTTTTGTCCCTGCCAAGGCCACTGGTTCCATCGTAACCTTTAGCCTTCATCATGTCATATACTTTACCATATATCTTAACTGGTAATGGGGGTAAGTCTTCCATTTCTTTGTAAATCCATCTAGTAATGTTAGCAATATCCTCATTGTTCATATCTCCCCATTTTATGAAAAATGTTTTTGGTGGCACCTTAAAATTTTTGTTAGGCTCCATTCTAAAACATGGTCGACCATAGACCTTCAGAGGCTTGGGTATTTTCATGATACTATATGTTGTATGTAGTTTAAATTCTCCACATCCTAGGTCCTAGATCTTGATAGTGGGCTCAACCTTAGGAAGTGAGGAAGATACTGTCATGGCAGAAGATGTGGACGAAGTGGATGTGGATGACAATGTGAATGTGGAGGGGTCAATGAATTTGGAGGAGTTTGGAACCTCTTGATTAATGGGAACCTGACATTCTAAATACCCCTTAAGTTGGTGCAATATTGTAAAGGGTCGGGGTCTCCATATATGGTGACTTTTGTGCTATCAAAAGGAAATTTAAGGCATTGGTGATAAGTGGATGGAACAACTTTGAGGGCATGAATCTAGGGTCAACCAAGTAAGATGTTATATGGTAATTCAAGATCCAAGACCTGACAAGTTGTGTCTATAATGATTGGTTCAACTCTAATGGGAAGAGTGATCACACCACAAGATGAACATTCCTCGTCATCATATGCTTTTATGACTATGCTCTTTCTTGGGTCTACACAAGCATCACAAAATCCTATAGTCTTAACCAGTTTCAAGGAACATTTATTTAGTCCTGCTCTACCATCTACTTAGACTCATCTAACATTATGCTTATGGATGAAAATATCAATGTGTAATGCATCATTATGATTGGTCTTTTGTGATGAATAATCTTGATTGGAAAAGGTTACGTGATGGGGTGTGGTGAGATATCCCACCATGACCTCAAATTGAATAACATCAATGTCTTGTGGGATGGATAACTCTTGCAGGGTTTTGTCGAGTATAGCCTTATGCCCGGGTGAAATGCGAAGCTACTCGAGTATGGATATATGGGCAGGGGTTTTTCCTAGTTGATCAATGAGGTTAAACTAACTCTTGGGTTGGGACTGCTTTGCAGATGGGCCAAATTGTGGTTGCTTTGTGGATGAACCAACTATTGTAATTCATGGTTTTCATGGAGGAGGGTCCCAACTATAGTGACCTTGACACTTTAGGTAGTTGCATTGCATTTTGGTGCTCTCTTAATAGTTATGGTATTGACATAGTTGTCATCAGTTCAAACATTGTTAATAATGGGTCCACTGGAATAATCATATGCGGAGTGGGTATAATTAGCTTGATTGTTATTAGTCTTGGGACCTGAGGTGGAAAATTTATTAGAAACATAGTCTTTCATTGGGTTCTTATGAATGGTATGGCCTGCATTGGATGCAAATTGTGGCCCACCCACTTCAATTACATGATTTTTGATAAGGTCTTGCATAATGTTCCTTAGTTGTCGACAAGAGGATGTTTTATGTCCCTTAGCCTGATGGTAATCACAAAAATCATTACCGTCCCACCATGATGGTTTAAACCACCATGGGTCATATGTTTTAGGATCCTCAATTGTGATGAGACCATTCTGAAGAAGCTTCTTAAGGAAATCCTCAATTGGCTCTCCCAAAGCAGTGTACATCTTTTTAGGAATTGTCTTATCTGGCAGGGTTGTCCTTTGATTTTGATTGTTTTGACCACTTTAGTTGTTGATGGGAGGTGTTAGTATTATCGTTGGTTTGTTTTGTGGCTGATTTCCTTTAAGAGCAAGTACTGGTCCTATCGTGTTTACAACCTTGGCATCAACAATGCCATCATTGGTGACATGAATATTTTTTACTCAACACTTATTTTTTTCAGCAGGTGGATTTTTGTTTGCATTTTTAGGACCATATTTTAATTCCCCTTTGGAAATGAGGGCTTTCTCAACTTGGACTCCTTTTTCAACTAGGTTTGCAAATGTTTTACAACAATGGAATTGCAATCCATACTTCAGTGGGCCTACGAGCGTTTGCACAAACATGTCAACCTTTTATTTTCTAGGTATATCAATATGACAGTGACTTGCAAGACTTCTCCACTTTTGGAAGAATGTGATAAAAGTTTCACCAGTATCTTCTTGTGTGAGAGTGCATAGGCTAGTGATTGAGGTGTCCATGTTAATGTTATATGAATAATTCTTTATGAATATGTATTTAAGTTGATCCTATGTTCTTATCCCTTTCAAAGTGGTGAACCATTAAAGTGTTAGCCCTGCAAGGATCTTAGAGAAAAGTCTCATTAGGTAAGTCTCTTCGGAGGAAATGTCCATGCAATTGGTTGTGAATTCTAAAATATGTTCAATAGGACTCATCTTACCTTTGTATTTAGTGAAGTTGGGTGCCACATAGCTATAAGGGAATGGTGGCATGTACAAATTTGTGTCAAAAGGGTATAAATTTAGGTCATATGACATGTGTGACCTCTTGTTGGATGCTCGCAATTCTTGTATCTCCTTTTGCATATCCATCATTTGGGCTTGCATGGCATCAATTATGGGGTTATTTGTGGTGTCACAAAAGGGTGTGATAGTTATGCCATGAGTCCCCATTTTTTGTGAAAAGAGATTGGTGTTTTGTTGTGGGATATGATGTTATGAAATGTATGACGTGTTTTGGTTTGCATGTGTTTGGTGTTGAAAGTTTGGATTGTAGACTTTTTGATGAGTGTGAATAAGTGATGAGTATGTCAGAATATGTCCTCCGACCATTTGAGTTGAGACTTGGGGAATATGTTGACCATGAATGTTTTGATGTACAAATGATGTCATGTGTTGAGTATTCGGATTTCCTGGTCCAAATTATTGGAATTGCCTATGAGGAATGGTCATATTTTATCCTTGGGAGGTATTGGTGTTGAATTGTGATGATGTGATAATGTTTGGTTGTGGTCCTTGGATAAAGAAACCTGGTTTACTTCCTCCGGAAGGATTGAATGATGTACTAATGAAAGGTCTTGATGAGGACGCACTCATGGCACTAGATGAAGCTCCAAATAAGGGAATTGAGGAGATTTTCCCCATTGATGAGGACAAAAAAGTGGCTCCAACTAATTGTGATGATATCATGGACATGGTTGGCATTGATTGTGTCATGGCTTGTGTCATGGTGGTATACCCCCAATGGATGTGGCATTGATTGAGTTGGGATTATTTTGATTGGTTGTGTCAATGGTGGTGGTATTAATGGTACTTGTGATAATTTGTGAGGTGGCACTGATAGAAGCATTGTTTGCAGTGTTTTGAGGTATATTGTTTGTGTTATTGACATTAGGGTCAGGTGATGTTGATCTCAAAGTGTTACTGTCAAACCCACATGGAAATTTAGCTCCTTGACTTAAAAGTATGACCAAATATATATCTCTATCATATAAGACCATTTGTTCCACAAAGGAGGCTTCCTCTGGATCTTGTGCTGCTACCTCTAGGTGTTCCTCAAGTATTTGCAGTCTGTGTTCATCCCTATGTAAGAATGATTCAAAGGGGATTTTTGATGAGGATGGTATGTTCATGAGAGGTTGGGTGTTCATGTTGTTAAATGGGTCATTAAAGTCCAATTTGGGTCATAATTGTTATTGTTGATGTTGGGATTGGAATCTTGTCCAAGGTTTTCCAATTGTTTTCTCCTTCTTTGGAGTCTAGTCTCAACCATAAAAGGGGATTTCTCAAATGAAGATGACGAGAATGATAACTAAATGCAAGGATGATGCAAAACTATGTTTATGGATTTTTTGGATAGTAAAGGATGACAATGCAAGACAATGTATTTTTTGATTTTTTGATAAAGGAATGAGAATGCAAGACTATGTTTTTTTTTGGATTTTTGATAAAGGGATTACAATGCAAGACTATGTTTTTTTATTGGATTTTTTTTAAAGGGATGCAATGCAAGACTATGTTTTCTTGCTGGATTTTTGATAAAGGGATGCAATATGAAAATGTTGTCTAAAGGGTATGACTAATGCCAAAGGATAATGAATACTAGGATGATAATGTTGACTAAGGAAGTAACCAATGCCAAGTCAAGATGCCAAATGAGGACTGTGATGACAATTTTTGGGGATTTTTTAAAGCTAAAATATGCAAGATGATGACTAAGATGATTTGAATATCTAAAGGTCAAAATGATTTGGAAGAGGGTTGCCAAACCATCCTATGCTTTGATCTATGTCTCAATTTTGGAATATCAAAGGAATTGTTTGAAGGACTATATGACAAGTGAGATTTCCTAACTAGATTTATGAGTTGGAAAGGTCTCACAAAAATAAAATGACTAAAGAAGGTAATAATGATTAAGTCCAATGATAACCTACTTTTGAAAGTCAAGATTTTGAAAAGTGAGGCAAGGTTTCCTAGTCCAAAATTTGAAAATGAAGTGAGGATGTAAGGACTGAAAGTGAAGATAATAATGCCCTAAGGATGAAACTAGATTTTTGCAAGGATAACCTATGGGTAGTAATGCAACCTAAGAGTGCAAAGGATAAAGAATTTGAGCAATCTCTAATCTAGTTTTTGCCAGAGTCTTCTGGAAAAAGATGTATGATGGAAATTTGGACAGATTAGAACTTGGTTTCTTTTTTGAGACAAGTTTTTGTTTTTTTTCAGGCGAATCCATAGTTTCAGGTCATGAATGCGTCTCAATATGGAAGATGTGGCTCAGATTTAGCAAATGTGGCTCTGCAAAAAGGAAATGTGGCTTAGTAATGCAAATGCAACTTTTTGGGAAACAAATGCGGCTTGGCACAGGCCAATGTGATGAAACAGAGTGAATGCATCACAATAGATGTAGTGCAAAAAACAAAAAATCTAATTTTTTTGCAATTTTGGTCCAAAATCTAAAGTATTTGATGTTGGTTGTTTGTTTGTAGATCTGAAAGTGATGTTTTGTTTTATTTGAATGTCTGAAAACACTTGGAAAGCACAATATTTTTTCTTTTGAAAAAAGCACAATAAGGACAAGCATAATCTTAGGTTAGGCCAGGACAATATTCGCTAAATTCCACGTGGGTTTCCCCAACCGCATATTCTTAGGGTGTGAATCTAGAAGCTTGGCTACATGAGATCCCCCTTACAGTGCACTACTTCTTAGACCAACCAAGCTTCCAACCCCCATAAATCTCCCATGGTAGGTTGATCACCTCTACTAAGAACTAAAAAGATGTGGATACCTTCACAACGACCATTGCTACGTTAGCAAATAGAGGCATTTTGGCTACTACACAAAGGTGTTTAGTTCGGGACCCCTATTCAAGTGGACATACATGGGGCACAAGATTAATCTCTATTTAGGAGTCACTCCATCCTGAAGAAGTTATGCTCAATAGGGTTTTAGGGAGTACTACTTGGTCTATATGACACATCCACACTCATAATCCTAGGCTTTACCTTATGATTCACATTTATATACTGGTTGGGGGTAGCTTGGCTTTAGCTCCATTGTTGGTTTGAGTCACCTTGGGGTGGGTACTTTTTCCCACCAAGGAAGGTCCAAATTCTAGAGTCAATATTGTTTCTCTTACACCTAGGATCACATAAGTGCGCAAGGGGAGAGGATACTTCGATTATTGAATCAAGGTAAACACAAAAATGGATGGGTCTAGTTTTCTGATCACCTAGTTTGCACAAGGTGAGAGAATTATCACCTACCACCCCAAAAAAAATCAAGAAAATGACAAGAAAAGTTCTTTTTAATGCACCAATTGAAGTGTTTTCTAATCTAGAAATCAAGCACAATGTTTCAAAAAGATGGCCTTGAACAATTGAACATACAAAACCACAAGTTAGTAGTTTGCAAAAATATGCCTTGGACCCATGAAAGACTCAAAGCCACATGCTATAACAAGCCATTATTAACCAAAAAGACCCTAGATTATAGATTGCAAAAGAAGAAACAAATTTCCAAAAAATAAATCAAGTGAAATCTAGAAAAATTTGAGAGCAAAATTTCCCCAGGCAAATGCATCACAACAGGGTGATTGTGTCCTTCTGAGTGATAGATGTGTCGCAATTTTATATTTCGAAATATGTTAGATGAATGTGGCAACCTACAAGAAAAATGTGTCGTGACTTGGAAAATATGTCACTCTACAAATCATATGCATCACGACAGAGCGAATGTGTCTCGACAAATCGAATGTGTTGTTATGCAGATCAAATGCGTCACGACCGTACCTGTAGCTGTAAAATAGAAAATGCACAATTTTGGCATTGGGTTCACCAATGTAACTATGGGAAATTATCCTAGGGTTAGCAAATCAAATGCATAAACATAGAAACCCAAAGTAATAATGAAGTGCAAAGGAGAAACATGAAAAAAAATTAAAGATCTCACCAAATGTCTTCAATCTCCATGGCTGACCTCCATTACACCTTCTCAACTTGCTACAAATATGATGTTTCCCTCAGATTTATGATGAGCAAGATAATGACAATGACAATCCCTAAGCAAATGTTGAAGGATTTGACATGGCAATATGCAAATAGTATGCTAATATGCAACTAGTAAGCATGAAACTATGTCTAAATTATGCAAGTGTGCCTATGACAAAATGACAATAATGACAAGATTGCAAGATGATATGAGATTTCCTAAAACAAGAATTCCTGAGACTTAGATAGCATGAGGTGAAAAAATGAGACCAAAATTGCCATTTTACAGAAAATGCAATTTTGAGTGAATGGCCACGATTGAAGATTGACAAGTGCCTTGGAATCAATGGACAAGATTCAATTTGACAATCCACAATTAGGGTTAGGGCAACATTAGGGAAAATTAAAAATGAATGGACAAGATTAATTTTTAGAAAATCAAATCAAGGGTGGACAATGCATGTGACAAGAGATAAGATTGGCACAAAAAGGAGGTGGCTGGAAAATCAAATAATAAATGGAAATTATTTGATTTTTGAGGAAAAAAACTAATTTGAATTAAAAATCAATTTAATTCAAAAAGGTGGGGACCACATGACAGTAAATAATTAATTTTAATTATTTACTAAAAGAGGGAAAATTTTCAAATTAAATAATTAAAGATAATTATTTAATTAGAAAAGGCGACCGATAATTAAATAAAAAGAATCTATTTAATTATGAGAAGACCTTTATGATTAGTGACATATTAAATAAATAAATAAAATTTATTTATTTAATAATCAGGAAGACATAAGTGGGAAAAGATAATTAAATAAATTAAGAAATTTATTTAATTATAAGAAGACTTTAGACAACTAGCAACGTATTAAATAAATAAATAAAATTTATCTATTTAATAATCAGGAGGAATAAAAAGGACATGAATTAATTAAATAATTATGAATTATTTAATTAATAGACAAAATTGGACAAAGGACATAATTAAAGTGTCTTAATTATGTTAGGAAGAAAAAGATGAAAATATAGAGCTTGCAGGCCTAGGTCAATTTTATGTGTCTACAAATATATTTATTTAATTTGTTGTACCTAGCCTGTAACTTCATCTCTATAGATTTATTTAACATAGTTTTATAGACCCCTAGGGATGTCGAATGTGTTGGTGTAATTAATATTTAATTACACTTTACATAAGTTTACTTAGGTAATTATTTAATTCCTAGGTTAATTATTTGTCATCCTTATCTTTTTGAGCTATCTTGTTGCTCAAGATAAGATTACGTTTATGCATCTTTTCTTTCATAAAGCAAATCAGTATCTTGTAATTAAGAATTCTTGAATAATATTATGTTGCACATTTTTTTGCAACCTTTCTGCTTTTTCTGATTTTCTCTTCTGTGGAAGGTCTTTTCAGTTTGCAAATTTGATCTTGGTTTCTAACATGGTATTAGAGCCTTGATTTGCAGCCCCTTCTTAGATTTTTGAGAAAATCATTGCAAAGTAGTTCAGGATTCCTTAAGGGTTTTCATACCTCAAGTCTGTCTCTCTATTTGGGTGCTCTTGCATGGTCACTTTCAGCGCATGTTGGAGGAAATCTGAGCTCATTTTTTAGTTCAGGGTTGTTGAAAAAGTCAAGATTGACTTTTGTTTCACTTGAATCCGACATTTTATGCCAGAGTTATGAGGGTTTGAAGATTTGTCAGATATGGGAGTTGCAAAGCTTTTGGTGTATTTTTAGGTAGATTAGACCTCGCCATCAGATCCAAAGCGTCTGAGAGACGAAAAATGACATATTACATTCCATATTTTGGCGTCGGAAGCTTCTAAGGCAAAAAAAAATTGTTTATGAGGCCGTACGGTCTATGTACGGCCTCTGTGCATGCAATCCGAAGAAAAAAAATACCAGGTTTTTTTAATATTTTTTTTCCCTGCATGAAAAAATAAAATCATTAGTTTTTTTTTTTGAAAAAAAAATGAAATCAAAGTTTTTTTCATTAAAAGTCTATTCAAAAAGTTTTTTTTGAAATTTTTTTTTGGCAAAGATTCTACTAGGGTACACATTGTACCCTGCACAGAACCTTGTACCAGCGGTCAAATCTGACTAGGCCCACTTGCAGCCCGCGACAACCCTTTGGAACTCCCGACGGCTTCCTTCAATTTACCAGTGCCATCTACATTTTATTGGCGACCCCTCACACCAAAAAACTCAGTAGCTAGCACACACCAACATGCAAAACGCAGACGAAATCTCAGAAGATTCTGATATAATATTCCATTTGCAGATTCCAGGGGGGAAGAATATATTGGCAGACATGGAGGAATATTCCAGGAGTCGTGCTAGGAATATTCTAATTCCCCAACAACATATTTCGTCGCCAATTTTTTTTTCCAGAAGGGGGAGTGTTTTATGCCCCGACCGCTAGATGGCCATCAAATTTAACATAGTGAAGTGCTTACGTTAGCATGATGTCATCGGCCGTATGGCCTCTTTGCCCCCTCCTAGCCCTAATTTTTCCTAAAGGAGTAGTTTTTTTCTTTTGGTCATAACTTGGGCATACGTTATCGAAATCAGGCAAACGAGACATCGCTGGAAAGCTGGTTCCGAGCACTTTCCAATGGTGTAGGTTATTTTTCAGAATTTTTCTATTTATCAACAGTTTTTTTTTCTATTTGAAGTCATATGTTTATTTTGGACTTCCAAGCTCATAACTTTTTGCCATGATCTCTGATTTTTGTCTTGTTTGAGGCATTGGAAACGTATTGAGGAGCTCTATCTTGCTGTCCATGCACTTTTTTCTGTATCTATCCCAAGTTTTTCACTAATCCAGATTTGTCCTGATGGGTGTTTTGGAGATTACTTGGATGTTTTGGTAGTTGGAAAAGTGAAACCTGAATATTTTCACTTCATTTCAGTATTACATCATTCAATAATCTACTGTTGCTTCACAGATTATAGGGTTGTTCTAGTTTGTGAGTTTTCCAGTGTTCTGTGGCATTGGGTTTGCTATTGCTTTATCATGATTCCTTAAGTCAATTAGTGATTCTCATTTGGTTTCAGTAGTAAACATAAGTATCTTTCCTTGCTTTCTAGTTTTAGGTTCCAGTGTTACTCCACAGTGTTCTTCCAGTGCTTCTTTGCAGCAGTCATCTCATTGTAGGGGGTTTTGTCCCACTAGGTTTTCCTTCTCTACCTCATCTTTGCATTTGTATATGAGTACCTGATCAGGCCTTGTTTCTGAGACTCATATTTGCATAATAATCTACTTCTCCCTAAGTTGCACTTATGGGGGGGTGTTGGTGTAATTAATATTTAATTACACTTTACATAAGTTTACTTAGGTAATTATTTAATTCCTAGGTTAATTAGTTGTCATCCTTATCTTGTTGAGCTATCTTGTTGCTCAAGATAAGATTAGGTTTATGCATCTTTGCTTTTATAAATAAAATTAGTATCTTGTAATTAAGAATTCTCGAATAATATTATGTTGCACATTCTTTTGCAACCTCTCTGCTTTTTTTTTATTTTCTCTTCTGTGGAAGGTCTTTTCAGTTTGCAAATCTGATCTTGGTTTCTAACAAAATCTAAGTTAGTGGTCTCAACAAATATTTGAAAATAAGGTTTCTGGTGAGTTCACTAAAATTACTAACAACATGAAGCTTCTGATTGTTTTTAGCTACTAGCCATATTATTATATTCCCATGTTTAGTGTTGAATCTTGATCCAAAGTATCTATATTATTTTCCTTCTCTTTTGATGTTAACACATCTTCATCTGCATCTTTCCTTCTTACTATATCCAAAGTAATAGTACAAGCAATATCCTAGTTTGGTCACATAAAGAACTCTTTATCATGGACTATTTTTCTTACCTCCTTGAGAGTTATTTTTTTATGTAGGAATCAAAATATTCAATAACTATTTTCGTCATCTCTTATTTTTTGTTTGGTGAAATTATTTCTTCCACATTACTAATTTCCCTAAATAATTTCTCCATTCGGTTCTTCATCAATTTTTATTTTTATTTTTATTTTTTATATTTAACACAATAGTCATCACACATAAAATTTGACTAGGATAGGGTTCCAATATCATTTACTACATCTCCCCAAGTTTTGAAATTAACCATTTTCTACTCAAAAAGGCCTGTTTAATGTGAAACCTATGTGAGGAATGCAAGAAATGATTCCCCTCAATTTCTAGTGTAGTTTCCCCACTTGTACTTATATCGCTATAATCAATTAAGAAATGAACCAAGGGTTAAAAACCACTTGTATTTTGTTGAGAATCCACTTGAGGAGAATTTTATATCTCTAACACATCCATTTGATGCATTTTGTGCTCAATCTCTTCTGCTTGTGGTATCTCTTCTATGACCTGACTTTGAATGGGAAAATATCCCCAAAAGAGATCATATAATGGAAAAATTTATTAGCATGGTATATATCCTAATTTAATAGATATTTTATCTTTCAAAATTATCATTGGTAGTTGGGATTAATCAATTTCTTGTCTCCTCTCCTTTTGTGATTGCACACCATGTTTCTTATCTCACCTTTAGTTATTTATCTAAACTATAGTTCCTTATTGCATTTTCCACCTTATTAAACATGTGGTCAAATTTTTACCTCTTTTATTTGACCCTCACTTCATCAATGAAATATTCTGGATCATAATCCTTATGAACATCTAGTTTAATTATATATTCTTAAAATAAAGGATATATAAATTATAATCCTTCTTCTTATGTGATTAAAAAATTGAAGAATATTAAAGAGGATGGAAATAATCATCCCTTATTATATGCCATCAAATGAAACTTATCACTCATTTAGTTTGTACATAATTTCAAGGAAATATATCCTCTTTAGAGCACTTCTAGGAAACACATACAGATTTATTCGGGTACCATACACTCTAATGATATAATTTTTTGCATTAAAGAACCCCTCATTGGAGTTGTGAATTATTCCCTTTGTTAGATCCAAATCATAAGGTGTTACAAACTTATTTGCTTCCTCATATAGTCTATCAATTGGGAACCATAGATTCATCATGACCACTTGAACAAAACATTCTTCAAATACAACATAGTTAGAGGTTTGGAAATCCATATCCCATATGTGGGTCTACCATTGTACTAGAAATTGAAATCCTTAAATATCATAAAATTTTAACTACCATTTTGAATTCCAAAATTTTCTATCCTTTGTATAAAAACATATGACGAAATAAAAAGTACCACTTAAGTAGATTATTCTGCTATCATTCTTAGTGACTATAAAATATTTGTCAATAGCATATGAATGAATGAAGAATAATAAAAAAAATTCACAAGGTTCTTTTGTTGAAATTTTTTTTCCATCATCATCAAATACATAATAATTTTCATTAAATTTTGATCTTGAAACAAAGAAAAATTGATGTATGGGTTTTTGTATAAGAGAGGTTCACCATAATGAATTGATAACCAAGAACCTATTTTTCTAATAAATTTCATTCAAGGAAATGAGATCCAAACAATGAAGTGACTAACAACCAAAAGGTGATTCAAATGAAGCTATGAATCAAAACAAATCCTATCTATGCAAGGATGGGGGTATGAACTAAATAACACTTTGGGGTGAAATTTTAAGACTATCAAACAAAATCCAAAATGCAAGCCATGAAATTCAAATATTTGAAGAATAGTAATTAATTATGATAGAAACAATAATCAAAAGGAATATTTGGAAAGGGGAAAATGATGTGTACCTTTCACCAAAATTCACCGTTTGAAGCTCACTAAGGACTCATTCACCCTATGGCAAATGGGTTCTAGCTAGAGTTTCTAGTTTTTTTTTTCTAAGTTCTCTTCTACCAGGTTTACACTCCTAGATTCCATATGTTCAATGTCAAATGACCAAAAATAAATTTTGTAGAGGATTTTCCATGATTTGAAAAAATTGCAACTTTCTTCATATTTTATCTTCAAAGAATCTTCAACCTAAAATCTACTATCAAAAAGCAAAGATGGAAAAATGTTTTTTGTTAGGTGAGTGTGGATTTTCCTTGGTCAAACCCTATTTTGGTAATTAAACCTTGAATTGAAATGAAACATGAAGGAAAAAATGATGAATGAACAACACTATCGAACAACTCACCAAACCTTATTTGAACCTTGCATTGTAGATTTGCAAACATGCATGAATTGGCTTCAATGGATGAGGATCTTCATCATGAAACTTGTCTTGAAACAATGTATTTGAATACTTGATTAGATATTGAACAAGTTACATCACCATATTACCTCAAACAACATGCATGATGCAATGAATCTTTGACATGATGATAGGAATGTTGATGGGTGCAATAATCTTCTATAATGCAATGAAAATTCTCTTGAATTGCTTCTATAATGCTCTCGTGAAAATTTCTTGATTGCTTGAAATTCTTAGGATGAAACTTAGTGAATAACCTCTTATTTATACATATCTTAACATTAATTCTAGAAATTCAAATATCACAAGATGACGTTGAATTATATATTTGAAATCATTAAAATACCACCAAAAACATATTTAAAAGGGGGGTCCTAGGTCTAAGTGAGGACAAATTCTCCTTATGGAAAATGGGTCTAAGGTCACTTACCTAGGACACACATTTCTCAGTGTTAAACATAGTTTAAATTAGGGTCCTAGATCTAAGTGAGGACCCATTCGCCTATGGAAAATGGGTCCTAGGTCACTTAACTAGGACACACATCTTCCAAAGTTAAGTACATTGTGTAATGAAATTTATGAATGTTGGGTTTTATCCCTCAAAAATTATATTTAATTAGGCTTGAATTTGAATTAAAGGGGAAAATTAAGGAAAATTAACCTCAATCCATAAATAAAGCCCTAGATTAATGTGAAAGTGTAAAGGTCTTACAACACCAAAAAAAAGGCACAATTAAGTCCATTTTATTTAAAAGGGCCCTAAACTTAATGTGAATATGAAAAAAATATATTACAACACTAAATTAAGGAATCATTAAGCTCATTTTATTACTAATTATTTCCAAATTAACTATGAAAAAGGGATACTTTTTCCTAAAATATAGATCCTATTACTTGAGGGAGAGCATAATATATTTTGATGAAATAATCCTCAAAACAAATCTACATAAAATGGATCAATATTCATGTCCCCAATGAGTTTGACTAGGCTTTTGTTTTGATATTTAACCATATGATGTTGGGAGTACAAATATTCTATAGCTATGTTTTTCTATTCCATATTCTTTACATAATGAGTTTAAATCAATAGTAATGTTGGAAAACCTATTCAACCTAAACACTTCATATATATATAATCTATCCAAACTTGTCAACATTTTTGTAATACCACTCAAACTTATTTTTTACTTCTCATGATATCTTTTAGCCACAACACTAAAAAAACTCATATTAATGAATATTTCAAGAACTACTAGCCTTCCTAGACCTAATTTCCAGTTTTATATGTGTGGTCAGACAACATTGCTTCTTCTATAGCAATATTCAAATAATGCCAAACACTGCATGGGAACTATTGTATCTCTTAAACCATCAATGATGTTAATTAACCTATCTAATAGTATTATATCCCATTGGGCATGATTTTACCTCTTGGATGAGCTTAGTAATTGGTTGATAATTTCCTCTTCTAGGCCACAGTTTATTTTCATAGATTGGGAAGAGTATTGAATCATTTTATTGTTTTTTAGGATTTCTATGATTGACAAATTTGATGATTTTCTAAGGTTCACAATTCAAAAAATATTCTCAAAATTATTCTTTAAACCTAAAATTTACTTCTAGTCCATAATGATAAGTTTCTATAAAATAAAAAATATTAAGAATTTTCTAATTATTTGAACTTCATGCTTCATATGGATATGTGTAGGATCATCATGGAAAAAACAAGCCCTTAAGTGGTCAAAAATTCAAAAAAATAAGAGTTAGGCAGCTTGACATAAAAATTTGAATAATTTATATATATTATTTCAAAAATATGTAAGAATAGAATCTATAGAAAATTGAATGTAGTTTCTAAACTACTAGGTTTATTTAAAAAAATCTATTTGGTGAAAATTTGAAATTTCAATGCAGTAGTACTTAAATTTCAAGGAAAAAATAAGTAGTGTCTATCTAACCACCCTAACCACAATAAAATGATAATATTTTTTATAATTTAGATATTAGTAGAGGACTCGTGTTGATGTGATGCATATTTTTTTGTAATTTTTTTTAAAGTATAAATAATTATGATTTTTTTATTACAACTTTTAAAAAATATAAAAAATTATATGTCTGACCACCTTAACTTGTTCAAAACTTCATGAAATTCATTTTTTTTAATCCTATACTATGCAAAGCATAAAATGCAACACATGTTTTAGATTCAAAAAATTATACCATTTGAAATCTAGAGATGTTTTTCAACCAACCTATCAATCAAAACTTTAGTCGTAATTCAAATAGAAAATGAATAATAATTATTTATTAAACTCAAAGTAAAGCATAATTTATATTGGTGGAAATCTAAGAAGCTCATTTAAAAACCCTTTTCATTTCATCATTTTTGGGTAAAAATAAAGTCATCAACCACATAACCATCATATCACCATTTTTTAGCCCATCATGATCCTGTACATACATATATAGGGTTATAATATTTGTGAAATAATCAAGGACATGCAATGTAGTTAGTTCAAGTGGAGGATTCCATATAAAGCTAATTTATTCCCTCTCTAATGGAGACATTAAGATGAAAAGAAGAAGGAAAGGCTAAGTGTGGTAATATCTTGGAGGTGGTCAATTGCCAGGTCCATAGTTGATTAAATCACTCTTAACTCTCCATGACATAATGTTCGTGCACATGGGTTGTCTAAAATTCTCTTCATTCACTTGTTCTTATCCATATTTTATTGTAGATTTGGGAATGTTGCAGGGTGTAATTAGCAACAAAATCTTGTCCTGAACAAATAAAAAGGTGGGCTATAATAGTTTTGAATAGATCTAGGTATTCCTTTTAAACCAAGTCTTGAAGAACACTCTGCATGTGCCTTATATTTGTAGAAATATAGTATTTTGTCTGGTTCCTTTCAAGTAAGCTTGTATGCATTATGTTACAATTGATTTGAGTTTGAAAAGTGCATAATTATTGGTAATGTAATCTTAGTAAAACTAACATGAAATAAGTGAAATTGATAGAGATTAGCCTAATTAGCACACAAACTATATATGGTAATCATGTAGGACTTAGAGGAAACAATGGGTATGTGGAAGAGGGGAGCTAAATTAAATTTGAGTTTCTCATACCTCAGATAATACCTACCTACAAGTTGGTGACAAATACCCATCTAGGTAACTTTAGTGAAAATGAGCTCATAAAAAAGATTGGACGACCCAACACCAAACAACGTGCAAAGAATATTGTCAAAAGTGGATTACACATGGTTGTAGGGTTCCCTCAAGCAATGGATGCCCCAAATTTAGTTATGGAATGCATGAAGTGGTATGATGGAAAGAGAAGGGTAGTTTTAATGGAAGGAAGGGTATATGCAAACTTTATCCTAGATAGGATTGCTCAAACATTTGAGATGCCAATTTTTATTGTGATGAGTCTAATGGAGATAGGAAAATTTACAAGAGCATATGATAGTTCATGGAAAAAACACAAGAGGGTCATGTTAACAACATGGTTTAGAGAAAATGACATGTTGAAGGCTATATCGAAAATGCATAGAAAACCATATTGAGGTGTAATTTTATTCTTGATATCAAGGACATAATCACACCATTGAACATATTAGTGGGTCATCAAGATGCTACTAGGTTCAAACCATGGATGTATGAAATCATCATACATGTAAAGGATGTCCCAGCTAAAATACATTAGGATAAAGCTATCAATGATAAATTATTTGAGTGTATTCCAATGTTTCAGTCACCAAGGTTATTCTTTATGTATTCATACATAATATAATCATGTGTAGTGATGGCTAATATTCAAGATTTGAATAGGATAGGGACCTTATGTAGGAATGTAAGGAAGAGGCTTCTTTATCACCATTACCCCTAGATAACTTGAAATAGATACCTAAAGCATTATCAAAGGGTTAATGATGTATTTTTAATGAAGGTAATTCAAGGTATGGAAGGGAACAAAGCCAAGAGAATCTCCTTGTTTCTAAAATGAATAAAAATGGAGTGCACTTAATTTTAAGGAGATGGGAAACTTAGGGGACCCTATTTTTCTCTAGTTTCATTCAAGGAAACCTTAGAGAGATCTCGATCTAGTGATGTGATTGAGAGGAGGGTTCTGGCATATGGTCTCCTAGAGTGTGATTAAAGATAAAAATGGGGTTCACCACTAAGAAAAGGATTAGAAAGAAAGAGACGAAAATGATATGAAAATGTAACTAAATAATCTAGACTATAAAACTGAAACTCATAATAATGGATTGAGAATGAACATAGGTGTAATTGGAAAGTTGAATATCCCTAAAATAAGCTCTAAAATCCTAAAATGATAAATTTTAATGCACACTAGGAATAATACACTAGTTGGGGCGATTTAGTCCTAGTTTAGGGTTTCAGGCTGAAACTAAAATCTACAACTGTTAAACCAGGATCTACATAAAATGTTTGAAAACTAGTATACTCAGACACATTTTCCAAAAGTGGAAATTTAGTCCCAGTATTAGGGTTGATCTAAACCTATGTTATCCTCTAATGGTCTCCTATAGCTTCTCTCCCTTCCAATCTTCAAGTCTAAAATTTTGAATTCTGACTTGTAGGTTACTTTCCTTAATCTTGCAAGGAAGGTGACAACTTTGACAATTTTGTAGCTTTGGAAACTTTCTCCAATACTCCTCTTCAATGGATCTTCAACCTAAATCTACAAATCACACATCAAAGAGAGGGGAATTTTTTTTTTGTTAGTTGATAGGTCTTTTCCTTGGTCAAACCCCATTTTGGTATCAATCGTTAAAATGAAATCAAATGGAATGAAGGAATGATGAATGAACAAATAGACCATATTTCAACTCACCAAAACCTTGCAACAGCCTTGAAACAAAGGTTGCAATCTTGAGTGAAATTTATAGCATGTATATAGATCTTAACTCTTGATTGTATGTTATGGATCTTGACTTAAATGCTTGCTTGAATCATGAAATACCTACATCACAAATGTTAGTTGAAAAACACAAATGATGCATGATGACTTTGACATGATGCTTGAATCTTGAATGTAGCTCCAAAATTCTTGATAATAAACTCTTGAATGTTCTTGAATTCTCTTGTGATCATAAACTTGTTATAGGAATTCCTTCATCAACTTGCAAGGAGAAAATATGTGAAATAACATTGTATTTATACCTTTTATGCCAAATTTCTTGAAATCACAACACTACAAGTTGAGATCAAGTCCAAGATAAATAAAATCCCACCAAGAATTTGAATTTAAAATAGTTCAAAGCTAAGCATGACTCATATGCCAATTGGGGCATATGAGTCCTAGTAGCCTAGGCTTGAGACATAAATTTCAAGAAATGTTCCAAATTCAGGATCAAGCCTCAAAACTTAGGTGGGACCCATAAACCTAAGGTGGTGTATGAGTCCTAAATAACAAAATCTAGGACATACAATCGAAAATCACTAAAGTATGATTGGTTATTAGATATGTGTCAGGATCATCCTTAGAAAGATGCATTAAATAAGGCTTGTGGATGCAAAATAGGACCAAATAAGGCATATAAAGAAGCCAAATTTTAGTAGGGAGGGCCCAAAAAAGTGTAAAAATGTAAAGGGATACATTTTTTCTACACTAAATTTAGACCCCTCTTTAGTGAGAGGAGGAACTTGTTTCAAAATCACAATAAAGTAGACAAACTCACATCAAGAGGGGTTCAAGTGTATCAATGCTAGTGAGATAGGAAGAAAATGATCAAGAGGGTTGCACAAACCCCCAGGATCAAGATCTTATGAAAAAATCACATAGGATAAAAAGAAAACACATGTAAAAAATGTAAGGAGCAACAATAAGGTACAAACATACACTGCCAAAGACAAAGAGAAAGAAAAATAAAAAAGAAGGGGTGGATCAAGCCTCAATTTTTTGTCCCACATGTTGTTGATCAGATCTAAGCTATTTTTCCAAAAACATGTACAAGTTGAACATGATGTCCACTATGCAAATCAATACATGCTCAAAAGGGCTAGTGGAACCTCAAGCTATCAACTAGGTGAGCCCCAAATGAGACACATATGCATGTGGCTAGTATGTGCTCACACAAACAAGGAAGTGGTTATGGTAAAGTAACGCCTAAGTTTTTCTCCCATACATAAAACCATAGCAAAGCCATACCTTCTAATAACTTTGATAAGGTGCCACACAACATGAGTGACCAAATTCATGAGGCAAGAAAATATTTGTATGCTTGACACCCATGAATGAGCAAGATGGCTCCATAGGAAAGCAAAGTGTTTTATGCAAGGTGACCATATAAAATATATTGTAAATGCAAAAGGTAGTGTAAGGAATGTTCAAAGGAGTTTTTCTTATTTCATGTAAGGTCTTAACTTAGGGAACAATGTTCCTAATACATCCAAGAGAGGACCAATCGAAGAATAGAAGATTCACAACTTAGTGGATGCAGTGTGTCGCATCAAGCCACCAAGAGGAATACAATATGCTAAGAGAGATCACACTCTTGAAGGACATCACACCCAATGTCACCAAAAGGAGAAATATGCATCACATGAAGTAAGAATAACACACAATGAAACATGAGTTGCAAAATAATAATTCCAATGTATGGCCCCACTTTAAAGAAATTACTAAATAGGTCATACTGTGAGAAATTACTTTAAATACTTAGCAAATGATAAATGCTAGAAAGACATGAGAGCTTATTTGGAAAGCCCTATGCCAAGTCATATGTTTCCAAATGAAGTTATGTCATGAAAAGGGGTTTCCCCCAAAATGAAATCTCAAAATCATTCCTCAAACACTCATGGAATAGGAAGAATGACACAAAGAGATAAAAAGAAAAGAAAAGAAAAATCATTCAGGTCAACATGGAAGAGACCTAAATGTATCAACACCTTGCCTCATCTGAAAAAGGAAAACACAAGACAAAGAAAATAAAAAGGAAAATATTTTATGACATAGAGAAGAATGTAAATACAAATAGAGGAATGTTGCAAAGAGAGGGATACATCAAATGGAATGATACAGGGCATCACGTTACACACATGCAATCACACATGAAAAAAGAAAGAAAAACTAGTAAGGCACATGTGATTCAACCTCTAGTAGATCATCCACATATAAATATTGTTCATCATATACGAAAGGTAGGTAACTAGTCAAAGGGACAACAAAAAGTGTCAAAATAGGGTCATCACCAAGTTCAACACTCTTCCAAGGAGAATTATCATTTAAGCTTATAGAAGCTCGGAAAACAATGTATTCAATTCATTATGCACTTCTTCATCAATTTTAGGAATATCATCATCATCATCCAAGTTAATCACAATGGGTGGTCGAATGATAATGTCCAACAAAGGATTTAGCTCTTGTTTTGGTTGCAATATAGGATCTTTTTGTTGTGGAAAAGAGGGAGACTCATCGTGTATCGCTTCATTCAAGTTTGGATGTTGATTTTATTTTCTTTTTCTTTTTTTAACCTTCGAACAAGAGCATGAAATTTGCACCTATGCTCTCTATCATTTCTAATTATTTTTAAGTTGTGTTTTTGTAGGAGAAAGTTTATCAACCATAGGTTTCTTTCCTTCCCTAAGGGGAAGAATGGAAGGAACCATGGGGGGTTGTTCAACCGCTTTCTCTTTAGCTTTCTAAATTTTTCTTTTTATCTTAGGAGGTGTGACATGATTGTTTTAGTTATCTCTTGGTCATTTGTAGGAGATAGGAAAAGTATCTATCATTGGTTGGTATTGTTTACTTGGAATATCTTTTGGTTCAATCATAGATTTGAAAAGTATTGGAGGTTCAATTATGGGTTAAGGCATGTTTCTAATGGATATTTTTCTATTCATTTTTCCTTAAAATTTTGATATTATTTGAAAAATAAGTCCTCACAAGGTTTTACACGTTCCATATGCTCGGGCCAAAAAAAAATCCAATGAAAAATTCCCACAAGAAGACATAGGATTAAAGCCACTATGGTGCATGGTAAATATTTCATTGTCAAAGGGAAACTTTAAATATTTATGCATGATTGATGAGACAACTTCCATGGAGTGTAGCCATGGTTAACCAAGCTTCACACAAAATTGATCCAATGTTGGGATGATGGACAATGACACATATAATTGTTTCAGTATGATTTTTAAAGGAAGGGTGATTGATCCCATCATACGACAAGAAAAACCAATATGTGTTTTCATCCATGCTTTTGGTTTATCATATGTTTCTTGATAGAGTTCATGCACAAGTAAGAATTCTTTAGTGATCACATTCTCTCCACAAATGGGATCAAACTAATATACCATTAATGGGCTTGTCATTGATTCGTCTAGCTATGGAAAGAGGACCATTAGGTGCATTTATAATGATATCTTTAGATGAGAAAGCAATGTCAAGAGGCTTTTTAACTCTTATGATGTATAATTTCGATCAATCCAACCATATCATCCATATAAATTTATTTAGTAGAATCCATAGGACCTTTTTCAATAGTATCCATAGGATCTTGTTCAATAATATCCTTGTTTTCATCATCTATGTCAACATTCATCACATTATTCTTCTTAGTTTCAATTGCTTTTAGAAAAGAAATATCATGGTTATCCATAGGGTTGGAAAATATTTGAAAGTTTTGGTTAGGAGGGTCAACAGACTTATTTCCTTGATCACTAACACCTCTAATTTGAAGTTGACTAAAATCAACGAGGTGTTGCAAAATATGTTTAAGATGCTTACAATGTTTTGTGTCCTGTCCATTTTTTTAGTGAAAATGATAATAATAAGTTGACATAAAGCTCAGAGGTAAAGGATCATTAGGATCAAGTGTTTTAATGAGAGGTAAGGTGATCATTTTCTATTCTAGAAGTTGTAACATTGTGTTATGAAGGGTATTGGGTAAGGGAGTAAATTGTCTATTTGGATCCCCAAATGTAAAAGGATTTGTCTTCTTTATAGCAGCCACTCAAGTATCAACATGTTGAGTTGGTTGAGGGGGATTTAGTTGAAGGAATCCTTTATTATATTTTATAAAAGGTTGATAATTATGTGCCATAGAAAAATGGCCCTTGACATTTTCATGGTATTTTAGGTCTTTCTTCATGATGCTTGATCTATTTTTCTCTAATTTAATGTTACAATGTGGCTTAAACATTCACAATAGATCCTTAAAATTCAAATTATGGTGTCTGGTGAAGGTGTTGTGAAGTGTTGTAAACATTTCTACACTTTTCTAGACTCTATTTAGTACAATTTACCTAAAAAATCACCTTTTAATCACTTATAAAGTCCTATTTTGAAGTGTTGTAAAGTCTTGTAACAATATTTCATGCTTTTATATGCTTAATTTCATTATTTTCACCTTTCTTATGATTTATTTGACCCCTTTATGCCCTTATAGGACTTAATTAAGTGTGTTTTTGAATGCAAACCTGGCAAACAACATTAAATGCAAGATAATTCTCAACACCCACTTTCAAGTCCAAGGTGAGACCCATTCGCCATGGGTGGAGAATGAGTCCCTCTTGGCTCCAAATTCAAAATCTTTCAAATTTTCTTTCGGGTTTTTATTTAAAATCACCTTATGTTGGCCTGTGATGAGGTATCTTTGGGTTACTAAGGCACAAGTGTGTATAAATAAGTGTTTTTACATCCATTTTAGGCCCCATTCATCAAGTTCACTAATTCACTCATTCATTCAAGCATTTGAGCACCTTGCATCATTCAATCAAGCATCAATCAAGTATCTTGGAGTAGCCATTGATATATCTTTAGATTTATCCAACAAGGTTGGTGAGTTTAGGACATTTGCATGTTGTTTATTCATCTTTCCTTGTTCATTTCATTCAATTTCTTCATTAAGGGTTTGATTACCAAAGTGGGATTTGACCAAGGAAAATCCCTATAACCTAACCCTTAACCATTTTTCCCCTTTTGTATGTGTGTTTGCAGACTTTTGTATGAAAATTTATCAAGAAATTAGGTGTTGAAAGGTGGTCAACAATTCAACAAAGTGTTTCAAGTCAACTACAACCTATTTCAAGCTTGGAGACAACCTATAGACCATTCTCTGCAGATTTGTCTCTGTCAACCCGACAAGCAGACAAGCTCAAATATGGTGCTACAGAATTGGTCCTTGATTTCATAGAATTTTGGAAGAGGAATGATTCACCATTAGTGGTGAATGAGTCCCACCTTAAGGGTGGAAAGTTAGATTTTGCAAATTCCAGATCTCGACACTTAGAAACCTGTTTCTAGAAGTTTTCATCAAAAGTAGGACTAATTCACCGTCAGTGGTGAATGAGTCCCACTAGTGATTTTCAGTGATCTCTTTCAGCATTCAAAACACTCCAGAATCTTCATCAAACTCCTGGGTGCACTCTATTTAGCCCTCTTCCATTTATGTTTTGCATTTTTCATGTTTAGTTCATGCTTTCATATCACATTATGTTTTCAAATATTGCATATTTCTTAGGTTTTGCATTCAAAATCAGTCCATTACTTAGCTTAGTTGCATTTAGATCATCTCATTTAGCCTTAATAACATCATAGACATCTTAATTTGAGTGAACCACATTGACTTTTTGGGAGGTTTATCTCTCTCCTTTTAGGTGAAACATCCTAACAGTGCAAGAGTAGCCTATAAACCTCACACCCAAAAATCTATGGTTCAAAATATTTTTATTTGTGGATTCAGACTTCTCAAGACTACTATAGGTGGGTTTTGTTTCATGACAACTAACCGAGTTTTCATAATTGTGAGGGGCAGTACAAAAGTATATGAAGGAAGGAAACTTCGTCATGCCAAGCTTATCTTGTATCTTAGTTTGCAAGTTATCAATGAACATTCATTGAAGGTGAGGATTGGGAATCTTTACACTGGTTTGGGAATAAAGTGATTAGTAGTGTGAAATGAAGTCAATAACTTTTTCATCATCCTTTTGCTTACATCTCATCAAATTAGCTAAGATCATCTTATGGTCATGTGCACTTGGAAATGGTTTATAAAGGTTTCAAAAGGTTTATTGAATGAATGAATTGAGTTATTCAGTAATGAGGAAAACTATTCTAAAGCGGTATCTTTCAAGGACCTAGGGAAAATCTTAGCCAAGAGCTTATCCTCAAGGACAAAATCACTACATAAGGTGGTGTAAGCAGAAACATGGTTAGAAGGATCTCCTTTCCCCCATATTTATCAAATCTAAGAATCCCTATACCTTGTAGTATCAACGTTCTCAATATCTCCAAGGATAAGGTATTGTTTTTGACATAGTATGTAGGTTGGCCATTTTGATTTTGGTTTATGGTGGAATATTTATTTTGAAGGAATGAAACATTTTGTAAAATTTGATTACGGATGGTATCATTGGTTGTTTTTTGAGATGGAAGTGAATATGGTTGAGGTGTATGTGTGTTTGAGGTGGGAGTGAATGGAATACTTATGGGAGGTAAAGTGGTAGGAGATATCACGTGCGATGCCAAAAAGGTACTAGGATTACTAATGGAAATACACAAGGTAGGAAAGATATTACTAGTAGGTTGCATCATTGTTGTAACTAAAGGATTGGTATAGCTAGGAATAGAGGCAATGGTTGTAGGAGGAGGAATTTGGGTTCCTCCTTGACTTTGGACATTGTTCAGAGGTTGAGCACAAGTAGTCATTGAGGTAAGATATTTTCCAAAAATTTGAGCTAGGTTACACACAAGTTCTATTCCGTCTTCACCTCCAATCATGTGATGTATGTTATCTATGGTAGGAATAGCAATGTTGGAAATTTTTTAGTACTCACTTGATGTTGTAGGTTTTCTAACTCTTCATGGATTTGGATTGTATTTTCTTGAGGAACAATAGAAACCATTGTTTCAACACTTTTCATACTACTTGAAGGTAAAGAGTTGTTAAGGGTATGGTCCATATCTAGTGAACTAGTGTCAAAATTATAAGTGAAAGAGCTAGATAACCCAAGATCCACAACGAGTGTGGTATCATGGGATGACATGATTATCAAATTTTATCTCACTATAGTATTAGAAATAGGACACCAAGTTGTAAGCTCATGCAAAGGACAATCAATGAATGCAAGATAAATGTAATGAACACAAGAATGATATTATTTAATTCTAATTCAAATGAAATTAAGCTATATGTAATGAAATGAATTAAATAGAAATCAAGTAAATTGAAATAGAAATCTAACAACAACAAATAGAAGAACAAAAATAGGGTTTTTAATGCTGTAAAATATAGATTCAGATCTAACACAAGACTAAATCATCCAAAGGGGTGTATGAGTCCTAGTTAGAGTTTTTCAATACTTTAGATGCTGAAAAACACAACATAAAACTCCCAAAAATCAGGTAAAACAACCTATATTTGGACTAAATCGCCTAGAGGGGTGTATGAGTCCCAGATGAGGGTTTTAACACTAAAATCAGAATTTTTTTAGTGAATGTTAGGTTTCTAACTTGTATGTAGTATAAAATATGTGAAATTATCAATTTCAAATGAAATTCAATGATGCATGATGCAAAAATGCAACCTATATGCAATTTCATTAATGCAAGATTTAGAAGGGCCATAAATGCATATTAACTAATGAAATACCTAATGCCAACTTAATGTAAGCTATATCTAGGAATGAAATGCACTCCAAATAAAAAATAAGGTGTACAAAGGCTAGGTTCACCAAAATGAAATGAATAAAAAAAAATTACCCACCTTTTAGGAGATAGGCAACTTAGGGGACCCTATTTTTCTCTAGTTTCATTCAAGAAAACCTCACAAAGATATCAATCTAATGGTGTGATTGAGAGGAGGGGTCTACTATAAGGTCTCCAGGGCTATCATTAAAGATAGAAAGGTGGTTCACCACTAAGAAAAGGATTAGAAAGAAAGAGATTCAAATGATATGCAAATGTAACTATGTAATCTAGATTATAAAACTCAAAATCAAAATAATGGAATGAGAATGAGAAGAGGTGCACCTAGAAAGCTAAAGATGTCTAAAATAAGCTCTAAAATATTGAAATGCTTACTTTTAATGCAAATTGGGAATCATACACCAATTGGCATGAATTAGTCCCAGTTTAGGTTTTCAGGTTAAAATCAGAATCTACAATTGCTAAACTAGGGTCTACAGAAAAGGTCTAAAAGCTAGTATACTAGGATGCATTCACCACAAGTGGAAATTTAGTTCCATAATCAAAATTAATCTAAAACTATGATATCCTCTAATTATCTCTTATAGCTTCTCTCCATTCTGATCTCCAATTTTGAAAATTTGAATTTCAACATGTGGGTGACTTTTTGTAATCTTGCAAAAAAGGTGACAACTTTGACAACTTTGCAACTTTGAAAAATTTCTCTAATCTTTATATTTAATGGATATTCAACCTAAATCTACAAATCACACATCAAAGAGAGGGGAAAATGTTATTTTGTTAGTGCATAGGGGTTTTCTTTGGTCAAACCCTATTTTGGTAATGGGTGCTACCACAATAGTTGTTTACACTTTCTAGAAGATCGTGTTTTTTGCTGAAATCACATATTTTATAAAAATATAATTATTTAAGCCTTGAAAATTTCCATTTAAAGGATTCCATTTGAAGAGGGTTTGATCAAACCACCTTAGACCAAGCCCCCTTGGATAGAGCCCTGCTAGTTTTAAACCATACCTATAATGGAGTCTCCTTTACACCTATCAAAATGCTGAGAAAAAATCACTTTTGATTTACCTTTTGGGGCATCAAATGAATTCATTTAATTTTTTTTTTGTAAGTATGTAGTCCTTATTATAAGCTTCCAAAAAGTTATAATTATAATTAAATTAAATTTTATTATTATATTTATTTTTTATTTCTTGTGAATGTAGGCTTTTCACTGAAAATCAACCTTTTTGTTTTACACATGTGGAAAAATAGAAGATTATCATTTTTTTTGAAAAATATAAGTGTGTCCTTGATCCAACAAAATAAAATAAAATTTCAATACATACAAAAAAAGTTGTGTTATACAGCCTTCCTATGTTTGAATTGTAATTGGTTTGACTTCAGAACTTGATTAAGGAAAAAATATTCCATAAAACACTATGAAACCAATTGGAAGCACCAGATATCAGTGTTACAAATCTAAATTAAAAGAAATAGAATTTAATCTTTCATGGAAAAAAAGTTATGTGTTATACGGTGAGTGTCACTCCTTAAAAATGGTGTTTACTCAAAAAAACTAGTTTTAAAAGGAGATGGAAAAAGAAGTGCAATATGATTCCAAATTTTTTGAAAAAAATATATTTAGAATCTACAAAAAAAATGTCGCAAATCGTCAGTTTGCATCATCTGGAAATTCCTCACAGTTTAAACACTATATGTGTCTGAAAGTGAAGATTTAGTTAGAAAAAATCAGTTCAGTGTTCAGTTTGGCCAAAAATCATAAACCAGTATTATGGGATCACCCTAATCAAACCTTGAAATGAAATCAAATAGAATGAAGGAATGATGAATAAAAAACTAGACTATGTTGCAACTCACCAAACCCTTGAAGTAAAGGCTGAAATCTTGAGTGAAATGGCTAGCATCAATATAGATCTTGACTCTTGATTGTATGTTATGGATCTTGACTTGAATTCTTGCTTGAATCATGAAATACCTACATCACAAATATTAACTCAAAAACACAAATGATGCATGATGAGTTTGACATGTTGCTTGAATCTCAAATGTAGGTCCAAAATGCTTGATAATTAACTCTTGAATGCTATTGTGATCATAAACTTGCTATACGAATGCTTTCATAAACTTGCTAGGACAAAATATGTGAAATAACCTTGTATTTGGGTGAAGCCACAATAGTGGTTTACAATTGAAGTGAGGAAGGAAAACTCGCAAAAAATGAATGCATGGCAAAAAACTGGATTTTAGGGGTTCGTACGAACCTATTGGTTCGATCGAACCAATTAGGGGTTCA
This sequence comes from Sequoia sempervirens, assembly GCA_007258455.2. Taxonomy (NCBI): domain Eukaryota; kingdom Viridiplantae; phylum Streptophyta; class Pinopsida; order Cupressales; family Cupressaceae; genus Sequoia; species Sequoia sempervirens. The sequence continues at coordinate 239,292,747 of VDFB02086081.1, forward strand.
GTAGAACCTAGGTTTGGCCGAACCCTCTTAATACTTTCCTACCAAAAAGGCCATCAAAACCCCTTATAGAAGGGGGGTTCAAATGAACCAAGGTTTGAATGAACCCTGGTTCGAGCGAACCCCTAGTGGTTCGCTTGAACCCCCTTTATTCCTCATCCCCCCTTGAGACAGAAAAAAAACTTGAATTTTGGCACTTCGAAGCTCAGTTTGAGGATGAAAATGGAGGAATATTCACAAACCCAACTGGAATCATGTAGTCCTCAGAACGATCTATCCAATGAATATAATTTTAATATGTTTTGGTTTTATTATGTATTTGATATTTTAGTTTTATTAAACATAGGTTTTTCATCAAAAATGAAGGTCTTTGTTCTGCACATGTGGAAAAATAGCAGATTATCAAAAAAAATGAAAAAAAAAATGAGTGCACCAGATATTGAAGTCCTTGATCCAATAGAAAAAAGAAAATTGAATTTTGATATATACAAAAAAAATTATGCGTTATACGGTCGCGCTATGTCTGAATTGTAATTGGTTTGACTTTGAAACTTGATTAAAGAAAAAATATTTAATAAAAAACTATCTAACCAAGTTAAAGCACTAGATATCAAAGTTATGAATCTAAATTTGAAAGAATTATAATTTTATCCTTCATGGAAAAAAAATTATGCGTTATACGATGTGCACCACTTTTTTAAAATGTTGTTTTTTGAAAAAAACCAGTTTTCATGGGAGATGGAAAAAGAAGTGGAATCTGATTCCAAAAATTTTGAAAAAAATATTTTTAGAATCTACAAACAAAATGTGACAAGAGTCTAGTTTGCATCATCTACAAATTCTTCATGGTTTAGCCACTATAGGTGCCCGAATGTGAAGATTTAGTTTTAAAAAATAATTTTAGTGTCCAGTTTGGCCAAAAATTGTAAACCACTATTGTAAGATCACCCATTTATACTTGATTATGCCAAATTTCCTAAAATTATAGCATTGCAAGCCAACATCGGATCTAGGAGAATAAAATCCTACCAAGAATTTCAATTTAAAATAGGTCCAAGATAAGAGGGACTCATACAAAAGTTGGGGCTTATGAGTCCTAGTAGCCTAGGCTTGGGACAAAAATTTCAAGAAATGTTAAGTTTTATGCCAAATTTAGGACCATGCCCCAAAACTTAGGTTGGACCCATATGCCCAAGATGGCGTATGAGTCCCAAATCACTAAATTATTATTGGTTATTAGATATGCATTAAGATCATCCTCAGAAAGATGCATTAAATAAGGATTGTGGATTCAAAATAAGACCAAATAAGGCATAAAGAAGCCCGATTTCAGTAGGGAGGGACCAAACAAGTGTGAAAATGTAAAGGGATACCATTTTTGATACTACAGTTTGCAAAATAAATTATCACCCCTCATGGGTGTTAGTATATCTAGTTCTGAAAGTTCACCTATATTAGAGTTGAATGATTCTTAGGTAACCCTTACATGCTACCTAAATACCCTATAGATAAAATAGTAGTATTGGACCGTTTCTAAGGAAAGTAATGGATTCCTATGAAGATTTCTTACAAGATCATTAGCAGGGAAAAATCAGATTTCTTGTCATTATAGGAGATTATAAGTATGGATCATCTAAAAGTGCCAAAACTGTAGAGAATGATTTCCTAGAATTTGCATTGGAATAATTCAAATCGCCTAGGGCTAAATATCATCCAATGGGGACACTTTCTAGACACATTAGTAAAAGGTTTGCTCATGTACCTCACCTAGAAGGCTACTGGAATTATTTTCTAGATGAATGTGAAGCTAGAAGATGATCATATCAGAGTTTTAAATTAAACCAAATGATGACTATGGGAACACATGATGTCCCATTACAATTGATTGAGGATGATGGAAATGTCATGAATTACATATATGACTCTGGTAGTATTTCTGGTCAACCCATTCAAGATCCTGATTGTAAAGATCCTGAGATCACATCACTAGAGGAAACCTCTAGGCTAGTAATTGAGTTCAAATAGATTTGGATAGACAAAAGTATCCATGTGCTAAGGGCCAATGGGGTGGTGATCTCATACCTACCTGAGAGAAAGAGAAAGAGAAAGGTAACTGATGATTTGGGATATGACGCCTTCCTTGGAAAGAAATGAAAAATTATAAAGGATAAGGCTCTCATTGAGAGTAGGGAAAGAATTGTTGAAACCACAAGTTAGGGAGTCTTAATTGCCTTACAAATGAAAAAAATCAACAAGGAGGTTAGGGCCATCCCAAATAATTTACTAAAAGCACTAGCAAGGGCATCTTCATCAACTACATTTTCTTGGGCTGACTATCTTACTCCAAAGGAAATAGTTAAAAAAATAGGTAAACACCTAGATGAGAGGATCAATGTCTTAGCCAATGGCTATAATGTTTTCTTCTCCTCCATCAGTAAGAAATTCTATGATGAGGAAAGCCATGAGAGATACATATTCACTTAATGAATAAGGGCTTGACATAACCATGGATCTCTCTGTGAAGGAAACGGAGAGGTGGAGCAACCTTGTAAAATAAATGAAAAGAAAGAAATAGCTAAAGACAACACCAAAACCCATGTTAGCTATTGAAAAGGAATCCAAAAAATAATACAACAAGACATTGGTAAAGTTTTGGGAATTACAATGGATTTACCCACCTAAGATGTGGAATCTTCAAAAGAAGAAGTGATCAAAGTAGAGTCCCAACTTCAAGAAAAATAGCCATGTACAACTTCTCAAATTCCCAATTTCTTGGAAAGAGATGAAATGGATATGTAGATAGATGTAATGAATATTTAGGTAATTGAGGACTAGCCTTAATACATGGAAACTGGCAAGGACACTACTTAAGAGCAATTCCATGAACCTGACCAGGAATAAGGCTTCAATAAATGTCAAGCTATTGAACCCATCAGAGTCACGAATGAAGAACATTAAGGTACTAAAAAAATTGATGTCCTAGAAAAACATGAACCACTCCCACAAGTGAGTCATGTTGAAAAGGAAAGTGGGAATGAAGAGGTAAGACTCAAACAAGAAGAACAGGGTCCAAGAAGAGAAGAGAAAATAAACCAAGGTTGTTTACAACAAGAAGATAAAGTGGTAAAAATATATGAAGTTGAAGAAGGTAGAGGCCATGTACTAGAAGAAAGAAGTTTTGAGTGATAGAATTGAAAAGAGCAAGAAGATCTTGAAGAGGTAGGAATAAGTAAATACATGCTTGACTAGCTAGCTAAATAATTAGTGCCACCACTACAAGTATAATTGGTGCATCTAGATTTCAAAAGTATAATGCATGAGATGGAAACAACAAGGCCTAAGGCCAAGGATAGATTCATACATGTCATTAGGAAAATTTTAGACGGTGGGAATGTTCTCTAGGTAGCTACTCCTTTTAGAGAAATGGATAATCATGAGGCTAATGCTCGAGATTATTAGATATCAAATACATAACGTCATCATACACATAGCTCAACCAAGTCAAACATTAACATAATTTCCACCTAATCTAGTTTTGATGCCCAAGGAACAAGTGGATGCAATTAAAAAAATGAAGCACAAAATGAGTTTTTTTAATGACTAGATAGAGAACTTGATGTAATAGGGTGAGGAAGTATAAAGGAAGCAATAGGAAAATGCAAGGAAGCTTCCTATTGGCTCAAAAATTCTAAAGAGCTAATGGATAATTCCAAATATTGCATGGGGAAAAATTATATGGAAGTACAACGACTTGAAGCTATTCAAATAACATAAACCTAGTTATTGTTAGAGAAAAAGGTGTTAATGGAACAAGATGTTCTAAAGCTGGAGACTTGGAGATGAAAAAGATTCACTACTAAAGTGCATGAAGGAGCTAGAAAAGGTGGTAGTTAAGAGAAAAAAGATGGTGGAAAAATAATCACACCTCAAAGAAATGCTTACATATCAAATGTGTAATTAGGATAATTGGGGACAAGATGATGTTGAGGTAAAAGAATTCAGAGATTTTCCTGAGAAGATGATTAATGACCCCATTCAATCATTAAATGAAGAAGCCATGGAGGAAATTATTAGGTATCAATATCACATGGTAAGGTATGAGGTTGACATAGCTTAGAGAAATGAAGTTATAAAGGCTATGACTGAAGACTATGCACAAGAGGAGTTTAGTTGGAAAATGATCCAAATTCCCCGAAATAAGACATAAATTAAGTTTTAACTGCTTTTAGGGAATATAGGCTTAGAAAGCAAGGAGATGAACTTGTGGAAGAAATATCTGAAGGATAATAGTGGCTAACTAGGGAAAAGGAAGACTCAAGTTTTTGATCTATTTCTATAATTACAAGTTTTTCCCAACTTCCACCAATGGGTATTTTTCCCAACAACAAAACTCATCATCCAGATCAAGAGTTTTGAAAGAAAGTGTCAAAAACTTGTTCTAATGTTTTTGAAGACTGAGATAACCTGATAGGATTTACCCATACTTTCTAGGCATTTAGATAGTAGTGATGAAAGTCAAATGCAAATTTTGACTTTGTCTTTGATGACCAAGACAAATATCTTCTAAGTGCTACTAGTGACCTTGTGCCACATGTTGTTTATTGATTGGCTTATTTTCTCTTTTCCATGTACTTTTTGAATTTGATTGTTGCCATGTGATCTATAAAAGGAAGAGTGTAATTATTTTTCAAGGATCAAAAATTGTTGAAACAAATAGACTAAAGACAAAACATTACCAATTTTATATTTAAGTCATGTTTTCTATTCACACTTCCAGTAAAAAAAATTATATTTATAGTAGAGATTTCTATTATCAATAAAATTTGAAGGTTATTTCCAATTGTAAATCTTACATAAATGTATGTTGTCTACTCCTATCACAATAGTCAATTTGTTGTACTATACTTGGGTGAATTTTGATACATTATTTCAATGGTGAATGATTCTTTTTAAAACTCTTTGCATTATTTGTATGTAGTTGTGAAGCAATATGATGAAATAAAAATTAGTTAATTCTTTGGTTTAGTAGTTTCTCTATAAGTATGTGTATAATAATTGGGAGTTTTTAATTTCTTAGGCCAAGTTTTATCCTCTTAAATATAATCTTTTAGCAATTTTCTTTCTAAATGACTTGGAATACTAAAAAGTAAAAGGTAATGCATGTTCAATTTGTTAAATCTTCACATTAGTAATATTTTTTAAAAGTTAAAAGATTTCTTAAAACTAGTAGGCCCCTTATGTTTAACAATAATTACACAATGACCCGTGAGTGAGCCTAGTGGGTCAAGAATTGACATTCCCCAACCTTGGGATAGCTAAGATTCTGTCTAACTAGGAAATGTAGTGATTCTTTCAATAAAGATAGGTTCTCTTGTTCAAGTGGAAAAGATTTATCTAAATTTTTTTGTCCCTTAGGAGAAACTCCTAGAGGGTCCGATACTTTGGTTCTAGATCTTTCAATGCCACCTATGTCTCTAGTCGAAGTGTCGGTGGTCAAAATTATTCCAGAAACTAAAGGGTGGAAGGATATTATAAGCAATGGTAAACGAAGCTCAAACCCTCCTCCTCCTCTTGAGGAAGAAGTCATTACTTCGGGAATGGATTTCTCTATCTTTGATATGGTCAATGATAGGATTATCTCCTCCATGGAGAATGTTGTTGTGGGTCATTTTCTTTCCTTCCATCCCATTGCTGATATGGTTTAAAGATGGGATACTACTAAATGGTACCTCAAGGGAAGTGTTGGAATCTGCGCTATGTTAGAATCTTCCTTTTCAAGTTCATGGCCTCAAAAGATTTGGTTTTAGTTCTTTCTTTTGGTCCTTGGGTTTATGGAAAACATAGTTTGGCTTTATGTTGCTGGAATTCAGGTTTTTGATGCTGCTGTGGATCTAAATAGGTCAGCTCCAGTTTGGATACACCTACCTGGGTTACCTTTGGAATACTAGGATGAATCAATCTTCAAAAGCATTGGTAATTCCTTGGGGCAGTTCATTACTTCTGACTCCATCACCAGATCTAAGTCCAGGTTAGTGTTTTCCTGCTTTTGTGTGAACATTAGTGTGAATAAGACACTTCATAACTCTGTTAAGCTTTTCTCTAAGTTTGATACCTGAGTCCAACCTATGTGCTATGAAAATTTTATGGTCTATTGTCAAAAGTGTGCCAAACCTAGTCACCTTATCTCTAATTATAAGTCCTCCTTTAATAAGGAGGCTAACCTGGGAGATTCTACTACTACTATGGCTAACTCTCCTAAAAATGATGATTTTATTATTGGTGATTTGGAAAAATATTCCTCACTATACTTGTTTGAACCCCCTAACTCTGGTGTTCCTCTGCCTAGGTTAGAGACCAATGTAGATATGGCTTTAAGCCTTGCTAATATTTCACTGGTTGGGAATTCAACATATGATAAGGTGTTTGAGATAGCAAATCCATCCTCTAGCCCAACTCTTGGGGGTGATTTTCTTGTTGGTGGTGCCTTGTTGGAAGTGGTATCAGTGGGGACTAGTCAGAATATGGGGGAAGAGGGTGAAATCTGGGAGGATATGGGTATTGGAGATATGTCAGCTTTCAACTTTGAGGATTTGAATATGGAGAATGTAACTGAAGAGGATAATTGGGTAACCCTAAAGGAAAGAGGGAGGAAGAAAAAGGTGGATATGGTTGGAAATTCCAAGCCTAGAAGACCAAGCCAGAGACTTATGAGGCTAAGAGAAACCACAAATGAGATATCCATTGGTAAACAAAGGACATTGGATGTATCCTCCAAGAAAGGTCAAAAATAAAGGTCACGTCTTGGAATGTACGAGGGTTGAACAAATCTCATAAGAAACTTGCTTTAAAAAACTATTTTAGAACATAAGGTAGATGTGTTACTTTTACAAGAAATCAAGATGAAAAAAGCAAATTTTGATAATGTTGCAAAGTACTTATGGCCAGAGGCCACTTACTCCTATAGTGATGCTAAAGGGGCTTCGAGGGGTCTTGTTGTGCTTTGGAACCCCTCTAGATTTAATGGATCCAAACTATTCTACTACTAGAGTAGTGTGGGTGTTTC
>VDFB02086081.1:239299906-239403023 GCA_007258455.2 Sequoia sempervirens
AAATTTCACTAATTTATGTCAAATCCTAGCTAACTACAACTATCTATATGTTAGAAAATATGCATAAATTAAAATTTAGCAATAGAAAACTTAATCACCAAATTTAAATCTAAATTTAGAAACATTAGTTACCACCTTTATGATTAAATTTTATGGAAACTACTAAAAATTTCCTGCTAGAAAATTTTATTTGATGACACTACATTTCATTAATAGATCAAAATATCATGATTACCTGTAAACACGATCACATTATACTGCATTAAATTTTCACACCTTATTCTACACATATTATTCTCTCAACTTAATCAGGTGATGACATTTACTAATCTACTGACTTCATTTTCCTGTATATTATGCACATATAAGCACCTCCATGATTAATACATCTCTTAAAAAAAATGAAATGACCACTATTAATTTTGAAATCTTCAACTTGCTTGATTCACAATCTTTGTACTGGTTAGATTTGAAGCAATTTATCACAAAATATGTGCAAAGAATTAATTTGATTTAACCTTTGACTCTTAAGATAATTATCTAGCTACCAACTTGCTTATGGTTTCCAAAAAAAAAAAATTATTCACTCAAGGCAACTATGTACTGCAACTTTCTTATGACTATAAATTTTTCATTTCTTCTCAAATTCTTCACACTTTCTTTCTAGCTTTCTTGTTTTATTCATGTAATTTTTCTCTTTGCATTTACATTTACTTCTTGGCCATGGACACTCCAATTTGCATAGGTTGTTCTCGCCGACAGAATCTATTCTTAGGGAGCATCACACCACAAAGGTTTGAAAATGTTTTCTTCATTAGGACTTCCATTTTCACTATGCCAAACTTGTGCTTAGTCCTTGAGGAAAGATATGTTGAATCCAACCGCTACTTTCACTTCTATTCTGATGTGGCTTCTCACTTTGTAGTGTAACTTTTGGATATTGGGCTACCTGTTGAAGATGTTCACACTACTGCCAACTTGATAGTGAAGCCTAAATTCTTGGATAATCTAGATACCATTTTATCTGTTGCACATCTGACCATTGGGATTCCCTCCATGCATGATATTCCTTAGCTCTTGGAACATAGGGAAGTGGTTTCACTTTGGCCTTTTCTTACTGATCTCCATATCCAAGACATTGAATTTCACCGAGAACTCACCTATATAGGGTATTTATCCTCAATAGAAGAGGTGTCCCACATCGATTGAATGGCTGCTACTGTCTCCAACTTTTCTCACATCCTTTTTTGACTTTTTTGATCTTTTGAAACAAGGATTTTTGATGTTTCATGTATATATGTGACACACACACACACAACTTTTTGGTGTGTCTAAAGCGATTTTTACTATGCATGGTTTTATTATTTCACTTTTCATAGTTCAATTTTATGAATTTTTGAATTAACTCTCATGTGTAAGATAGGTTTAAGGAGAATTTTCTAATGTAGAGGCTAGACAAAAGAGGAAAACAAAAATGAAAAGACAAAGAAAAACCTACATAAAGAAAACAAACCCTAACTACCCTAACTCTAACATATTGAAAGATTATCTTTGATAAAGAAATTTATTTCAATTTTTTCAACTATTTCTTCTATAGTTTTTCTACGAATTATTGTAGATTTATATTTAAATTCAATTAGCAAAAATTCCAATATTCTACTGTAATAGTGAATTATCTTAAATTTTTTGTGTTTAATAATCATATATTCAAAAGCGTACTTACCAATGACTTGGCTCATATGTATGAAAATGAACTCATTAGAGATCAATTGCACACATTTTTTCTTATGTGACCATACTCTACCTTCTCCAAGCCCTGGTCCATTTCCATGAATGGCTATGTACATTTCTCTGCTTTCTTCTCCTCTGAAAATATTCATGTCTTCGGCCCTGTCTTCACTTTGCATTTTGTTAGACAAAGATATATCACTATTTATATTGTTATTAGAGAGAGAACAAGTTAAAGTTTGAAACTCTTTATCTTGTATAAAATTAGAAAAAATTCTTTTTATAGCTTGTGAATTTTCAACTTAGAGCAAAATACATGTATTTCCCATTTGATTTTCTCCCTCCTTCTCATTATCTGTATTTTTGACATATAAAGGGAATGATGATTCATCAATGTCATTTCCTCGTTTGTGATGAAATATCTCTAAATCTCAAAATTCTTGCCTATTTCCCTACAAAACATTAGGATTTTCTTTATAATAATCATAGTTTTCCAACTATTTGATGTATTAGTTAAATTTTTTATATTTCCAATTCCACTAGGGTTAAACATTTTTCTTGTTAACAATTCCTTTCTTTTAGTAGTTAGAACCTCTTATGTTAATGAAATTACTTTACTTATGCCCAAATTTACCCTACTTAAAAAAAATTCACACTTGAGTTCACTGTGATTAGTTGTATCATGAATTCTACACTCAGTGATTCTACCAAAAGTGAATAAACTTAAAGGATACAATTTCTGGTTAAATTTTTTCCAGAGTTTTTCAACTTCCATATTGAAAAGCCAACCTGCACTCATTTCTCACTTACAAACACTTCACTAAACTCAGGACTAATATTTCAAAGTATAGCCCTCCAATTCAAAATAATAAGGCCTCAAATATCAAAGATGGCCCTACTTCTAGTGCCAGTTCTTGTTGACAACAATTTTACTCGTAACAAATAGCACAAATAAATTCTTCATAGACAAGACCGCAAAGAGCCTATCCTTTTTGAAAGATATGGAACAAAGACAACATAAAGGGGAATTCTACTTTAATTGGAAAATATTGGCTCTATTTCAGTCCCAGGTCTCTGATAACCAGGTCATAATTGAAATAGGGTCGCTCTCGGGTACTGATGTGATATTTTTTGTTAATCTCCAAGGGACTTCTATTTTGGATTAAATATTTTAGGCATTGGATTTTCAATTAGATCATAAAAAAAAGCATCATGGAATCAAAATATTTGCAATATTATTTCATGAACATCACAAATTCTTTGCTATCACTTAATTAGATTTAGCTTTAAGCATTTAGAAATTTCATGGAAAACAACAAATTTTCAATTAAATTTCATCCATTCATTCAAATTATGGAACATTTTCAAGAAGTTAAACATCTACTCTTAAGTAAAGCATAAAAAAGAATGAAATTAAAAGTTTCTCTGAGTTATTCTCCATGCATGCCTCTAAGAATCAACTAAAATAGAGTGAATGACTTTATACTTCACCAGATTGCTTCACAACTACATAAAAAATGGTGCAAGCTTCTAAAGAGAGGGGTTTCGGGTATGTGTAGGATCATGGTGGGCCAAAAAGTAGCGATATGATGGGTATGTGTAGGGTATGTGGTTGAAAATTTTTTTTACCCAAAATTGATGAAACAAAAAGGGTTTTTAAAGGAGATTCTCAGCTTTCCACCAATATAAATTATTCTTTACTTTGAATTTAATAAATAATTATTATTCATTTTGTATTTGAACTACGACTAAAGTCCTGATTGATAGGCTGATTGAAAAACATCTATAGATTTCAAATGGTAACACATTTTTTGAATCTAAAACATGCATCACATTCTATGATTCATGTACTATAGGATTAAATTTTTTTTTATTAAATTTCATGAAGTTTTAACCAAGTTAAGGTGGTTACACTTATGATTTTTTATATTTTTTAAAATTTGTAATAAAAAATTCATAATTAATTATTTACTTGGAAAAAAATTCACATCGGGACATGAGTCCTCTACTTCTCTCTAAAATACTTATAAAAAATATTATCATTTATTATGGTTAGGGTGGTTAGACAGACACCTACTTCTTGATTTTTCCCTAAAATTTAAGTACTACTTCATTGAAATTTTAAATTTTCAACAAATAGATTTAAAAAATAAAAATAAACCTAGTAGTTTAGAAACTACATTCAATTTTCTACAAATTCAATTCTTACATATTTTTGAAATAATATAGATAACTTATTCAAATTTTTATGTCAAGTTGCCTAACTTTTATTTTTCTGGAATTTTTCGCCACTTAAGGGCCTATTTTTTCCATGATGATCCTGCACATACCCTTTCATTTATGGACACCGAGTAGGTTATGTATGCACTATTAAATGACACAACATACTATCTTGTTCGGCTAAACTAACAAAACTAGCTACAAAAGATATTGAGATAGGTAGTTATGCAGAGCATCCAACAACAACACCAACAACATCATTTCATGAGGGTAAATCAAACCCAATTAGAATAAGGAGAAGATCAAATATGTAGTCATCAAATTTTCACTTAGCTTCATCAAAACACTTTCAGTCTTCCAATCTACACAACTTCAAGGCATCAAGTTAGCATTCCAACTTCAAAAAACCATATGTCTTTATCAGTATTCCAATTGACTCACCCAAAGAAAAAACCATATTAGAAAACTTTGACTCAATCAATGAGATCCACATTATTCTCAACCACCATAAAAATGACATAACCCTGACTAGTGACACTTGAACAATTCATCCTCTCATTTATTCACCATGGCACTCACTTACTTTACAAGAAAATCAATCCATACCTTACCTTCATGCTATATTCAATCATCAATCCTTCAAGACACAAGGTTCAACAAGTTTTTGATTGAAATACTTCCATACATCATCAATAAAACATTAAATCTGCTTATTCTGTAGTCAAGCATACTCTGCTCTAAAACCCCAAAAACCATCATACGTGCCTTCACAACATTAGCCAGCATAAATACAACTCCCATACCACTGTGCAAACAAGTTTATCACAAATCCAAACACAATCATCACTGTTAAATTAGAGATTTGTCTATTGTGGGTTCAGAACACTATTTGTCAAATAGGATTCCATACCCTAAAGTGGGGTAAAACCTTCAATCCAATGAAAATCCCAAGAGCCAAAAATAAATTAAGAACCACTTTACTATCCTCTTCAATGTAACAAAATCTTTCATTAACTTTCCTTAAAGAAATTATCAGTTTCTTCAACTGTACACAAGAAAAGGGCTAGTAAAATAGGCTTTTTCTACAAAGTAGACCCCTTTTAATCTTCTCCAAACCATTAACCAAGTTCAAACAGTAATCCATCATATTGAAAAACTTAGGGTTTAAGCATTTTCAAGGATTGAAACACTTAGAATTAGACTGTTCTAACAAACCCTTGTTTGTAGGGTGAAAAACACCAAAAGATAGGGAGGGTTTCATGCATATCACCCTTGTAAAGCTCAAACACTGCAGCAATAGTTAAAAAACGCTTCAATATTCCTAAAAAATCTTTTGAAATCATCCTCCTAGCCCTGCACATGCAAATCCTTCAGTACCCTATTTGAAACCACCATAAATCAAGAGGAAAACTTAGAAATTAGCTTCAAATCAGCAACATAACTTCATATTCTTGATACCTCTGCATTCACAAACTTAACTACATTGAAAATATATAAAAAAAAACCCATTCCACCAACCATCGAATCCTACATTGGTGGAATGGACATTGTTTCTTATTAGACTCTCAAAACTACAGTGGGGAGATCACTACCCGGGTATAGGAAAAGTGGCTTTTTGTTCCTTTGCTTCTTGAAACTAACTTCAAATCTCTTTGAAAATGAAAACTAACTCCACCTAAATGATATCCCATAGGAATTTATCCTTTCATATTCCTAAACTATCAATACAAATATAGAAACAATGGAAAGGTTGCTGCTAACACATAAAATATGGAATTTTATTCAAAAGTTTGTTACAAGAATACAAAGATTGATCTCTTCAATGCCTTGCCATGCTTTTTATAAATTTTTCCTTCTTAGAAACTACCTGTTCTAACTTCTCATTGGTGAAAATACCCTTTTAACTCTTAATCTTTCTATTTTGATCAATTTAGTAGCTTGACAACATTGCATTATTGCAAGTTTTACATTGTTTTTCCACTTTTACCCACTAGAACTTACCCATGACCTTAAATTCATTCAAATAAGACCTTTTACATCATTTTTCCATTACAATTGTGATTGAATCATGAACTCATGACCTTTACAATGCCATTTTGAACATTCATTTGAAAAGCATTTGATGACTAAGATGCTCCTACACCAGGTAGCTATCCAATAAGCTCTGATATTAATCAATGTCTACATGCATACAAAGTTTTATGATAGAATGGTTCAAAAAAAAGGAAAAAAGAACAAAACTTAAAAAAAATTAATGCTCCTTTGACATCCACAAATTTTGAACTTAAAATAAAAAAGGGCGATCCTTTGGCCTTTTCTAGAACACAAGGCTCAAATAGGATAAGACAAATACATGAAAGGAAATCTGAGGGAAAAATCACATTAAGGAATGTGCAATTTAGTAACCAATAGGAGAATTGCAATCAAAGTAAATGGAAGTCAACTCTAATTACACATTGAAGCTCTTTGGATGTTAATCTTCAATCATCACCATGATGGTACTTCAAATCAGGATAGTGTGTAGGGACTTCCCATACATTCAAAATGAAAAAAGTGGAATTTTTTCCCCCACACATCGCTTGGCTTTGGTTCTACCGTTCTCGAGAATGTGCTTCCTCATAGGTTGGCATTATTCATCCACCACATGTGAAATTATGAGATCTTCAACATTCCTATAGATTCAAACTCCTCTGCCAATAGTATCCCAGAATAAGTGAACCAGAATGAAAATGATTCCATCCACAATTCAAGTTTTTCTAACCATCCATACCCAAACTTCACATCACAATATATCTCTTGCAATCACAATTTCTACACATTAAATCCCTTTAAAAGAAAGAAAACATTAATAACATCTGATGTAAATAAAACCATTATTCAAATGTTAGTACAAAGTCTCATAAATAACATGCTTTGTACAATATACTAAATCCATACATATATACCAAATTACCAGAATCATTAGATAATCTTAAAATTTTAAAATTTCATTTCACATTGCTTGCAACTTGGTACCTAGTACCCAGTATTTGGCTCTACCCACAAACTTTCCTAGACTTTGGTTATACTGGAACTTCATTTTATTGGACTCCACTTTACCAGACTTCATTTTACTAGACTAGAGCCTTCCATTCAAACTCGAATTACCTTTTCCTTTTCACATGTTTCTAGTACCCGATATCCCATGCCCAAAACAATTACATTACGAGGTACTTTATATTAAAGATTTCTCTTTGCTCTTTACTTTTGGTGATCTTTAAATTTGCTAGCTCCTACCATAAGATTTATTTTTCACTTGGGTCCCTAAGTCTTATAGTATTTGGGTGTGTTATGAGACCACACAATAGTATGCACTCACACACACGTAGGTGGCTATGGGGAAATTCCTACCTCGGAATGGGCTTCCCGCTCAACCATACCAAAGTTATACCACTTGATAACTTTAATAAGGTGCCACAAAAGAAAATAACTTTTCCAGCTTCATGAGACAAGCAAAACTTCATATGTTTAGAGCTCATGAACAAGAACGATGGCACCACAAGCATGCAAGTTGTGTTATGCAAGGTGGCCATATAACAAATTGAAAATGAAACATACAAAGAATGTTCAAAGAAGTCTTTCTTTGTTCATGTGAGGACTTTAACTTAGGTAACATTGTGCCTAATGTCTCCAAGAGAGGACCAATCAAAGAATAGAAGATTCACAACTTAGGGGATGTAATGTGTTGCATCAAGCCACCAAGAGGAATGTGATATGCTAAGATAGATCATGCTCATGAAGGACACTATACCCAATGTCATCCAAAAAGTGAAAAATGCATTGTATGAAGTAAAAAGGTTGCACTAAGAATGAGGAAAAAATAAAATGAAAAAGAATAATGCCAATGTATGCCCCCACTTTAACAAAATTGCTAGCACCATGCTATGAGCAATTAGTTTAAAGTAGAAAAGGAGAAATACAAACAAGAGAAATAGACATGAGAGCCAACTATGAAATCCCTATGCCAAGTCATGTGTTTCCAAGAAAATCTACGTCATGCAAATGAAGGGAAAAAAAGAAAAGAAAGGGTTTGCCCCCAAAATGAAAACACCAAACACATAAGGGATCTATGGATTTGGGGTTAGTATGTTCTTTGCTACAATGTTTGGTAGAGAGCTTGGAAATTTCATCATCCCCCAAATACATAGAACTAGAAGAATGACACAAAGAGAGCAAAAACAAAGAAAAATATTTTGGGTCAACATGGAAAAGAAATAGGGTGTCTTGACGCCTTGCATCATCCCCAAAAGTAAAACACAAGACAAACAAAAAGGAAAAGGTGAAAGAAAAAGGAAAATATTTTGGGTCAACATGAAGGAGATATTAATGTCTCCATTCCTTGCGTCATCCCCAAAAGGAAAACACGGGAAAAAGACAAAATAAAATGCAAAGATAAAGAAAGCCTTTTGGGTCAACATGAAAGAGACATGGATGTATCAATGCCTTGCAACATCCCCAAAAGGAAAACATAAGAAAAAGAAAAAAGAAAAGGAAAAGAAAAAGAAAGCCTTTTGGGTCAACATGAAAGATACATGGATGTTTCAATGCCTTGCATCATCCCCAAAAAGGAAGAAACAAGAAAAAATACAAAGATAAAAAAGAAAAAGTGATGCACGACATAGAGAAGAATGAAGGTACAAATACAAGAATGTCGCAAAGAGAGAGAACAACAAACAAAACATCATGCAGGATCACATTATGAACATGCAAAAGAAAAGGAAAAATAAAACACAAAAGACTAGTAAGGAAAATGCAAGTCAACCATCTAGCAAGTCATTTTCCTCACAATCTCTATTGGTATAAGGGGAAGGTGAACAACATAGTGAAGGGACAATGAAAATTGCATTACTAGGACAAGGCTAACAATTTCTAGCCCCCATTGAGTGCAAGGCAAGAATGAGCCAAGGGAGGTAATGGGAAAGGTCATGCAATAGTGAGAATGGAAGATTCTACAACTATTGCATGAAAAGGAGTAGGAGAGTATATTATGCAATCACTAGATAGCAATCATTTCCATCGAAGCGATACTTGCTCAATATTTCCTGTAATGTGCAACACTCATCACTACTATGTCGAAGAACATGATGATATGCATAATGTGGGATGTTGGAATATTTAGGATATATCACCAACCTATTCATAGGTGGTACTAGTATTAGTTCTTTGTTTAAAAGTATTTGTAATTTCCTTCCACTTTCAGGTGGTGGATGGAGAGGAAACTTTAGTTTTTGTAACTTGTATGGCCTCTTATTTTTGCTAGATTCACCCTTTTCTCTAATTAAAGGAAGAGGACCCACTAGGATCCTTGCATCCTTTTCATTTTTATCAGCTAAGGGTTTCTCTCGATGAAGGAGGACATTCAAATCAGGGGGAGAATCGAATATCACCATGCTATCATCACGAAGCCTTAGATATTCTCTAGGAGGCTTGTTGTTATGAGGGTGATTTTGATAGCCTATCCATTTGGTATTGTCATCAATTGGTAATTTCTCTAAGAGTTGATGTATTTCATGTTCACTTGTTGTGTTACATCCTTGTTTGCTCAAGATAGTGAAACCTTTTCCATATGTGTCTTGAAGGTTGATGGGAGTGTTTGTTATTGTGTTATCATAAAATGGTTGAGTGTTTGCTTGTTTAGAGGAACTAGGTTCACCTTATGTAGGAAACTTATGTTCAACTTTTGTTTCAGGGTGTAAGTGACCAAACATATCAAAAGGTGGTATTGTTGGAAGGTCTTGTTGTTTCATGGATGAATAAAAGGATGCATTATCTTCAAGGTTGTCAAGGAAATTGTTTAGGAACCTATTAATGGTATCATCTTCTTCTTCAATGATTTCAACATCACAAGGAGGACATGCATTAGGAGTTGAAGGAGCAAGAGTGGGTTCAAGGTCATTAGGATTAGGTCCAAATGTACAACTTCACACATCCACCAAGGATTTTAATGACATCCAAAACTTGTTCAAACACATATCCATTTTAGATTGTACAAGAGGAATGAAAGTAAAAAAAATGCAAGAAATTGAATGAAACAATAAATCTAGAAACAAAAACAGAAAGGTAACCACAAAAAATAAAAAATGTAGAGAATGAACTAGAAATGAAAGAAAATACAGTGCAAAATATGCAACTAGACTAATTCACCCAGGGTGGCGAATGAGTCTAGGGAGTGATTTTTTTGAAATTTTTTCCAATTTTTTAAAATGAATTGTGTGTTTTTTATATTTTATGATGCAGATGGGATATGAAAATGCAAATTTTTTACTATTTTTCAATGAAATTAAGAGCAATAATGCAAGCTAAGTGAACTTTTCACTAATGCAAATTAAAAAACCCTAGAATGCAAATTACACAATGGAAGATGCAATGCAAGTTATTCCTAGGTTGTAAATGCACTCTAAATTAGAAATACAATGCTCTAAATTCAGGTTCACCAAAATGAACTAAATATTTTTGGAATAAGGGGGATCTCTTACACTTCTAAGGTTTTGTACCTAAAAGGAGAGAGGTACCAAAAATCTTAATGGCACACTCAAGAATAAGCCCTTGAGATTCCAATGCAAATATGATTGAAGTCTATCAAAGGCGAAAGCCGTGGATGTTGAAAATTGATAAAAGAGTCTAAGTACTAAATGTAAACTAATGAAATGCAAGATGTTTGAAAAGATAGTGTATTATACAAACAAATTGTAACATAAACTTATGAGATTTAATGTCTGCACCTAGAGACTAGAGAAGGATGGAATGAAGCACTAGAATCCTAGAAAATTCCCTGTTGAAGACAACTAGGAATCATACACCAAGCTAGGTGACTTAGTCCTATTTCAGGAAGATTCTGCTAGAACAGGTTTCATACAACAAGTTAATCAAAATTGTAAAATTCTTGTTTTCATCCTGGCAGAAAGACTCATTTGCCACTAATGGTGAATCGGTTCACTTCTTGATTTCTAAAAATTCAAAAGTGGATTTTGTAGCTCCCAGTCTACACTTCTACTCCTAATAGGGTTTTGGATCCAAAACTTCAGAATTCAACCTGTAGGTGTTCCTAAACATTCTTTTAGGGCTTTGACAACTTTGATTGACTTTGACAATTTGTTGACAATTTTTCCAACCTTGATCTTTGACAAATATATAACCTAGACCTACAAAACACATGCAAAGAGAGGGAAAAATTGTTGAGGGTTAGTGAATAGGGGTTTTCCTTGGTCAAACCCCTTGTTGGTAATCAAACCCTTGAAAATGAAATGAAATATGGAAAGAGAATGATGAATGAACAACATGCAATGGTACAACTCACCAAACCCTTGAAGTAGAAATCTGAAGACATGCAAATAATAGCTCCAATTGATGTAGACTTGAGAATGCTTGAAATGCCTAGAATGCTTTAATGATTGATTAATTGCTTGAATGTGTGGAAGATTGGGGAGGATGAAATGGGTAGAAAAACCTTATATTTATGCACAATTATGCCCTAATTCCTGAAGATACTACATCATAGGCTAACCTTAGGTCTTAGAAAATAAAACCCTGCCAGAAGTTTGAATTTATTTTGATTTTTGAGCCAAAGGGGATTCATTCACCCCTAGTGGCGAATGGGCCCCACTTAAGCATTTTAAGTGGGTGTTAGAATTTAAGTATTTTAAATGATGTTTATAGGATTTATTCTAAAAAGTACACTTAAGTAAGGCATGTAGATGTAAAATGGGGCCAATTAAAGCATAAGAAAGGTCAAATAATTGATGAAAAGCCTAGAAAAATGTGAATTTTTTTTACAACACTTCAAAATAAGCCTTGGAAAATGATAAAAAGAAGTTATTTAGGTGGAATATAATGATAAGATCTTAGAAAAGTGTAAAAGTGTGTTAGAACACTTCACAACACTTTTACAAGACATCATAAAATTCTTATTAATTCACAAGGGCCCAAGACCTAATATGAATGTGTTAATCACATTACAACATTAAATCAAGGCAAACAATAGGCCAACATCCACAAAAAAGACCCAAATGAGCATGAAAATTTTCTAAAGATCCATTTTTCTATGCTACAATGATCTATGTATTTTCACACTTATTAAATTTTATTATCATGTGTTATTTTTTCTTTTCAATTCCTTTCATCCAATGGATGTGCCCAATTAATATGGGTATGTATCACATCAATAACACTCTTATGACTTAAGGTTGTAGACAATTATAAATACCTACCAAGAAGCTCATCATCAAATCTCTATGCAATTGATCATATGATATGGTAGTGGTTAATATCCCATACCACTTTCCTTACAAGTTCCTAGCTTTTTCTATTCATGATCTCTCCTCACTCTTCCTCTCTTGTTTTGCTACACAATAAAATCATCTCATAATTGTTCTTATCTTTATTTATATGATAGAAATTAATTATTTCATATCTTTTCTCTATTTTTACAAAAGACATTGACGAAACCCACAAGTGAAAGAGGATGGAAATACAAAGAGATCAAGCTAACTTATTGCTTTACGTAGACCACACAATCTTTTTTTTTAATCTAATATTTACTCTCTATGGATAACAATGGTTAAATGACCACACTATCTTTTTCTATCTATTATTTAAGTTTATATAGATGACAACAGTTATACAATGGTGATATATCTTTTGGATTTCACATCCATCTTAAAGTTCAATGGTTGAATTGGCATAACTTTACTAATTTCCATGTAATTTTAAAACCATATTAATATAGTGTTCTAACAAAAATTATATACTACCACAAAGTATACTCATTCAAAGTTGACCGACATTTTCCAATTCTTTAGGCTTCCAATTAAAATATATTTCAAAATATTCCATCCTATCCTATCCGTACTTACATGTGTTTCTTGTCTTCATCAATTAAGTCAAATTGTTCAAGGTTTTTTATTTGAATTGCAATTCTACAATCAATCCTATATACTTGTCATCGTTATCCATTTCTTATCCCCATATCAAAACATTCATTTCTCACCTCATATATGCACCTCTCTATTCCAAATAAATTCCACGGAGAACGGATTTGATTGTTGACCATGCAAAATTAAACCTTGAAATATGTAAAACTCTAATCCAGTAAATCAAACTTTGGGTTTTCTTTTCAATTCATAGAAATCAAGCTTCACACGGCATATCGAAAGCGAAGTGCTTGACGATGGATAGCATATGCGGAAAAAATGCTTGACCCGTGATTGCGAAAAATTAGCTGATTTATTACTTTGAATTGGTCAAGATCTTTTACTTTAATTGTAACTCTACAATCAATCCACCCCTTGCTCCGCTATAAATAGCACCAATTGCTTAGATATTCTCAGGAAAAACAGTATCTCTTGAAGATGATGAAGATGTCGTTCATGTGGCTTGTTTTGCCCGTCTGCTTCCTGCAATTGTGCGCAGGGCAGGACTTGAAAACACAGTTTTTAAGCCCTCACAACAACGCGAGGTCTCAAGTAGGCGTTGGTCCTCTGGTGTGGGATGATACTGTCGCTGCCTACGCGCAGAATTATGCTAAGCAACGCATGGCGGACTGTGCTTTGCGGCATTCTGGTGGTCAGTACGGAGAAAATATTTTCTGGGGAAAAGGTAAGGAGTTCTCGCCTGCAGACGCCGTGAGTTCGTGGGTTAACGAAAAGCAGTATTACGATTATAATTCTAATACATGCGCTCAAGGGCAACAGTGCGGACATTATACTCAAGTGGTGTGGAAAAATTCGCAGAAGCTTGGGTGTGCTCGGGTTAAATGCAATGATGGCGCCATTTTCATCACCTGCAACTACGATCCGCGTGGGAATTACGTTGGGCAGAAGCCCTACTGATTCCACACCCGTTGCCCTTTGTGTCTTCAGGTTTCTCGTCAATCTAGTATTTCTCTCTAAATAATCACCGATGTTGACCTCTTACACAAAGTCGGTCACCGTGAAGTTTTTACTTCATAATTATGAAAATTAGTATGATATTTTAAATAAATCTATTTAAAAGGTATTCAGAAATATCTTTTTGATGTTTGATATTTTTAGATAGATTTATTTCAGATATATTTTATTTACAATTTTTACTTGATGTTTGATGTTTTTAGATAGATTTATTTGAGATATGTTTCATCTACAGTTTTCATAAATTGCTTACTTCATATGTTAAGTGCACAACCATATTAATATTGTAATTTTTTTATGAATATTAATTATTTGAATAGTTTATATTTTTTTTCTTTAAATACACAACTTTTCTAATTACTATATTTTTACTTAAAATATTTTTATTTATATTTTCAAAAATTGTAAAATAATTTCAATTCAAACTATAAGTTGTAATTGTAATAAAATAAAATAAAAGGAAAAAATTTAAATATGTTATCATTTATTTTTATTTCTAAATATGTATTTGGACAATGTGAAAAAAAAAAGTATTAAAAGATCACTATTGTTAGTTATAATTATGATTTATTTTTAAAGATAATGAATTGTTTGGATTACCAATAACAAAACTAAAATATATTATAGATTAAGAAGAAAATGATAAAATCATGAAAGATGAAAAAAATATTTTTTAGTTATTATCACTAAACTTTACAATATAATTCTTAATATGGGAATTCTCTTAACGCTTCCAAATTATATGAATTAAAAAATTCAAGATAATGATTTTTTAACTCATAGTCCTTTTATATCCGTTAATTCATACAAATTTTCTCATCTAATATTTTCTTATTTTATAAAATGATATTTAATGAAATAGTTTTACACTTATATTTAAGTAAGTTAATATCACACAATAAATGATTAAATTTATAGTGCAAGAAAATGTATCATGAGGGATTCACAACTTATGACACACTAAAGTATGTCTACAATATGTCAAGGTAAATGTTGTACTTCTTGGTGAGATAAATGGATAGATAAAATATGAATTGGTATTTTTATATAAAAAGTGCAATGTTGTAAGGTTGAAATTACATATTTTATAATTTTCACCTTATGCTCATGCACTCATGTTGGTCATCATTCTATAACCATGTTTTATGGCTTATTTTATCATTTTAATGGCATGAGAACCCATTCATTTTGTGTAATTTAGACCAAATAAGATATTCCCTAAAAGCTTAGATCTTGATTCTTAAAGGGAACTAATGCATGAACATGCTAGTCTCTAACTCATAATTTGAATTTAATTTTGTCGCATAAAAAATTGTACTCCCTGAAGGTGAATGCATTATTTCACTTTATTTTGTGTTGGAATTGATTGTCATTTATGCCAAAGGAGTATGGGATATTTTTAGAATATTGTCATTGATCTCAAAGTAAATAAATGAGATGGTTGGATGTCATCATTAATGTCAAATACATATAGGCAAGATTGTTGACAAGATTGTCTCAAAGACAAGGCCAAAGGCCACTAATCACTAAAACAAATCAAGATAATGAACTAGATGATGACAACATCCTTCTCTACAATTTTTATTTGGATATTTGATTACAGCTATAGGAATGAATGAAGTGTAGATAGAAAGATTGATACTTATGAAGGGATTAACACCCCTCAAAGAATTAGAAGATGCCCATCTTGCTAGAATGAAAGGAAGTTCATTTGAGGTGAATTAGAAAAAGAAATAACAACAAGAAATAACTAATTCTAGAATAAGAAAATTAGATGAAGGGAAGTCAAAGTAACCTGAGAAGTAATCACAATGACTAGTTTCTAGAGGAATGGTTAAAATAAATTAAAAGAACCTAACCTTCTTCTTTGTTGCCTCCCTTGAAGGCATAAAAGTAATTTGAAGTTAATTATTTTGTTCTAGTCAACTTTGTGAAAGAAATTGACACATATAAATACTATTTAAGTAATCTAAATCTACATAAAAATAGAAAAAATTAATATATAGAGTGAAGTGATGATTAAAGAAGAGGTAGCAATTAAGTTAAAAAATTAGTAGTAACAAAAAATCTAGAAAAGGGTGATTATATCTTATTAATAAATTGATTTATAAAAGAATTAAAGGAGACAATTAATAAGATGGTATTCAAGCATAAAAGGAAATGATTAATATGATTCTAAAGGAAGAATAAAGTCAATGCTTGGAATTAAAAGGAAACATATTTTAAGACAATAATTAAGTGCATGGAGAGGTAATGATCATTACTTAATAAAAGATGATGAATTTTTAAGAGATTATATCTCTTCAAAGGATGTCTCTATTCATAAGAGACATAAGGAAATAATATGGTATAAAAATAGAATGATTATGAAGTGTAGAAAAAAAAAATCAATGAGAAAAAGTAAATAAGATAAGCTATCACAAGGGGCCTTAAACATTAACAATGCTAAAAGTGTACTTATCATAAAATGTAACAATAATGGTGATGCTTTGTGAATCTTTCTCTATCAATGATTTAAAAGAAATATCAATAGATATAA
Organism: Sequoia sempervirens; assembly: GCA_007258455.2. NCBI lineage: Eukaryota > Viridiplantae > Streptophyta > Pinopsida > Cupressales > Cupressaceae > Sequoia > Sequoia sempervirens. The sequence goes on from VDFB02086081.1 coordinate 239,316,317, forward strand.
GGGTTGAGAGATATCTAACAACTAAGATCAATCATGAAAACAACAAGGCATTGAAAGTGGACCAATCCTTTAAAACCAATTCCTGCTAAACCAAGATCAAGTCTACAATATCACAAAAATAGTGCAATCTCCCAAGGTATAAAGATTTTTAGATCATGAAACATTTTACCATTCACCCAAATAAGGCATGAAATGAATAAATACCCACAATTGAACTTAGTACAATAAGATATAGGTCTCAGCTAACTTTACAGAATAATTTACAATCAGCAAACTGCTAAAAGTATTGACCAAGGATTGCTCAAACACTTCAAATTCCTTATTGCAAACACAACTGAACCACTATCAACTCTAAGATTAACCATAAACTAACTTAATAATTAAGCATGAAAGGAAACACAAGAGCTATGTATAGATGAATAACACATAGAAGAACACCAAAGAACAATGCCTTCAATTATATTAGCTTCACCAAAATATGCAACAATTCAAGTAGCAAATGTATCTAGAACTAAAACTCCACTGAACTGAACCCTTTATAATGAGGAGGCCTCTATTTATAGGGAAGCACTCACATGTCAGTCCAACAAAGATATAAATTAGGTTTTCTTTACATTAGGTTGGCCAAGGAGGTTGGCCATGACAATTTTCTTTTATAAATCTAATTTAAAACAATAAAATATTACAAATCGGCCTTAGAAAAAGGCATTTTATAATTAAATACAACTTTGGCATAGAATTCAAGGAATGGCTAACTTGCTCGTCTAATGAACTTGATGTATAAGGCACAAATCCCAAGAAAGGTAGGTCAGGTCATCTTCTTTATCTTTGTCTTCTTCTCTCTCTCTAGAAATTTCTTGAAATTTGGAAAGTACCATATCCAGGTGCCACTATGGTGGAAGAGGTATTAACTTAATATTTGTTTTGATAGTATTTAGCTCCCCTCCATATTCAGCTAGGGTTTTTTTCCTAGTCACCATAGAGCCCTTGATATCTATCCAAGATAAAAATGTAGATTGTAGCATCCTCAAGCTAATATTTCATTATAGGTCCATTATCACCTGAAGCATAAATTTCATGCCACCAACTTTGTAATTGTCCCACATTCAAGTTCTTCTTTCCAAGTTTCTTCTTATGAATAACAATTTCCAGAAAGGAAATGCAGCTATGAAAGATTTCTTTCACCTTGTTCTGAGCCTTTGGTATCTTCTTTGGAGCTTTCATCCTAAGCTCATTTCTAAAATTAAAATCTTCTAATGAGTCCATGGCCTTGCTGGTATTTTCTATTATGAGAACACCTTCTTTAATGAACTCATCAGTGAGAAACACAAATACTTTCTCCAACTCTGTAATAATAGTATCATCAGGAGTTTGACACTTAGTGAGAAATTGTGTCATTTCTTCAAAGAGGGAAGATTCCTTTTCATATACATATGTAATACCTTTTCAATCATGGCATATCCTCTTTGAATCACACCATGTAACCATTCTTGGGTGTCTCATACATAATCTTTCATCTTTCAATTTCTAACACAACATCCCTTGATTGCAACCCTTCTGGAAATGAAGATCCTTCACTACTTTGTGCATGTAGGGGCTTTACCAGATTTTGAACATACCTATGCACCTCCCTCAGTTGCATTTTTAACTCTTCCCTTTCTTTAGTTCCATTATCTAACATTTTTTATGATGGTTTGCATATACTCTTGAAGATCCTCCTTCTCTTGTTCTTTTGTAAAAGGTCCAAGATTAATTATCTCTATTTTATAGTCTAAGGACCTCACCTCATATCTATATTTATCACCCATAGGGGTAGCAATATGAACAATTCTATTATTAAACTCATCTCTTGCAAAATTAAGAAATTTTTCTAGCTCTTTTCCTTTCTTTAGGTTGTCCCCAACTTTCTAAAAACCTATCCTTGTTAGGAGTTTCATACTCCACATTGATGGGCATTTATTTCAATCTCTTCTCCAACCATTTTGTGGTAGTTGATTTCCCTATCTCTGTGCTCACCTGAGAAATATTTTGTTCTTGTTGAGAATTGGAGGGGCTATCTTCAACATTATCTATATCCTTATTATATCCCTCTTCCTGCTCTTGTTGTTCCTCATTTCCATCATGCTTATCCTCATTTTGGTTCTCTTCATATGGTATATCCATATGTTCTCTCACTAGAGGCTGAGAAGGCATATCTACTATTACTTCAGATGTTGCATCCTTGCTTTGCAATTCATTTTCTTCTAATTTCCTTATAAAATAATTTAACTTCCCACTCTTGGGTGTGGGGAATTCCTCATTTTCTATCTCCTCTTCTTCATCTTGTTGTCCAGGTTCACTAGAGATATTACCTTCTTGATTGACAATTTCTTCATCATCTTCTACATTTTCAACTGGGGATGGCATAGGAGAATTATTTCCTGGAGATATTCTCCCTATTTCATTTGAAGCATCATCGATAGGTGCCTCTTCAATATTTACTCCTTGTTCCTCCATCATGTCCTACAGGTCTTCCATAGGAGGTGTTTTCTACTTGGGAGAGCTTCTCCTCACATATACTTGCTATTTTTCCCCAAAAATCTCAACATAAACTACATTGGTTTGAGTTGTCCCTTCTTCAATGACCTTGGTTCTTTTAGCCATCTTTTATCCTTTAGTGATTAACTTTATTTTCTTTGAATGGTTGGTTTCTTCTTTTCCTTCTTTAATAATTTCTTAAGAGTATTTCCTTTCCTTAGCAACAAGTTGTCTCTTAGGCCCTTTCTCCTTAGATTGGCTCCTTGTCATTCTCTTTAACAATACAGGCTTGAATTCCTCTGTATCATCTTCATCTTGATGTTTTACAGTGTTATCATTGGTGGCCTCTATATCATCTTTTGAATGTAACTCCAAGTCACCTAATATGTCATGTAAATTTGTCACCTATGGCCTCCAGCTACAAAATTTTATGTTTAACCCACAACTTGGAATATTTTAACCTAGGTTCATTCAATTGATCCAAGTCAACCATTTCATATTTAGAACAATTAACTAGAGAGAGTGGTTTATTTTGAAAAGGCTCATAGTCATGATATTGCACGGGATAATCTTCATCCTCAACCTGATTAGGGACATAGGCCACTCTGTGCAATCTAATCATCCTCAAATATAACCTAGAATACCTTCTTTTAATGACTTCAAATTCATCTCTACAATTGGCTGAGTAATCCTCAATGTGATCCTTGTGCTTGTATTCTCTATTTGCATGTTTTTAAGCAACTCCATAGGGATCAAAGTTATTTTTGCTTGTATGGGAGTATAAATGAAACTGTGCCATCTCCTTCTCATAATAATAAGCACTTTGAATAGAGGGGCAGGCTTCCATGACTCCAATTCCCAATGGGAATTTAGCTACAAGTCCTGTCTTATGCATATCTTTCACAACTATATCAAGGGCCACCAATTTCCTAGTTAATTCTATAAAAATGAGCTTTCTTGTTGGATATCTTGGAAATATGATGGGCACTGTTGGTGATCCTTGCTCTCTAATATAAGAGAATTTTGGAAATTGAATAAACCATTGACCATAGTTCCTTATTAATTCCATGGCATCTGTTGAAATTATGATATGTAATGCATCTTGTAGCATTCTTTTGATATACATGAAAAGGGAATCATTTACCCTCCTATAGTTGGAAGTCTTATACTGTAGATGAGGGTAGACATCACATATCCTATCCTGACCAATAACTCCCTTGCAACTTATACCTTTATACTTATTCTTCCTTGCCAACAAATATACAAGGTATGAGGTCATGGTGAATTTCTTTGTATCTTATTCATTCCTCAACTGCATATCCAAGTTGTCATTCAAGATACCTACCCAGTGATAATGGGTTCCTTTTCACAATTTGTGAAATAACATAAAAAATCCAATTCTTGAACATGAAAGCCTCCTCCAATCCCATTATTCTACCCAAGAGGGTAATCATATCATTGTATTTTAATTTGAAATCAATCCTATGGAATTTCTTGAGAAACTTTGAGTAGTGTGATTTTGGCTTAAGAATCCAAGAACCATTCATCATTTCTAAGGCTTTTGAAGAATCTTTTCCATATAAGTACTCTACCTGTTTAACTTTTATCCTTACTAGCTTGTGATGTGATCCAATATTGAAAGTCTCTACTATGGATTATTCATTAAAATTGGCCATAATCCTCCCTTGAGGACCATCAATTACCCTTATATCTGAATCATACTGCTTGACACACTCCAAAACTAACTTTGGATGTTGTAGAGTGGGTGGAAATCCTGTAGCCTAAACTAGTCATGTGTGGGTGATGATCTCAACAAGCTTGGAAGGTGCATTCCCAAACATCCTCTATTTGAAGTCATCATAATCTACATGCCTCATGTTGGTATCACTGATCTTGTTCCATGTTCAAACAACCTTAGACTCAAATCCAAATACCCTTGAAATCATACTTCATATGTTTAGTTATGCTTTGAGGCTCTCCTAGACCAGGTTCAGATGTTTTTGTCTTAGACCCCTTCCCTTGACTTGATTATTTGTGCATCTATTAGAAAGAGAAAAAATTAGCATGATATCAAGCGTAATCAAGCACTGAATCCAATATATCATTAATATAACCATGAGAGTATAAATGCATTTCATAATTAACCTTAAACCATCGTAGAAACCTTAAAAATATTTATTAAAAATACCTCTAAAATGACACATCAAAAAAACTCGGGATTTCCCTACCTTCAAAGATTTTTGGTATGAAAGGACTTCGAGGAATCCACCCCTAGGGGGATTCTCTAAAGGTCTGGGCATTCAAGAATTCTAGAAGACAACACATTTTTGAAAAAGACCAACTCAACACAAACTTATGTCATAATTCTACTTGTTGAGATCATTCAATCATTTCCATTCAAATGCCAGGATCAATTTCACACATTTACTAATACTACACAAAGTTTTAGTATTTTTAGTCCTTAATATATTCAAAAAATCTATGAGTAGGTGGAATTTCTAGAAGAATTGAAGCTCAAAAAATTTGGAGCATGATGCATTTTTTGAAGTAATGAATCTCAACTAAGATCAAACTTTTCAAGTCATACACGCTTCACGCAATCACTTCTAACTCATTTCTAAGATTGAGCTCAAACCTTAATCAAATCTCACATGAATTTTGGATTCTACTACCTTGGTGAACTCAGAAAATCCACTAGTAGGTAGATTTCCTAAAAGGATTGACACTCAGAAAATCCAGAGGCACACAGATTCTGTGGTGTTCTTAAATATTTGTTTATTTTCCTTCACAAAATTTCTTAAGTGAGGATTTCATCCTTAGCTCAGAATTATGATCGTTAAGGTGTTTCAAAGAAGAATTCAAGCACAAATATGCACATGATCATAAGCCATCTATAAAGCATTCAAATTGCTATAACAATCCCATGAAAACATGAACTAGGGTTTCATAAAGAAAAAGTTAGGTTTAATGAATGATTTTTTGTTGTATCCATGGTGAAGCACCTCTTCATTCAACATGTATATCAAAGCATTTCAAAACTCTAATTACATGAAAATCTTGGAAACCCTAATTCGCAGTAACAACAAAATAAAAAACCCTATACTCTAATTCCCCAACTCACTCAAGCTTGTAAAAATATTAAAGCCACAATAGACTTGAAAGACCTCCAAAATCATCGACATTCATCAACAAATTACCAAGTAGAATCAAGTGAAAAGGAAACTCAAAGCAACCATGATTCCCAAATAGAAAGGAAATATGATTAACAAAGGGAATGCACCATAAAATCATTGAAGACATCTTTAAAACCAAATTAAAATTAGAAAGGATTGCAAAAACCTACCTTTCAAATTGAGAAGCCAAGATTAATGAGTTGAATACGCTTGATAGTCGATCAAAATCCCTAAAATGTCGAAACCCAAATTGCTAATGTTGAATGCTGGAAGATGATGGAGTTTATTCAATCACAATAAAATACACCATGGGAAATAAAAAGGTGAAAAATATAAATAAATCCACCCAAAATTACATTAAATACACTCCCAATACAATGACTATCAAGCAATAAATTTAATAAAAAGACCCTTCAAATCTCAAAAATACGACAAGGAGAAGAATTTGAAGAATCTGACATAGGATGGATCCTCAAAAAATCTAGTAGGGGATGGATTATCTAAAACCTTCTCAAAATTTCTCAATTCGATGTTGAATGGAGTTTTCATGAAAAACATGAGTGCTATTTATCACTTGACAACAAAATATTGCAAACAAAAATAGCCAAAGTGTAGATAGATCTTTAATTCAATCAGGTGAAGCAAAAAAAAAACCCAAGGAACCTAACCTTTAAGGGGAAAAGCTCAAACCTAAAGCAAAACCAAGAAACAAAAGCAAGAAAAATATGGTTTCCACCTCTAGTGGGGCATGTGTGTAAAAAGTACACAACACTTAGAAAGGTGTAAAACTAGGATCAGGACCCAAAACCCTTGGTGGGAATCATATGCCCAAGGTGGAAAATGAGTCATAGACCACCAAATCTAGGTCATACAACTTAAAAATACCTGAATTATGATTGGATGCTGATTTGTGTCAGGATTATCCTCAAAAAGATGCATGAACTAAGGCTTGTGTATGCAAAATAAGGCCAATTAAAGCATAAAGAGGTCCAATTATTTATGAAAATCCTAGAAAAGTGTGAAATTTTGTTACAACACTTTACAACACTCCAAATAAGGCATGCTTTAAGGATACTTTGGTTCAAAAGGTGTTTATTAGGCTCAATTAATTAATAAATCCTTAGAAAATTGTGAAAGTGTGTTACAACATTTTAAAACACCTTAGCAAGGAAAAAATTAATTACATTTAGTTTACAAGGGCCCAAGACCTAATTCTAGTGTGGAAGACACATTACAACACTAAGTCAAGGCGTCATTAAGCTCAATTTTACAAGGGACCAAAAGAGTGTGAAAATGTCATTGATGACATTTTTTGACACTACAACATAGTGGACATCATGTTCCACTTGTAAATTCTTTTGGACTTGAAAAAATTAGATTTGATCCACATCATGTTGGACAAATGGTCAAAGCTTGATCCACCCCTTTTGTTTTTGTTCTTTTAATTTTTCTTTTATCTTTGGTAGTGTATGCTTGTGCCTTGTTGTTGCTTCATACATTATTCACATGTGTGTTATTTTTTTCTTATGTTGGTTTTTCATTGGATCTTGATCCTAGGGGCTTGTGCAATCCTCTTGATCATTGTTATCCTATATTACTAGTATTGGCACACTTGGACCCCTCTTGATGCAAGTTTGTCTACTTTAGTGTGAGTTTGAAGAAAGTTCCCCCTCTCACTATTAAAGTGGGGGAAAAATTTAGTGTAGGAAAATGTATCCCTTTACATTTTCACACTTTTTTGGGCCCTCCCTACTAAAATTGGGCTTCTTTATGCATTATTTGGTTCTATTTTGCATCCACAAGCCTTATTTAATGCATATTTCCAAGGATAATCTTAACACATATCTAGTGACCAATCATAATTTAGTGATTTTGGATTATGTGTCCTAAATTTACTGATATGGGACTCATACGCCACCTTGGGCATATGGTTCCCACCTAATTTTTGGGGCCTAATCCTGAATTTGGCATAGAATTTAACATTTCTTAAAATTGTGTCCTAAGTTTAGGCTGTTGGGACTCATAGGCACCAACTGGCGTATGAGTCTCACTTAGGTTGGTACTTTTTTAAATTCAAATTCTTGGTGGAATTTTATTCTTCTAGATTTGATGTCATCTTGTAGTGTTGTAAATTCGAGAAATTTGGCATAAACAAGTATAATACAAAGTTATTTCACATATTTTCTCCTATCCATTCAAGTATTCAAGAATGATAGAAAATGTATGTGATCAAGAGCATTCAAGAGCCTTCAAGAGTTTATTATCAATAATTTTTGAGCTATATTCAAGACTCAAGCATAATGGGAAAGTCTTCATGCATCATGTTTTGTTTTGAGCTAACATTTGTGATGTAGGTTATTATGATTCAAGCAAGTATTCAAGTCAAGATCCGTAGAATTCAATCAAGAGTCAAGATCTACATTTATGATAGCCATTACACATAAGATTGCAGCCTTTGATCCAAGGGTCTGGTGAGTTGTAACATTACATATTGTTTATTCAGATGTCATTCAGGCTTCATTCTATTTGATTTCATTTCAAGGTTTGATTACCCAAATAGGGTTTGACCAAGGAAAACACCTATCCACTAACAAAACAATATTTTTCCCTCTATTTGATGTGTGAGTTGAAAATTTAGGTTGAAGATCCATTGAAGAGGAAGATTGGAGAAAGTTGTAAAAGTTGTCACCTTTCTTGCAAGATTACGGAAAACAATCTACAAGTCAAAATTCAGAGTTTCAGACTCGGATCAAAAAAGGGGGAAACTACAAAAGATCACTAGAGGATACTAGAGTTTCATATCAACATTGATACTAGGACTAAATCACTCCAATAGGTGTATGAGTCCCAATATACCAATTTTCATACTTTTCTATAGATCCTAATTTACTAGTTGCATATTCTAGTTTTGACCCAAAACCCTAAATGGGGATTAAATCACCCCTACTAGCTTATGGGTCCCAATGTGCATTGAAAGTTATAATTTCGAGATTGCAGACCTTTCTTCAAGCATCTTTAGTTTTCCAAGTTCCCCTCTCTTCTTTCTTAGTTTGTTATTCTAATTTTGAGTTTCATTTTTTAGGTTACATAGCTAGATTTTTATATCATTTACATTTCCTTCTTTTAAAGCCTTTTCTTAGTGGTGAACCCCCCTTTTTTTAATAACACCTATGGAAAACATCCTAACCTTAGTTCATTCCTTAATCAAGTCAATTAGTTGAGGGATCTTGGTTTTATTTAATGAACTAGAGTGAAATAGGGTTCCCTAAGTTTTCTATCTCCTAAAATGTGGGCACACCTTATTTCCTTTTGTTCATGTGCACATGTGTATTAAATTAAATTACATCTAATTGAACTTGTGCAAGGCTAGGGATAGGGCACAAGATAGGGATCGAGATAGATTGGATCAGGACAGGGATTGAGACAACTTGGATCAAGAGAGGGATCGAGACAACCAAGATCAGGACATGGATATTGAAAGACATTAGGGCAAGGATCAAAAGGTTCTATTCATACTATATATCCTTCTATTTGAGTTTTTTTACATGTTTTACAATATTATGGTTTGAACTCTTATTATTTTTGACACTGAAAAGGTAACCCTTCTACTTTTTATGTCTCATTTGGGCCCTCCTTGTGATTTTTGCTTGATTTTTGCTTGATTTAATGTTGTAATCTAGATAACACATTCACATTAGGCCTTGGTACCTTGTGAACTAAATTGATTCAAGTGGTACCTTACGTAAGTGTTGTAACACACTTTCACACTTTTCTAGGGTCTTGTTAATGTATTTGACTAAAATAACCTCTTTTCATCATTTACAAATCCTTATTTCAAAGTGTTGTAAAGTGTTGTAACACACTTTCACACTTTTCTAGGTTTTTCTTTAATAATTGGGCTTTCTTATGCTTTAATTGGCCCCATTTTGCATCCACAAGCCTTATTTATGTGTATTTTTTAGAATAATCCCAATAGATATCATTTAAAACATCAAAATCTCAAAACCCACCTTAAATGTCTAAGGTGGGACTCATTCGTGATTCTGGGCAAATGAGTCCCCTTAGATGGGACCCATTCACCCAAGATGGAAAATAAGTCCCCTTTAGCTCCAAAATCAAATTTAATTCAAAATTCTAGTGGCTTTTTATTCTCTGAGATCTAAGGTCAGCCTGTGATGTTGTAATTTTAGGAATTATTGCATAATTGAGTATAAATACAAGTTTCTTCCCCTCATTTTCATACCTAGCATTCAAGTATTCATTCATATAATTTACAAGAGTATTTGAGCATCCACAAGAGCATTCAAGGAATTTCAATGGAAAATTATCAAGAAATCAAGAGCTTTTTTCAAGTTTCATTCACCATGTCAAAGATTGTTTGCATTATGTTGTTTTAAAGTTAACATTTGTGATGTAGGATTGTGTTATTCAAACAATCATTACATTAAATATCTATCAACATCAACCTATATTCCAAGTCCACATCCATTGGAACCAATACTTACATGTTTGTTGGACCTTATTTTCTAGGGTTTGGTGAGTTGCAGCATCATTACTTGTTCATTCATCATTCTCCATTCTATTTCATTTCATTTCAATGGTATAATTACCAACAAGGGTTTGACCAAGGAAAAGCCCTATTCACTAACCCCACAACATTTTTCCCTCCTCTTGTATGTGATTTGCAGGGCTAGGTTGCAGATTTACCAAGTTAAGATTAGAAAAGTGGTCAAAACAAGTAAAAGTTGTCAAAGTCCTAAGAGAATCTTGGAGAAGATATACAAGCTAAATTCTACAGTTTCAGACTTGGATTTGTATCAGGAGCAAAAGAGTAGACTAAGGGATACAATTTCCTATTTTGAATTTCTAGAAATCTAGAGGTGGACTAATTTTCCATTATTGGTAAATGATTCCCACTTCCTAGGCCTAAATATATATTTTGCATATCTAAGTACCCATTTGTTGGAAACCTGTTCTAGTACAGTCTTCCCAAAACTAGACTAAGTTTCCTAGCTTGGAATATGAGTTCTAGTTGGCATCAACATCAAAATTTTCAAGATTCCAAAGCTCCATTCCATCTACAACAATTTTACAGCTGCACATTTCTAGTTTTATAACTTTGTGTTACATTTTACTTGCATTCTTTGATCATTTAGTATTAGTTCGTATATCACACTGCATTTTCCAAGTTTACACTTGGTGGTGAACCCATTTCTTGTCTCCATTCATCTCCAACAATATCTTATAATAAAATCTCTCATATCCTTCATTGGGTTGAGATCTCCAAGGTATTCTTGAATGTGAACATTGTGAAATCGGATCGCCCTTCCTCCTTTCCATTTTGTGTGGATGAGTTGAGCATCCATTTCCAGTGTCCACATTATGTTAGACACTTGTTATGATTTACATCATATTACACATTATTATGGTTTGAACACTTGTTATGATTTACATCTTGCATTATTGCATGGTTTTATTTATTTACCAAGTTTTTATCTTAATTTTTTTCCTTAAATATGTTTGTAGTGTAGAAAAATGTATCCCTTTACATTTTTCACACTTGTTTGGGGCCCCTTGCTATAATTGGGCTTCTTTATGACTTATTTGGTCCTATTTTGCATCCACAAGCCTTATTTAATGCATTTATTTGAGGATAATCCTGTCACTTAACTAATGACCAATCATAATTCATCTTTTTGGGTTGTGTCTAGATCTAGTGATTTAGGACTCATATGCCACTTTGGGTGTTTGGGTCCAACCTAGGTTTCAGGGCCTGATGTAGAATATGGCATAAAACTTAACATTTATTGAATTTTTTGTCTGAAGCTTAGGCGACTAGGAATTATATGCCTCAAATGGTGTATGAGTCTCACCTTAGCTTGCACCTATTTTGAATTTAATTCTTGGTAGGATTTTATTGGTGTAGGAGCACCCTAACAAGTACATGCCTCCATGCGGCAATCTTAGGTTTTGGTTTAAATCAAGTGTTTTGATGTTGTAATAAGGCCCAAGAGGCCACATCAATGATGTAATCAGTCTTAGGAGGTTGTTAGGAGTTCATTTTTAAAATATTGCAAAAAGAGCTATAAAAAGTTGTCAAAATGATGTAATTGCAAAAAAGTGCAAAAAAGGAAAAATAGAGAAGTTGAAGGCTCACCATTGGGAAAGAAGATCAAGAATCAGTTGTTCTCAGTGGGAACTGATTGGTTGTGCTATTTAATACCTTATAAAGGCCTCACACAAGTCAAGGAAAATGAGGAGTTTTTTTTGTAGTTGAAAATCATGAATAAAACTCTGTCATTTCTCAGAAATTATTGGTAAAGTGTGGTTGCAAGCTACTGTATGGCCCTGTACAGTTAGAATCTTTAGGGGAAGTCATTGGATTTTCTAAAGGCATGTGTTAACTCCTTTTTGGATTTGGTCTGATTTCATTTCATTAAGATTAAATCATTCTATTGGTATTTTTCTAAGAACGAGTTAACACCTTGGATTAGGCTTGTAGACACGTCAAATTACCATTATGCATATTCATCCGATCATTGAATTGATCAAATGCAACAAATCCATTCATCAGGTAAATCGGGTCAATCCAAAGGTTTAATCAAATCATACCATTTCATCTTTCATAAATCATTCAACCTTCATCTTGCATCATCCATTTAATTAAATAAATCAGGACTTTATTTAATTCAAATCCAAATCATACTTCATCCTTTTCTGAATTAAATAAATCAAGTATTTAAGTCATAAAAGTCAAATCAACATAATCATCATCTATTTAATCTAACCCTGATTAAATAATAATCTCACCCAGTTGCATTCTCTAGATTTGGCCACTTGCACATGAAATTGCATTTAATTGATTTATCAAAATCTTTATTTTCAACTTGGCATAAAGGGAGAATATTCTCCAAGTTTGAATCTCCCCCCAAGTGGACATGTACACCCAACAGAGCATTTATGAGGCCTCTTACATGTCCCCTTCCAAAGTCAAAATCAGCATTTATTGCAAATTTGAATTCAAATTTTCCCTCTCATGGGCACTCTTCCCAAATATTGCACATACATCAGCCAATCACCACTTGACAAGTGTCCTTCTTTCATTTGTCCAATCTTAGTCCCACATTGGTCTCTCTTCAACACTTAGCATTTTGTAAATGTTTAAATGAGAAGCTTCATCCTCAAGCAAATCCTCCACAATTTCATCCAAAAAGCATATGCAAAGTTACTCTCCTTGAGAACTAATTTTGCTCATCATTTCCATTGCATCATCATCATCTAAGCTTAGTAATCAAGGATTAGGAAAGGGTCACTAGCACATGTGACACCAATCCAATATGAGATAGATTTGGATTCTTGCTTCTTTGTGCTTTCACTTAGTTTAGTTGATATTTTGTTGTTTGGATTGCATTATGAAGCATGATTCAATATTTCATATGGATGTGAAAATTTGCTGTGTTGCTAATATTGTGTGTTGACATTTTAGCCATTTTGCAGATTGTAGCAATCACATTTGGCACTAGAAGGAGGGCTTCAATGATATACGCTATGATCTTATATTTGTCATTTTCTATGTCATGGGGTATATCCACCTTTGTCATTTGTTATATTGCTAACTCAAGCACTTATATATATGGTTTTATATCACATAAAGTGTGATGAAATTTATCCAGGGTACAATAGCAAATCATACGTATCTTATCTAATTATGCTAAGATCTATTTAAACTATAGATATGTGGTTGACTGCGCAACTTTGTAAGTATATGCAAGTCTGCAGATTATGTCACTAATATTTGAATATATATATTTTTTGTAATCCTGCTATATGAGTTTGACTTCATACTTGTTATGGGTGTGGCCGGTTATGCTCTTGTGTCGCTATTACTACGTCCAATATCTGATCTTTTGGCCTAAATGTTTTCTTATTCCTTCATAGTTTGACAAATCATGTCGTATATTTGAGAAAGCATACCCTATATCATTAAATTATTGTGGTTATAGCAAAGTAGCAAAGTATATTTGATACCCCATACCTCACCTGTTTGTTTGAAATCATTATCCTCAAGTCATGCAGGGAAGCATACTGATATGTCAAGCTTAACCTACCCCTGGATATCTACAGTTACGCAACAGTGCACTCACAGTCTGGTGCGTGGAATCATCAGCCTCCGTCACAAGTATTCTTAGAGACAGTATTAGAAGAAACTTCTCCCATTGAACTATTCATTCACCTTTCGCTTTCTCTATCTATTTTTCAGTTTCCAACTCAGTCGTCAATAGTTTGAATGCTGCTAACTCTGCCTCATAATCCAATCAAACATCCATAGCTTCATTTCTAGCTCTCTCCCTGGCATTATTCTTCAACTTTTAGTGTTAAGGAGAAAACCATACGACCATGAAATACTCTGTATTTCCATTAAGATAGCGCGTTCTGAACAAGTGGGTCATGGGTCTTCTCATGGATATGGGTAGCCTCTAGAAGCAATAAAGGAAGGAAATGTGCCGCTCTATCGCTGACATCACTCAATCCATCGAACTCACTCCATCTTTATGTACTTTGTTTTCTCTGCTGTGGCTTTGAATACAATGTGCAGGATACACTGTATTAGTGATTTGCATGGGAATCTCAGCACGTGACAGTCATGTGCCTTGTCGGGCTTCATAATTAATAAATGGCTTATAATACAGTCGGGTGCCAGAAAGGCAGAGGATAAATACTATTGCAGGAGTAAAGATGGATAAGAAAGAAATGCTTCTTCATGATTCCTAGCTATTATGACACCTACATCAGAGAAAGATCTATGCGCAATGCACATCCTCCTTCTTCTTCACAACACATCAGATTGCAGCGCAATATTCTTTTGTCAGCATATTTGTGTATAAGTTAATGCATAGTTATTATTCTCTGTCTCTTATCTATGAATGATGTACTTGGTTTAACACTATTGTAGGTTCGGCACAGGTAGAGGGCACGTTGGAGAAAGTGGAATACGACTTTACAGCTACCAAGAGCATTAGCTTGAAAGTTTTGAAAGAAATTATGATTAAGTCTACAACTAATACGCGTAGCTTGCTCCTCAGCCATTATTTGGCCCAACGAACCTTTGACTCTCTCCTTGGATTCTTAAATGGAGCCACGGTAAAAGTAATGTTGGTCAAAAATTAAGGTGATATTGGTGGCTAAACTAGTGATAAACAAGTTTGAAATTGTGCCTTACTCACTTTCTATTGGATCCCTCATGTTAGCACGTGCCACTAGATCTTACTATACATAGTACCATTTAGCTACGAGTGCAACCCAAACACAATTTCCTTACTTTTTGCATAATATTCGAAAGGAAGATTGCGAACTTAAAGCATAGTTTCCATGCTTAAAGTAAGAAATGATGTATGTGACAGGTAATTTCTTACTGACTGCGAGGGTGTTTGCAACAACTTATGGTCATTTTCTATTGAAGTTATCAAGATATTTTGTCTTGTAACATTGGACAAGCAAGGAAATCATTGTGAGGTGTTTGATTTAGTAGTAGGCTTCAAAAATGACATGAGGTTTGATTTATCAAGAGGGATTCTTATTAAATGCTTAATTTCTTAGTCTAGAATCATTAGTCTTTTCTATTTGAAATCATTTTATTGAAATTAATGATTAAAATGATTTTTTTGATTCTTGCATGGTTGTCTTTCTTAATAGGAAAACGAAAAAATGAAGAAAAAGGAAGGAGAGATTCCATTTGCACATGGAACTTGCAAATTTGAAGCGAAGGAGACAATCCTTGGAGAATTTTTGTGGACATTGAGAATTAAAATTTGACAAAGCATTTTTAAATGCTTCGAGCATCCATTTACTACCTTAATTTTCTGTTTTAAGCCAATTGCATCATTGTTTTCTTTCAATATTGGATTAAAATTGAACATACAAATTGACTAGACATTGTTTTTTGGGACTAAAATCGAACAAAGCAAATTCACACTTAAGTTTGGTGCTTTAAAACGAACTCACAATTGCTTTGAAGGCTATAAAATGAACAAGTGATTAATTTGTGTGATTTTGTCTTTGGTGCATTTTGAGTGCGTATCCTCTCCCCTCACGCTTCGTGCAATCTAGGGTGCAAGAGAAACACTCAAAATACATTTTATTGCTTTAAAACACTTCAATTTGGGCTTAAAAATTGAACATCTTGTGCGAGTGTGAGTAGGGGCATTTTCGCGTACATTCTCTTTCTTTGTGCCATCAAAGATTGATCGAGTTACGGATTGTGTCTTTGCTTTGCTTTTGTTTATCTTAGAGGGCCTGCCTTGGGGAAAAAGTACTCACCCAAGGGAACGACTCAACCGGTAACACTCTAAAGCCAAGAGTATTTCCAGCTGGGATATAAATGTGGGTATTGGTTAAACGCCATTATCACGAGGTTGGCTCTGACAAGATGGATCCGAAATGGGACTCTTGCCATATGGGTCAATCTCCACGAATGGAAAGTCCGAACTAGAACCCTTGTTTTGTAGTGGCCTATTTATCCATTGAGCGAGTTTATCAAAGTGGTGCATTGGAACTTTGATTCCAAGAAGTTACTTGCCATGTCTGATCTTGGTTGAAATATAGAGGTTAGGATTTCATCATACCTCTATATTTTTCCCTGGTTGCATGTAAAATCGTCTCTTCTATGAAGGGCATGAGGCAAGCCCACTAAGAAAAACGTACCCATTAAGCTAGGATGTTACATTGCTTGTTTGAAAACACAGTGCGTTTATCGAAAACATTTGCAAACCAACATTCAACATCATCATCAAGACTTCAAACCCCTTAGTTAGAGAAAATACCTTTGACAAAGCCCAAGAACTATTTCTTACCCTTGGGATTATGTCCTTAGAGGTTCATAAGTAATTGGGTTCACATCTTAATTTGCTCTTACAAAGGTCAACACTACACAACCCTTGTCCTAATTTCTTGGAACTTCCACATAGCACTTGGTGGGATGAAAAGAAGTTGTGACATGGGACATTCAGTTTGAAATCTAATCAAGAAGTGTGTTTGTGGTAAAAAGTACTCATTAAACAAAGATAACAAATTGGACCCCACACATGTGCTTGATATCTTTTGGTCATATTGGTCTTTTGATTACTCTTAGAGAAAAGTGTGTTCTTCAATACCTTGGCCTAGTAAACAAAGTCTCTCTAAGTCTCTTACAATCAAATCAAACACTTCACCCATCCAAACACTTATCAAAATCCATCCCACCAAACAACTTTAGAACTTTGGAAATATCATTCTAGACTTAGGCACATCATCAAAATCAAAATCACCTCATTTAGTTAGGTGTGTGGGAATGCATCCTTTCTCATACATTTAATTAAATAAACCATCCTTTGAACAATTTCATCCTAAGATCACATCCAACATCTTAGGGTTTACAAGTTCATCATCCAAATCAAACCAATCAAAATCAAACCCTAAGTCTAGCATTGATCCAAAGTCCTTAAACGTTCAACACTCTCATCATTCACCCCATTCATTCTTCATATCATCATTGATCCTAGAACACCTTAGAGGTCAACAAGGTCAAAAAACAAGAAGAACATGGAATATAAACTAGATTCATACATCATGAGCGGCCCAAACCAACCAAACTATCCAAGCCTCATGAAACCATGGGATTATGGAAACTCACATCCATACATAGGATCACTATCTCCTACGAATATCAATAACACAACAAATGTGAGTATGCCCAATCTGAATTTTGGAACACATCTCCCCATGATAGATTTAAATCAAAGTCCAAACTTACAAGTCTATCCTCCAAACAATCAATACATGAGTCTTCAAATGAGTAACATCATCCCACCAAATCCCTACAAACCCAATGTGGATGTACCAAGTGCAAGTTTTCGAAACATGAATCCTAACTTGGAAAACTTTGGAAAAATGATTCCCAATACCAACAATGTTCATCCTATCATGCCAAATCTGAACATCATCCCAAATCATAACATTATCCAAAGTCAATTTTCCCATAATCCCATTCAAAAACCGCAAGTAGGCATCCCAAATCCACTTAAACAAAAGCCAAATCAACTATCTCAAGTGAGTCAAGATCAAAATCAAGAACAAATTTGGCGAGATCAAATTGTAGAACTTTCCAAAATAGTTGAGACATTGCGCCAAGGGAAATCTCTACGACCATTACCTACATCATTCCTTGGTTTAGGGCTTCCCCCTTTACCTAACACCAATCACACCATCCAAATCAATCCACCTAACATCAATCAAACCATCACGACAAATCCTTTGAATATACCATCGACATCACACCAATGGATGGTATCTAATCAAACAACAACATTGATCCCAACCAATCAAAATACGGTCTCCCAAAGACCTATCACCTCGGTCAATCCAACCATCTCTATCACTTCAATCACTCCAACCACCACTATCACGCCCATCACATCTCAACCCCTCACTACCATGATCACTCCGAGCGTATCTCAAACACTTGTCACTACATCCAACATGATTTCGAATCCCCCACCACCCCCACCACCAACAATTTCCACCACATCAAGCCAATACAATGCGACATTACAAGTTGCTTTTCAAAAGGGATTCCAACAATATCTAGCCATGCAACAAGAAACACAAGCTCAACAAGTGCAACAATCCTCTCAAGTTGCCCAAGCCTCTCAAGCTACCCAACCAACACGAGAACAAACACAAAAGATGACAACTATAGAAAACAAGGATCAAGATCAATCCATCACTAAGCACACATTTACTTCATCCAATGATCAAATCGACATATGTCAAGAGTCACTTTTGAATCACGATCAAAATCCACCAACAAAACTCGACAATGAGCCAATTCAAGAAATATCAACATCACTTGACTCTATGGTCGAAGACATTCACAATCTCTCCACCGCAATTGTTGAAAACAATGATCAAAACCTCTCCATCGAGGAGCACATTGAGGATGTATCTACACAATCCGATGATCAACTCACCATACATCAAGAGCCACCTTTTAGTGATCTCTTTCAAGGAGTGTTAGGATTATTTGATCCAATTGAAATAATGCACAATCAGTTTACCTATGATCATGTTGAAAATGTCTCTACATTACCTTATGAGTTAGAGGACATATCTCAAGAAGTTATTCCAAAGCAAGATCAAAATCTTTCACTAAGGTCTAGCAATGGTCATTTTCAAAACATGTTGATCCCCTTTGACCTCATGGTTACAGATGCTGAAGGAACCTTGAACTTGACCATGCCTAATGACGACATCCAAAAGTCCTTTGTAAGAAATCTATCCTTTGAAATGGACCCATGTCAAGAACTTGATCCAAAGCATGTCAAAAGTAGCTCCGAAAACATTCAAGATCAAGAATTTGTATCTTCAAGATACTACAATAATCTGATGGAAACTCTCCTATCTATGCAAGATGATCATATCCATACTCCTCCATCTACCCATGAGATGCTTTCTTTGGATGGAAACATAGATGATCGTTATTCAGAACAGGATCCCTTTATTCCTGACATTATTGCACAAAAAGAGCAGATTCTTAACTCCTACAATCAAACGGATTTGTCAACATCATGATCAAATATGTCCCAAACTCAGATTGAGGACATCATGAATAAAGATATCCATCATTATCCACTTAAGGAAACAAGTCAAATAGAACATCTAGAGTTAGCAGAGCAGCTAACTGAAACAACGTCACGTACGGTGGTCATTTATCAGAGAGTGCATTCTAAACAAGAGCTCTTCAAACAGGAAGAGTCAAAGAACGAAGGTACTACCACAATACTGGGGGCAACTTCGTCTCAAGCAAATGTCAACATAGGGAGCATGAAGAGTCCTTATGATGAAGCCATTGCCAATACTACAACCAGCCACGCCATGAATCTTCATCCACCTATCATCCCATCCACGAATTGGGACCAACACCAAAGGAAAGTGTTAAATCAAGGTATAAAGAATTTTATCAAAGCAAAAGAAGCCAAGCTTGAAGGAAAAATAAAATACAAATGGATACCAAAGAATACAAAGAAAGATCATCCCTATCAAACTCCATCAATCAAAGAAACTGTGGGGCAAAATAAAAGAGGGAAAAGTATCCATCAAAGATGTCCACAAAAGCAAAAGTAGGCTTTTCAAGCAACATACAAGGTATATCAAGCAATTGGTCCTAATTCCACGCACACTTCCGTATCCACCCATCATTGCTCATCTTCCCAAGTTTGGAGAGTCAAAGGTTCCAAACTGTCAACCAATCCATCTCTCATCCCTAAACACACTCCATCCACGCCTCCACGCATAATATCCAATTCTTACATTGACCGTGTATTGGCAACGACCCTTCATCATAAGGATTCTGAAGGCACTTTATCACGATGTGCGCACCAAGACAGAGTTAACTCCGGTATTGACGAAGCAGATCAAGAATCCCAAAAGTTGCATTCAAGTGCACATATCTTAGCAAAGCAGCTCCTTCAAGCAGGATATCGATGGCACATTATGACAGGGGCATCTACATTAGCAACACCTTGTGATTCAGCATGAGTTTAAAATCTTTTGGAAAAAAACCAAAAAAATCAAAAAATATGAAAATCCAAAAAAATAAAAAAAAAGGATTGAAAACAAGAAAGATAAAAATTGTCCTCTAGTGAAAACCGGGCGATACGCTTTGGGCAAGACCATGATGAAAACCTGGAAAACAGGCGTCATGTGTGGAATCAAGCATCTACATGGGCCACTTCAGGTGAAAGCATCTCATCCCATCCATAATAAATCGAGCATTCCATCCATCTTATCCATAATAAATCCATCCATCCATGAACCATTGATCCAATCCATTTGCATATATTTGCATCCATCATCTTGGTTATCTTGATCTTGATGACATTTTGGGGCACACTTTACGCTTGCTTACGGTAAAACATCTTGACATGGGTCATTTTCATCAATCCTATCCTATGCAGTGTTATCTGAGCCATGAAGCATTATCCAATGAGCTTTCTTTATCTGAACATCTCATCTTATCGCAAGATAATCTGTCGCATCCTTCATATGCTTACCATATCCATCCATCCATACACCTATCCAAGCATCCATCCGTAACATTGCATACATTGCTAGACATTGGGGACAAATATTTACATCTTGCTTCAGGAGTAAATCTTGATATGTATCCTCCAACTTATGTGGTGATCCGAACATTTGGCAAACGTGAAATCAAATTGGTCAAAACCACTGTTGAGCAAAAATCCAAATCATTAGCCCATGGCATATTTTGACGAAAACATGTCCTTATCAAATTTCATCTTCAATCGAACATCGATTCAAACAATCAATATCAGTTGCATCTAACGCACCCTTCAAACATCACATCAAATCATTCAAACAACTTTTGTTCCAAACCAAGCTTCAACAATCTTGATCAAATCAAATCCAATCAATCTGTCATCATCTTGGGATATCTTTCTCAATCCTTGTGTTGGTTAACACTGTCCTTGCATTGTTGTGCATCCTCAACAATGTTATCATCATCACTCTTGATCAATCAAATCCAATCAATCCTGATCATTCAAAACCTTGCATTGTTGTGCATCCTCAACAATGTTATCATCATCATCAATCCATTGATTCGATTAGTCAACCTTAGCTTGGTCTTCAACAAAATCCAAAATAGAGCACTGATATCATCACATATCCATATCGAAATCATCAAAATCATGCGAAAATCCAAAAACATTCATAAAATCAGAAAACATCAAAAACATTGAAATCCGAACTATGTTGTCTCTAAGCTTAAACGTAGGCAAGGCTAATCTTTGATCAGCCCCCGAGACATCAAAATCCAAAAACATTCGAAAAACATCAAAATCCAAAAAAAATTGAAAGACATCAAAATCCAAAAACATCGATAAAATCTTAGAAAATCCCAAAACATCGCAAAAATCAGAAATTCAAAACATTTGAAAAATCCAAAATCCAAAAATAGCCTCAAAACATTCCAAAAAATGTCAAAAACATCCAAATATTTGAAAAAATCCATCTGTCTCATCTCGCTTGCACTCGAAATAATCAATCATCCATAATAAATTGATCATCATCTTCATCCTTTGACAACACAAACAGAAACAATCATAGCAGGCAACAAAATCAAGCTTCAATCATAAAATCAAAATCGAAACAACGAACCATTGAACACAAAATCAAACTCTTGATCAGTCGCAAATATGTCAGTCAACCTTATATCAATAGCCTATCAATCAACTTATCAAACCATCATCATCTTGTACAATGCATGTCCTAGGATATATCGTTCCGACAATGGGCATCATTTTGGATATCACTTGGATTCCTATCCTATCAAAACACATCCCTTTGGCTGAAGGTATGAAGAACATTGGATTATTTGTGTACTTGATCTTTTCTTTTGATTTATCTTATTGTGCTCATTCCAAGGGCCTCTCGATGATATCCGAACGAAGGATTTAGAGAGATAGGAATGGGGCAACGATCATTATCATTTCTTTGCTGTGCTTGTTGGACGTTCTTGTAAAATAACTTGGCAAATACTTGCTTTGTTAGATATGTATGGAGGATTTTTTAGACAGCTTGTTGACTATTGCATTGATTGGTTATACCTTTCCGTGTTTTGGTCTGAGGTGTTTAAAACTTCTAAAGTGCATCCTAGCAAGGTTTCCATATGTCAGGAGTGAACAAGAGTACTCCTATCTATTTGTCGAGTCAAAGTCCATCACACTAAGTACAATGCCATCCTGGTCCTTTATACCTTGATGCATCGTGCTTAGGCGTGTTATCAAACATAAATTAAGTGACCGTTTGAAAATCTCAATCCTTGATAAGCAAATCATCATCATTTATCATCATCATCATCGTCTATCATTGTCATCATCTCTAATAAAGTCTCAACCAATCATGGACTTGTTGGATCCTCTTGTCATCATCTCATTTCCGCACTAACATCATCATCACCAAGGCATCCATCATGCATCCATTATGCATTAGTATTCTGCATATCATCTCACATGCATCATCATCATAATATAGATCTGTTAGTCTAAGCATCTACATAAAACATCCATCGCATAATCATAACATATCACATCATATCATCATTTAAGTTGTTTAGGATAATATAGATTTGTTATTGTAAGCATCTTAAAATCATCTCATTTGCATCGTCATCCATAACCATCCATTTTGAACCTCTTTATCGCGAGATCGACCCTTAAATCGAATCTTTTCGCGCGATCTCTCGAGGGGGCAATGTACCAGTGTACTTTTTTCTGCTGGGGCATCCGAAAAATCAATATTTTTTTAATTTTGATCGTGGCAAGTTTATTCTTTGAACCAATGCAACAAGTACATTGCTTCAAAGAGGGGCAAAATGTAGACACGTCAAATTAGCATTATGCATATTCATCTGATCATTGAATTGATCAAATGCAACAAATCCATTCATCAGGTAAATCGGGTCAATCCAAAGGTTTAATCAAATCATACCATTTCATCTTTCATAAATCATTCAACCTTCATCTTGCATCATCCATTTAATTAAATAAATCAGGACTTTATTTAATTCAAATCCAAATCATACTTCATCCTTTTCTAAATTAAATAAATCAAGTATTTAAGTCATAAAAGTCAAATCAGCATAATCATCATCTATTTAATCTAACCCTGATTAAATAATAATCTCACCCACTTGCATTCTCTAGATTTTGGCCACTTGCACATGAAATTGCATTTAATTGATTTATCAAAATCTTTATTTTCAACTTGGCATAAAGGAGAATATTCTCCAAGTTTGAATCTCCCCCCAAGTGGACATGTACACCCAACAGAGCATTTATGAGGCCTCTTACATGTCCCCTTCCAAAGTCAAAATCAGCATTTATTGCAAATTTGAATTCAAATTTTCCCTCTCATGGGCACTCTTCCCAAATCTTGCACATACATCAACCAATCACCACTTGACAAGTGTCCTTCTTTCATTTGTCCAATCTTAGTCCCACATTGGTCTCTCTTCAACACTTAGCATTTTGAAAATCTTTAAATGAGAAGCTTCATCCTCAAGCAAATCCTCCACAATTTCATCCAAAAAGCATATGCAAAGTTACTCTCCTTGAGAACTAATTTTTCTCATCATTTCCATTGCATCATCATCATCTAAGCTTATTAATCAAGGATTGGGAAAGGGTCACTAGCACATGTGACACCAATCCAATATGAGATAGAGTTGGATTCTTGCTTCTTTGTGCTTTCACTAGTTTAGTTGATATTTTGTTGTTTGGATTGAATTATGAAGCATGATTCAATATTTCATATGGATGTGAAAATTTGATGTGTTGCTAATATTGTGTGTTGACATTTTAGCCATTTTGCAGATTGTAGCAATCACAAGGCTCACAATAAGCATTCTAAAATGTGTTCCTCTTTTTATCACCATTGAAAACTCCTACAAATTGGTGTGTAGACGGATAAACATGTATTCTAATAGATTTCCCAGTTACAAAGTCCAAGGATAATGGCTTGGGAAATTACAAGGATGCCCTAGGCTAACTACAGTGTTTTGTGAGCAAAAATGAAGGTTTAAGATAGGAGTTTGATGAAATAACATGAAATAAGCATGGGGAATGGTTTATTTAGTTTTTTTAGGTATATTTTAAAATGTTAGAAGCTTTTGCAAGGTGATTGGAGGGGTGGAATGCACATTTCCAGTAAACCATCATTATTTGGAGCATTATTAAGCCTAGAACATGGGTTTGTGTTTTGTGGATTTTAAAAGGGTTTAAGTAATAAAAAAATATGTTGATTCTAAATTTTTAGAGCCTGAAAAAAGATTTTTTTTATATTTATTTTGGGTTGGGAAGTTGTTATGTTAGTAATTGCTTTATAATTTTGACCTATTTCAAGTCTAAGAGTAGTGAACAGTCATTTATTTTGATATACTTTTCAAAGCAACCTTACTTTGTCTTTTTATATGTTAAAGTAGGCCATAATGGGTCCTGGAAAATGTATTTGATCTTGGGAGATTCAATTCGGGTCAAAAGATATACACATTTTTGTTATGAAGGAATACTACAAGTAAATGTGAGTCTTGGGTGTGAACAGTTGATGAATGAAGGTATGAGTGTTCTTGGCTAGTTTATTTGGTTTGATCTAACCATTTTCATGATGTTTATGGTGGATTTATGTTTGGTGAAATTTTGGAGCCATGTTTTGGAGTTTTGGTGTCTTTTGGAATCAAGTTGCAAAGGAATTGAGTTGGTGAAACCTTAGTACTACATCAATTGGTATCAGATCTCAAAAGGTTTGGGCAAGAGAGTTTGGTATTTGCATGTTTGTGTTTGTGTAGGTTGAAGAGAAAACCTGGTTGGAAAAATACTAGGTAGAGGAAAAGAGAAGAGACCTAGGTGAGGCAAAGAAATCAAGTGGAAGCAAGGTTAAAAGGGACTTGCTTGAAGAGAAGATGGATTTGTTGAGAAGGTACCAACAGGTAGAGGGTTCACAAAGGAAGAAGAAACAAGAAGAGAGGAAGAGAAAAGAGGAGAAGACAAAGAAAAAGAAGATGGATCAAGAGATTATAGAATTGAAGAAAAGCATTAGAGGAATTCAGAGTGATGAGAGAAAGATTTGAGGATGAGATAGAATAGTTGTGTAGGCAAGCCACAAGTTGGCATTTGATAATTAAGAAGAGAAGATTTGTATGGCCTATTCAAAGGCTGATACAAAAAGGAAGACAAATGGAGGCATTAGAGAAAGAAAGGAAGATAGATGTTGTAGCCATCCCCAAACATGAAGATGACATTGTAGTAGAGGTGAAGGATCAGATTTTAGAGGGAAATGATGACTCCCTCATGAAGACACAAAATGAGTTGAAGATGCATGGTGGAATTGTAGAGACAATATATCACTTCATTGTTGTGATTACACTTTTGATGAGGAAAAAAATAATGGTAAAGATGAAGTAGACGGAAGAAGAAGGACAAACAGTTGAGGTAGAGATTGTGACACATCAGAGCATGAAGGAGCAGATTCAAGGAGACAACGCAAAGTGGAGATAAGTTGGCATAGAACAACTAAAGAAAAAGGTAAAGATGAAGATCAAATGGCACTTTTCAAGAAGCATAGCATAGAGGACTACAATGAGGAGAATTTAATGATGCAGACTTGTTACTACATTCAATCCAACAAGACTTGGAGTTTTCATTTGGGCGAGAGTATGGTGCAGGAGCACCCTAGCAAGTACATACCTCCATGAGGCAATCTTAGGTTTTGATTTAAATCTAGTGTTTTGATGTTGTAATAAGGCCTAAGAGGCCATATTAATGATGTATTAGGTCTTAGGAGGTTGTTATGAGCTCATTTTTAAAATATTGCTAAAAGAATTGTAAAATGTTGTCAAAAATGATGTAATTGCAAAAAATTACAAAAAAGGCAAAATAGAGAAGTTGAAAGGTCATCAATGGGAAAAAAGATCAAGAATTAGTTCTTCTCAGTTTGAAATAATTGGTTATGCTATGCAATACCTTATAAAGGCCTCACACAAGTTGAGGAAAAGGAATTTGTTTTGTAATTGAAAATCATGAATAAAACTCTGTCATTTCTAAAAAATTACTGGGAATGTGTGGTTGCAAGCTATTGTACGACCCCGTATGGTTAGAATATTGAGGGGAAGTAATTGTATTTTCTAAATGAATATGTTAACTTATTTTTGGCTTTGGTTTGATTACATTTCATTAAGTTTAAAGCATTCTATTGTTATTTTTCTAACAACGGGTTAACACCCTGAATTAGGGTCACAGTAAGCATTCTACAATGTGTTACTCTTTTTATCACTATTCAAAACTCCTAAAAATTGGTGTACAAAGGGATAAACGTGTATTCTAATAGATTTCTAAGTTATAGAGTCTAAGGATAACGGTTTGGGAAATTACAATGATGCCCTAGGTTGACTAACAGTGTTTTGTGAGCAAAAATGGAGGTTTAAGATAGGATTTTGATGAAATAACATGAAATAAGCATGGGGAATGGTTTATTTAGTTTTTGAAGGTATATTTGAAAATATTAGAAGCTTGAACAAGGTGATTGAGGGGTTGGAATGCATAGTTCCAATTAACCCTCATTATTTGGAGCATTATTAAGCCTAGAACAATAGTTTGTGTTTTGTGGTTTTAAAAAGGGTTTAAGTAATCAAAAATTTGTTTATTTTGAAGTTTTAAAGCTTGAAAAAATATTGTTTATTGTTATTTGGGGTTGGGAAGTTTTTTTTTAGTACTTGTTTTGTATTTTTACACATATTCAAGTCCAAGAGCAGCTGATAGTCATTTATTATGATATACTTTTCAAAGAAACCTTACTCTATCTTTTGATATGTTCAAGTAGGCCATAATGGGTCCTCAAACATGTATTTTCTCTTGGTAGATTCAATCAGGGTCAAAAGATATACCCAATTTTGTTATTAAGGAATACTACAAGTAAATGTGAGTCTTGGGTGTGAACAATTGAAGAATGAAGGTATGAGTGTTCTTGGGTAGTTTATTTAGTTTTACCCTACCCTTTCCATGATGTTTAAAGTGTATTTAGGTCTAGTGAAAGTTTGGAACCATGTTTTAGAGTTTTCGTGTCTTTTGGAATCAAGTTGCAAAGGAGTTAAGTTGGTGAAACCTTAGTACTACATCATTTATTCTCCTAAATATGATGTTGGCTTTTAGTGTTGTAATTTCATAAATTTGGAATAACTAGTATAAATACAAGGTTATTTAACATATTTTCTCCTAGAATTTTTTATGAGAAATTGTGATCTAAGCATTCAAGAATTCTAGCAATTCAAGAGCTAATATTAAAGCATTTGGAGCTACATTCAAGATTCAAACATTATGTCAGGTTCTTCATGCATCATGTGAGTTTGTGAGCTAACATTTGTGATGTAGGGTTTTATGATTCAAGAAACTATTCAAGATCAATTTTCATATCAACAATCAAGAGTCAAGATCTACATTCATGCTAGACATTTAATACAAGCTATAGAAGATCCTTTGAAGACTAAGTTGCAATATTGAAGAAAGTTTTCTAAGCTTTCAAGAAGCTATCATCTTCACGTAAAGTCACCTACATATGGGAATTCTAACTTGCAAATTTAGAGATCGAATGGGATAGAAGCTACAAAAGATCACTAGAGGATACCAAATTTTTGGATAAACCCTAATACTAGGACTAAATCTCCACCTTGGGCATATGAGTCCCAGTATACCACTTTTCAACCATATTTTGTATATCTTAGATTGCCAGTTGAAGATTCTAGATTTAGCCAGAAACCCTAAACTAGGTTTAAATCACCCAGTCTAGCATATGAGTCCTATTTCATATCAAAATTCATAATTATTTTAGGATTATAAACCTTGTTTTAGGTATCTTTAGTCTTCCAAGTACTTCTCTATTTAGCCTCAGTTTTTTATTTTAATTTTGAGTTTCATTTTCTAGATTACATAGCTACATTTTCATATTGCATCCATTTCCTTCTTTATAAGCATTTTCTTAGTGGTGAACGCCCTCTTTAATCATACCTAAGGAGACATTGTAGCAATCTCTTTTCCTAATTTTATCATTAGGTTTAGATATCTAGTGTTTCCTTGAATGAACTAAGACTGAAATGGGAAGTTCGTACCACTCCCCCCTCTTGTGTGTTCTATCTCCTCAAAGTTAGAGCACACCCTATTTCATTCTATTCAATTTGGTGAACCTAACCTTCAAACCATTTATTTCTAATTTAGAGTGCACAAAATTTATAGGTATATCTTACATTAGCTTTGCATTAGATCTTGCATTAATTAATTTACATTTAGGGCTTCTAAACTTTGCATTAGTGAAAAGTGCATACATGTTACATTTTTGCATCTTAAATAATTCAAATTCACTGAAAGTCTATAATTGCAAATAGTCATCAACATACAAGTTACATACCCTAGAGTCAACTCATAATTTACTAAATTCGATGCAAAAACCCTAATGTGGGACTCATTCACCCCTCTGGGTGATTTTGTCCCTATACAAGTGGTTTTATAGATTTCTAGGAATTTTGTGCTATGTGTTTTTCAACATCTGAACCCTTCGAAAACCCTAGTTGTGACTCATATGCACCTTTAGGTGTTTTAATCCCAAATCAAACCTAAAACTACATTTCACAACATTAAAAACCTTGTTTCTATTATTTTGTTTTCTATTGTTAGATCTTTGTTTCAGATTATTGAGTTTTTGTTTCATTCATTTCATTAGATCTAGCTTAATTTGAAGTGCATTTGTAAACATAAGAATTGGAATTAAAAGCATATCATTGATCTTGTGTTCATTGCATTTTTCTTACATTCATTTTTTTCTCTTGCATGAGCTTTACAACTTGGTGTCCTATTGATAATACTATAGTGAGACATAGTTCGAGACTCAACCCATCTCACGATAACACACTCATCATGGATCTTGGGTTATCTAGCTCTTTCACTCATAGTGTTGACACTACTTCCTTAGGTATGGATCATACCCTTGAAATTTTTTTACCTTTAAGTAGTGTGACAAGTGTTGAAACAATGGTTGCTAGTGTCCCTCAAGGAAACTTAATGCAAATCCATGAAGAATTAGCAAACCTACAATATCAAGTGAGTAATGAAAACATTTCCAACTCTGCTATTCCTAACATAGTTAACATACACGACATTATTGAAAGTGAACAAGGAATAGAACATGAATGTAGCCTAGCACAAATTTTTGGAAAACTTACTAGTTGTGCTCAACCTTCGAACAATCTCCAAAATCAAGGAGGAACCAAAATTCCTCCTCCTACAACCATTGCCTCTATTCTTACCTACACCAGCCCTCAAGTTACAACAATAAAACCTACTAGTAATGTCTTTCCTACCTTTGGTATTCCTACTAGAAATCCTTGTACCTTTATGGCATCTCATGTCATATCTCCTACCACTTTACCTCCCATAGGTATTCCATTCACTTCCCCCTCAAACACATATACACCTCCATCTCAAAATACAACCAATGATGCCATCCTTAACCAACTCTTGCAAAATGTTTCATCCCTTGAAAACAAAATTTCCACCATAAACCAAAATCAAAATGGCCAACCATCATACTATGTCAAAAGAAATCCCTTATCCTTGGAGATATTAAGAACATTGATACCACAAGGTATAAATATTCCTATGTTTGAGAAGTATGGAAGAAAAGGAGACCCTTCTAACCATGTTTCTGCTTACACCACCTTATGTAGTGACTTCATCCTAGAGTATAAGCTCTTAGCTAAGCTTTTCCCTATGTCCTTGAAAGATACTGCTTTATAATAGTTTTGCTCATTATCGAATAACTCAATTCATTCATTCAATGAACCTATTGAGCCCTTTATCAACCATTTCTAGGTGCATATGACCCCTAAGATGACATTAGCAGTTTTGATGAGATTTAAGAAAAAGGATGAGGAAAAAGTTACTAACTTCATTTCACACTTCCAATAAATTTATTCCCAAATCGACATAATGATTCCCAATCGTCACCTTCAATAGATGTTCATTGAAAACATACAAACTAAGATACAAGACAAGCTTAGCATGATGAATTTTCCTTCGTGCAATTGTGTACTTCCCTTCACGATGATCAGAACTTGGTTACTAGTCGTGAAACAAAACCCACCTTTAGCCATCCTAAAAAAGTTAGAATCCACAAATCAAAACAATTACCAACCTTTTAGAAAAAATAATAAAGGTTTTCTTCAACTAAATCCCCCTCAACCAACCCAACATGTTGATACCCAAGTGGCTGCTATAAAGAAGACAAATCCTTTTACATTTGGGGATCCGTCTAGACAATTCACTCCCTTACTCAATACCCTCCATAACACAATGTTACAAATTCTAGAACAAAAAATGATCTCCTTACCTCATGTAAGAACTCAAGTATAAGCTTCTTAAACATCTTTTGTAAGACCTCATTGATTCTAATCAACTTCAAATTGGAGGTGCTAATGATCAAGGAAATAAGTCCATTACCCCTCCCAACCAAAAAATTCAAATCTTTACTGACCCCAATGCCAAATCATAATATTTAATTTGTCAAATCTAGTGGAACTAAGAAGAGTGATGTAATGAATTTTTACATGGATGATGACAACATGGATACTTTTGACCAAAATTCTTATGAATGATATGGTTAGATTGAACAAAATTATACCTTGTAAGGGTCGAACTTAAAATTCTCTTGAAATTGTTTTCTAGAAATGCACCTGATGGTGCTCTTTACATAGTCAACTGAATTAATGATAAGCCCACTAATGGGATATTAATTGATCCAATATATGGAGAGAATGTGATCACTGAAGAATTATTACTTGTGCATGAACTCTATCAAGATACATATGACAAACTGAAAGCATAGATAAAAACACATAATGGTTTCACTTGCCCTATGATTGGTTTGATCATCCTTCCTTTAAAAGTTGTACTAAAATAATTACATGTCTCATTCTCCATCATCCCAAAATTGGATCAATTTCATGTGAAGCTTGGTTATTCATCACTATGCTCCATGTAAGCTATCCCATCACTCGTGCATTTTTTTTAAAGTTTCCCTTTGACAAAGAAATCTTTACTGTGCACCATAGTAGCTTTGATCTTGTGTCTTCACATGGGAATTTTTAATTGGATTTATTTTGGACCAAGCCCATGGAACCTATTAAACCTCATGAAGATTTATTTTCAAATCTTATCAAAAGTCTAAGGAAAAACATATAGCAAAGTTATCTCTTCGAAACATGCCTCAACCTATGATTGAGTCTCCTATCCTTGGTGAAGCCATGATTGAGCCAACACCCCTTCCAAATAACCAAGACCAACCTAAGATAGATTCTTTTCCTATCTCCTATAAAAAACCAAGAGACAATAAAAAAATTTATGTCACACCTCCTAAAACAAAACAAGTTTACAAGGTTAAAGAGAAAGTTGTTGAACAACCACCTATGGTTACTTCCATTCCTCCCCTTAGGGAAGAAAACAAACCTATGGTTAATAAACCTACTCCTATATAGACACAACTTTAAAATAATATTGAAAGGAAAAGAAATGATAGAGATCATAGGCATAGATGTTGTGCTATTGCTCGAAAGTTAAACAAATAGAACAACAAAGAAAATAAACATCCAAACTCAACTAAAGCAATACATAAGGAGTCTCCCTCTTCGTCATAACAAAAGATCCTATATCACAACCACAATAGCGACTAACACCTTCATTAGAAATTATAATTTGATCTCCTATTGTGATTAGCATAGACAATGATGATGATATTGTTGGAAGAATGAAGAAGAACATCTCATTTTGTTATTTTGTGTTGTCATTGATGTCACCATGATATATGAGTTGCAACTGCAAGATTAAATTTGAATTTGATCTAGTATTTTGGACCAATATCTGAATTGGTATGAAACTTACATCCTTCGGTATTTTGGTTTGCAATTGTCTTTTGTTGATTATTGTTTCATGTGGTTTTGGAAGATGGTGCATGGATGTTGGGAGCACATACATTCAAAATATCACATATTAAAATGTTCATATGGTGTATTAGCATTAATCTATTAATTGAAATTTTTCTATTAGGTCTATCTTTGGCTGAGCTAATGGATAGATGATCTAATGGTGAATTAAATTTGTTTTTTGTATATATGTGTGATATATCTTAGGTGCATGCTAATATTATCTAGCATGATGAGAATTTGAATTGTTTTTGTAAATATTGTGTGAAAGCATGAAGCTAATAGTTGGTATTTTTGATGAATAAGAGTTGCATATAATTAGGCCGACCTAGTTGATGCTTGTGGATGGATCAAGAATATATATTGGACAATTTTTTAAGACTAGGTGATAGATGATGGTGTAGTGAATGTCAATGTAAAGAAGTGTGAATATGATGAAGTGTGTCAAGTCAGTTTACTGAACTTCATTGGAACTGAATCAACACTTGTTAGGTGTACATTATCAATTCATTTTCCAGTTGTAAGCCATTTTTTCATTGTAATTCTATAGGTAGTGAGCCTCTAATTTTGGATAGTGAGTCCTAGTAGTGATCCAACCCATTTTTTAATATCTTATAACTCGTTATACTATATTGTAAGCTAACACTCACCGTGGTTTTCCCCATTTTTTGTTTTCCATGTAAAAATCCTGGTGTTCATGTGTTTTATGATTTCATGTTTTGTTTATGCTCTTATTCATCTTTGCTATTTTATGCATTGGAATTACTGGATGGTATTTGTTTAGAAAGTTTAAGAAGACACTAATTCACCTCCCCTCTCAGTATCTTGGATATTCAATAATTAATATCAGAGCTTCATTCCTTTGGAGAAGCCTAATAGCTTGAGGGAGATCCTAAAGATGGAAGAAATGAATGATAAAGAAGAGCTTCGAGCTGCACTTGAGGATCTTGACAAAGTTGAAAGTGAAAATAGAGATTTGAAAGAAAATATTGAAGATGCAAATGAATGTGTTCATAATTGAAAAGAGCAATTAAAGAAGTTCAAAGGAAGGCATAGGGAAGTAACTGATCAGTTGAAGCAGGCTAATGAAGAAATTACTAGTTTGAAGGTACAAGTAGAAGACAAGAAAAGAATTGAAGAATTTCTGAACAAAATGGTACAAAGCAAGTCTAATGAGTGCACTAAGCTTGAACAAGAAGTGGCGAATCTAAAAGTAGATCTGGAGAAAGTGAATCTCTTTGAAAATAATTTCAAATATAGCTCAAACAAGCTTGATGAATTGATTTTAGGGTAGAAACTGAGTAAAGACAAAGGTGACTTGGGAATCCAAAAGGAGGGGAAAACTCTAAGGATAACCAAAAGACTCAGAATAAAGGAAAGAAGAAAAGAAATTTGAGGAACTCTGCTAGGAGACCATCTATGAGACAACCTAATGCACAAAGGTATCCATACTTTAATGGTCTTTGCTTTTCATCTAACAAATTTAGTCACAAGGTGATAAAATGTAGGAGTAGGATGAATCAGTTTCTTGGTTCTTGTTTTGGTCAATGTATTTAATACAAAAGAATTGGACATAGGGCTAATCAATGCAGAACCCAGATGATGAACTAGTTTAATGGAGGAAGAGTAAATCAATCCTTTAATGGATATTGTTATACTTGCAAAATGTATGGACATAAAGATAATCAGTGCAGAAAAAGAGTCGGTGGAATTCAAAACTAATCATTGGAGAAATGTTGTCTTCTACAATTACAACAAACCAGGACATATCTCAAGAGTTTTTAGAAGCAAAAAGGGTAAACATATTAATTTGGTAGAAAAGAATGAACCTATGAAGAAAGTTGACAAGAATGATATTAAGTAAGAAATGAATAAGATTTGGAGGTAGAAATAAGAGACTTAGATGATAGATGTGTCTATGCTCTCATCCATTACATAGACAATTCCTCCGAGAATTAGACCTAGCAGGGTCTTAGGGGGAGCTTTAATAGAAAAATTGTTTGAACCCCCTGATGTTTTGCATGTCAGTATTTGGTATGAAGATATGTGGTAATGAATGGTTAGCTAAAGGTTATGCAAGTGGAACCAAAAGAAAATATGAAGGAATGATCTTTTGTGGAGAAAATTAGGGTATTTTTGAGCAGAGAAGAAGAGTTTTTTAGCAACTTTTTTAAATCTACCACATTTAATGTAAATTAGGGCAGATCATTATTTTATAAAGTAAATGTGCAAGGCATTCTAATCACTTATGCATTTGAATAAGTTGAAGATAATTTTGGAGCATTCTTGAGGTGATTTGGAGTACGAGCCATGCAAACCCTAGTTTTGGTTCTTTGTGAAGAAAAAGGTATTTTACTTTTTTGTGTAGTTGTGGATTTGTGTGAATCATTTTTCTGAATTAGTTGAGTTCAAAATTGTGAAGAATGGCAACCCCTGTAGTTGTTAAAGTGTTGGAAAGACCTAGAACATCATATAGGAAATATTCTATGAAGGTCTTCAAATACGACCTTATGGGCACCTTCTCATCAATCCCTCATGGGCTTATGTTGGCTGAGGACACAAGAATGTACATCCGAGTGAAAATAGCTAAAGTCAATCACAAAAAATTGATCGATATTTGGTAGAATGAGATCACTGGAAATAATTTCTTTGTGAAACCTGAATACTCGAACCTTGTTGTGAAGAGATTGGAAAAATGGAACTATTTTAACAATTTTAGTTTTGTAATTGATGCTAAATATGCGAAACTTGTTCTTAGCAAAATACATGCTAAATTGTTGTGGACTAACTGACTTCACCTGATAACTAAGGAGGCGATTAGGGTTGTTATTGGACTTTGTGACACTAGACCCTTACCCATGTTGAAAGCCATGAAGAATGAGGTTATGATAGAACTCATCAATGTTGAATATGAAAAGAGAGCTCTTACAATGGAGTTGATCACTAATCCGGCTATGAAGTACACCACTATCATGTTTGGTCATAAAATTTACTTCACCAATAGAGAGAACTCTATTTCAACCACAATTATTTATATCGGTTTTGATATGGTAGTCAATGATGCAGACTATGACTTGTGTGAGCTTGTCAGACAACAGCTGCTTGAAAATTTAAATTCGACCAAAGAAAAGAAGTATGCATTTAAATTTTGTTCTTTGATTATGTGTCTATTATTCTACTTTCTGAAAAAGACTTCTTGGAAGGGATGATATGGTTTTTTGGGATACATCCAGAGCTGTGGCACATCACATTTTTTATCAGTTACACAATTTGGGTGATCTAAAGAATAGAGATAATGCGCTAACATCATTATTTATTGTATTTAAGAGAAACATGAATGAGAGAGAGAGGATTTTGAGAAAAATTGTTGAGAAATATAAAAATGACATAATATTTCCTGTTTCCTCTTATGAATGCATGATTGAAGCAGTCGAATTATGGATCATATGGATTCAACCATTGGGATATGAGATTACAGAAGATGAAGCTGAGGGTTATGTAGAGATGTTGCTAAAAATTGCAAAGGATCCCAATGAACCTAGAATTGGAGCTTATGTAGAAAAATCTATGGAGGTCCACATGGAGCACAAGAAGCCAATAATAAGAAAGAATGTGGAAAAGAAGCTTAGAGAAGCCAGATTCACTGATGTGAAGATTATGCTTGGAAAGGCTAAGAGAGAATAGTTAGAGGGAGAATCATCATGTCCGAGGAGATCTGGTAGGACTAATCCTTCTAAACCCTCTGCAACCCCTACAATAAAAGTTGACCCAGTATTGATGATAAAGGTAAAGGCCTAGTTTCCTCTGGACCTACTAATAAATTTGGGAAAAGGAAATAAACTCCTCTGATGGCCATTGGGAAAAGAGGTAAGAAAGAAAAAGCTACAAGGGAGAAGAATCTTAGTATCATAGATGATCAAGATGAAGAGGAAGAGGATCCTATTGTAAAATTGGTAAGGAAAAGAAGAGGAAGTTTATCCTTTGGTGAAGGTGCTTCTAAGGAAGTTGTTATTGGTTCTAAGAGAGTGCATGTTTTTTCATCTTTTGATGAAGAGGAAGAACAGAGATTGGTGTTCATGTACACACAAAACCAGATTCAAAGAAAACCAAGGTGTTTGAAGATGCCTCCCTGGACCAAGGAGAATAGAAGGACATTCCAGTAAGTCTCGGTCCCTGTTAAAAATTAGAGGCAACACTCAATTCTTTGTTACATTTTGAAAAAATGTTGAAGCCTACAACACAATATTATGATCATGTTGGAAAATAGGATGATAAAAAAATTCTTCTAGTTGTTATTCAATATGTTATCATCTTGGAAGTTAAGTGGGATGATGTGAAGAAATATGTACCTAAGAAAATGTGGGCTACCCTAATGAAAAAGAGATCAGAGGCTATTGAACTTGAAGAGAAAATTAGGAATAATGCATTTGATAAAATTGGGTCTTCTTTGACCCTAGATGATCTGGAAACTCTAAAAAATATTTGTGCAGATATGTTCCAGATGAAGAAAAGAGTAAATATTTTGATGACAACGGATAAAAAGCAGATAAAGAAGATAAAGAAGGAAGTTGCAGAAGTGATCTAGGATACAATAAAGAAATATGGCATGCTTAAGACTGATGAAGATGTTTCTGTTGAAAATGTTGAGGAAGGTATTCCTCCTCGTACAAGTGATGTAGTTATTTTTGAAGACATTGATGTTGAGAATGATCCAAACCTATGGAAAATGATCCTTTGAAAATGAAGAAGCAGAATGAAGGTGAGGTTGAGCCTGAAAAAGCATGATGATGCTCCTCTGGAGCACACTAAAGGGAACATTGAAGGTGAAAAGGATAATGATGGAAATGATAATGCTGAGGAAGAGAAACATGAAGGTGAAAATGAAGGAAATGATAATGAAGGCAACAAGGATGAAGACAAGGATGAAGATAAAAAGGGAAAAGAAGAAAAAGAAGAGGAGAGAGAAGAAGAAAAGGAGAAAGAAGAAGAGAAGAAGGAAGAAGAGAAAAATAAGAAATCTGGGAAGAATTAAGAAAGTATAAAGTATGTTGTAGAATCTTAGAGATCTCCCAAAGAATCATCCTTCGATCATGATATGTTGAAGCTCTTGCTGTCCAAGTGAATCAGATTCCAACTAGTGATTCCTCCAAATCTCTTACCACTTCCTATGATTCAAGGCTACATGGACTTAGATAAAATATCCCCTATGCATAAGATGATATTAAGAGATGCAATGCATGCATATGGTAGAAGGGAGATTCTAGAGACACACCAAAAAGGAACATAGATGATTGAAGATGTTCTTAAGGTATTGCAGGAGACAACTCCCGATACGTCAATTGATACATCTCTCCCTCCAATAGAAAATCTGAGATTGTTATTGGACTCCTTTAAGGAGTATGCCTCCGGTCTTGGAGAGAAGACTAAACAAGAGGTTGAGGAGAAGCTAGCAAAGAAAAGGATATTGGAATTGTGTGCTTTAGCACAAACTAATGTTGAGAAAAATCTGAAATTTGTGCAAATATGTGGGACTATAGCTAATGTTGATTTTTCTTTTTGTTTGAAGTGGTCGGATACCACTCAGAGCATTAAAAATGTTATGGAATCCATTGAGTCCCAGTTGACTATTGTCTCTGGTACCTACAACACATCCAAGGATAGAGACATATCAACTTGGAATGTTATCTTGGCTCAAAGAGATAAATTCTTTGTTTTACAGAAGCAAAAGGAAGAAATCATCAGGAAATTTGTTTAGTTAGGTGATCTAGTGAGAATGAAGTACACCCCAATTTCCAATGCATTGGAAAGTACAAAGAAAATTGGAAAGATAAATCTAACCCCTAGTGCTCCAGATGAAGCAGAAGAAAATTTGATGGATTTGGAATCCCTAAACAGGATGTTGATTGTTGCAAAGAAAAGTTGGGAGAATGGTAAATCTACATGGAAAGGTATTCTTAAGGAGCTTCAAGGCTCGCCATCCTCTAGTGAATGTTTGTTTTCTCTTTGTTCTTTTCTATTATGTTTCCCTTTGTTCTTGATGTCAAAGGGGGAGTGAAGAATGATGAAATACTGGTGATAGGGGGAGAAGTGTTGTACATAAGAGGTTTTGTAAATTTATCTTTTTGGGAAAATGTTGCCATCAATGAAAAGGGGGTAGATTGTTGGAAGAATGAAGAAGAACATCTCATTTTTTTGTTTTGTGTTGTCATTGATTTCACCATGATATATGAGTTTCATTTGCAAGATTAAGTCTAAATTTGATCTAGTATTCTGGACCAGTATCTAAAGCGGTATGAAACTTACATCCTCAAGTAGTTTAGTCCACAATTGTTTATTTTTGATTATTTTTGCTTGTGGTTTTGGAAGATGGAGCATGGATGTTGGGAGCGCATACATTCAAAATCTCATGTATTTAGATGCTTGTATGGTGTATCGACATTATTCTGTTAAATGCAATTTTGCTATTAGGTCTATCTTTGTCTAACCTAATGGATAGATGATGTAATGGTGAATTACCTTTGTTTTGCAGATATATGTGTTGCCTATCTTAGGTCCATTCCAATATGATGTAGTGTGTTGATCATTTGAATTGTTTTTAGAAATATTTTTTAAAAGCCTAAAGCCAACAATTGATATTTTTGATGAATAAGAGTCGCATCTAATTAGGCCAACCTAATTGATGCTTGTAGATGGATTAGGTATATATATTGGACAATTTTTGAAGACTGAGTGATTTATGATAGTGTAGTGAATTTTAATGTGAAGAAGTGTGAATATAATGAAGCGTGTCAATTGAGTTTACTGAGCTTCATTGGAACTGAATCAACACTTGTTAGGTATACATTATCAGTTCATTTTTTGTTTGTAAGCCATTTTGTCATTATAATTTTGTAGACAGTGAGCCCCTAATTTTGGAAAGTGAGTCCTGGTAGTAAGCCACCCCATTTTGTAATATCTTATAACTGGTTATACTATATTGTGAGCTAACACTCACTATGGTTTTTCCCATTTTGGGTTTTCCACGTAAAATCATGGTGTTCATGTGTTTTGTGATTTCATGTTCTACTAATGCTCTTATTCATCCTTTCTATTCTATGCATTGGAATAATTGGATGGTATTTGTCTAGAAAATTTAAGAAGATACTAATTCATCCCCCCTCTCAGTATCTTGGATATTCAACAGATATTGTTAAAATTGATGAAGTGCATAATCAATTGAATACATTGTTTTCCTCTTCTATCTGCTTAAATGACAATTCTCCTAAGAAGAGTGTTGAACTTGGTGATACCCCTAGTTTGACAATTTTTGTTGTCCCTTTGCATAGTTGTCCACCTTTTGTATACGATGAACAAGATGGGGATGCAGACAACCTACTATAGGTTGAATCACATGTGCCTTAATATTCTTTCCTTTGATTTCTTTGTCATGTTATGCGTGTGATTACATATGCGTAATGTTATCCCCGGTACTATTTTTTTTGGTGCATCTATCTCTTTGTGGCATGCCTCTAGTTGTATCTACATTCTTATATATGTTGTAAACCTTTTATCTTTTCTTTGTCTTATGTTTTCCTTTTGGGGATGATGTAAGGCGTTGAGACATTTAGGTCTCTTCCATGTTGACCCAATTTTTTTTCTTTATTTTCACTCTCTTTGTGTCATTCTTCCTTGATCCATGAGTATTTGGGAAATTCTCTTACATTTAGGTCTCTTACATGCTACCCTTGATTACATGGATCCATTATGTGATTTTTGGATTTCATTTTAGGGGAAAACCCTTTGCATGATGTAGTTTCATTTGGAAACATATGACTTGGAATTACGATTTCCACATAAGCTATCATGTCCTCTTTATTTTGAGCATTTATCATTTTCTACTTTAAAGTAATTGCTCACAACATGGTGTTTAGCAATTTATTTAAAGTGGGGGCATACATTGGAATTATTCTTTTGCATTTCAATTACAACTCATGTTTCATTGTGTAGTATTCTTACTTCATGCAATGCATCTTTCTCTTTGTGGTGAAATTAGGTGTGATTTCCTTCAAGAGTGTGATCTCTCTTAGCATATCATATTATGAGCTTAGTGGCTTGATGCAACACACTACCTCCCCTAAGTTGTGAATCTTCTATTCTTCGATTGGTCCTCTCTTGGAGACATTAGGCATGATTTTCCCTAAGTTAATACATTTACATGAACTAAGCAAAACTCCTTTGATCATACCTTACACTATTTCACATTTATAATATCTATTATATGGCCACTTTACTGAAATGTAGATTTTTGGCACCCTAGGACTCTCTAACTCTTATAGGTTTTTTCACCTAAAAGGAGAGAGGTAGGCCAAAAATGCTAGCTAGGTTCATTCAAATTGTGCAATGTAATTAATAAAAAAATGGCTCATTTATGGAGGTCCAATGGTCATATTACTGATAGGGAATAGGTTCTGCATGATAGGGATCTACATCACTTTCAAGGCTATGATAATAGGAACACTGCTTATCAAGGGCCCGCGAACAACTACCAATGGCATGCAAGACAAAATAATACTATATCCAGGCATATATTTTCAAAAACAAACTGGGAACCATTTCACTCCAAGCATTTGGTGTGGGGTAAAAAACTTGTTTTTGACTTATACAAAGATGATAGGGGTGTTTTGAGAGAGTGGGAAGATTTAAGAAATGCCAAAAAGCTAGAATAAAATCCATCACATCTCAATAATCATTATGAGAGAGCACAGGAAGATTTAAGATCTCAATCGAAAGGGGTTCAAATCAACCCTTCTGGCGCTTCCTTCAATCCAAAGATTCCTCAAAATTTTGAAAAGACATGCAACGAAATAGAAAATTAGGGTTTTTTTGGGGGACAAAATAATTTGGAGACCAATCACAAAATCAATAAGGGTGAAGGAGAAGAGGGATAGAATATTCAGAATCATTTGAAGCCTCAAGATGGGTCTAGTTCGAATACAAGGAATTCTACGGTACAAGGAAACCCTATTTGTTCATAGATCGGTTGAGGGTTTTTTAGAGGCGGCTCCTAAGGATAGACGCATTCAAGCAGATGTGCATATATCGAGCCGTTAGAGTAAAGGTGCTCCCTTCATTCCAAAATCTCGTGAGAATCTCTAGGAATTTTTTTCTTCTTCTAAATATGGAGTTCACCTTCAATCTCATCAAAAAAATGTGCCTGCAAAGAAAGAATTGAAGAATAGAAGGAAAAAGGGTCTGCGGAATAAAGGAGGTCAAAAAAACATTTGGAGGCCCAAAGAGCTGAAGTTGAAGGATGAACAAAATCATTCCTCCACTCCACAGAAAGTGGATATGAGACATGTAGATGGTCATAATATCATAAAAATTGCATTTCCAAAGGAGATGCTTCATCTGCAAATTCAAGATCTTCAAGACATGGCCCTAATTTGTAAGTTCTAGAATCTCAATCTACCTTTAAATGATTTAAAAGATTTAATTTATGAAGATTGGGAGGGTTTGGAATAGGGTTTTTATTTGGATAATGAATAGGGAATTTTTTTTGTCATAATTGATAGTAAAAACAACAAAGATTCTATCTTTAGAGTAAAGTCATGGGTCTATCAAGGTTCAAGATTAAGCATGCAACCCTGGATCCCAAATTTTAAAGTTGATTATGCCTCTTTCAAATTTGTCCCATTCTGGTTTCAAATGCCTGCTCTTCCATTAGAATACAAGGAATTGAGGATCATTGAAGCAATAAAAAATCAAATAGTAATCTTTCTTATGCATGATAAATATTTCTTTAAAGATCCCTCAAAACCCATTAGAACTTGTGTTCTAATGGATGCAGATAAAAAATTTCCAAAACAAATTTTGTTGTCATCTAAATTTGGAAATTTTCATCAACAAATTATTTTTGAATCCCCTGAATCCGTCTGCTTCAATTGTCACACCTTGGGTAATTCTCATTCTCAATGTTCATTCACAGATAGTTCCTCACAATCTGCCCAGTTGACTAATGCTAAAAGAAGGGATAATTCAACAGGCAAAAATTAGAATGAGCAATCCATTCCCAACTCACCTTCCCTTAACAATAGAAATCAAACTGTTAATCCTTATTGTGAGCATATTATCCATAAGAGAAAATGGGTAGAGATTTCTAATGATATGAGGATCTACGCAAATACTCAAGGTCATAAAAAGGTTGCATTGAATATAAATGTGTCAAATAGTATATGGAACT
The DNA here is from genome assembly GCA_007258455.2 of Sequoia sempervirens. Taxonomy (NCBI): domain Eukaryota; kingdom Viridiplantae; phylum Streptophyta; class Pinopsida; order Cupressales; family Cupressaceae; genus Sequoia; species Sequoia sempervirens. The sequence goes on from VDFB02086081.1 coordinate 239,358,798, forward strand.
TAATGCAAGCCTTTACAACTCTTTGCATTCATTTATACTCTCCCATGGAACAACTATCATTAGGCTATCGGGCATCTAATATAGTCAAGAAATTAATGTTCCAAGGCACAAAAGACTAATTTTCTACATGGTCATTGAAAGATAATTCACAAATGTATCATATGATTAGTAAGGAAAGTGTTTTTCTTTTTCAGGAAAATAAATTCCTTGCACTAACTGTTTCCACACAACCATTAGATCTTGAGCTTCAAATTTTAGCTGACACGTTGTTGTTTTCAGTTGGCTCTAACCTCTTTGATGGAATAGTAGTGGATGAGGGATTATGGGAATGAGATATAACATTTTTTATTCCTTAGGAAATATTTCTGAAGTTTAGGAAATGGTTTCCAATGATAATAAGGTGACAAACATAGTTATGGAAGACCAATCTCTGAAAGAATTAGAACATCAACTACCTCATGAAAGTTCACAAGCTCTGAAATCAAATCAGAAAAATGGAGATGTTGGGAAAAATTTAACTACTAATGATTCAATGATATCCTAGTCTCCATTTCAGCCCATAGTTAAGAAATCACCCCAGAAGAGAGGAAGAAAATCAAACTTCACTAAAATGTAGGAACAAATAGAATCAGGGATGCAAAAAACAATCTTTGAATCTATGTAAAATAAGAGGCCGAGGAGAGCTTGCTGCTCTCCTTAGGCCCAATGAGGATCTCTTCATGGAATTTCAGGAGCATTAATGCCCTTGAGAAGCATGCTCGCATCGAACAACTAATAGATGCTTGTGGAGCTAACATTTTTCTTCTTCAAGAAACCAAGACCTCAGTAGAAATGTTTGAATCTTCAATCAAGAAATGGTAGATATGGACATCCACACATTCTCCAGCCCAAGGGGCTTTAGGAGGATTATTAGTATTGTGTAATCCAAAATCAGTACAGGTCAAACCTCATAAAAAGGAGAGCTCATGGCAACTTGTAGAAGTAACAAAAATTTATCTCCATTTTTGGTTAATAAATGTTTATGGACCTACTTCTACATTTGATAAGAAAAAGTTGTGGGATGAAATATCTAGGCAAATAGGTGCAATCTATAATGAAAGAATTATCATTGTGGGATATTTTAATGTAAAAATCTCATTAGAAGAAAAAAGTGGTGGGATTCTACCTCCACCGAGGGTAATAGTTGATTTTAGCCATTTTATACTCACAAATGTTTTGAGGGACATTCAACCGGAATCTGGAAAGTATACTTGGACTAACGAAAGAAAAGTTTTGTAGCAAATAGCATAAAGGTTAGATAGATTCTTGGTATCTCCAAATTGGTTCATATCTCTGCATAAGTTAAAATAATAAAATTTTCCATATCTGGGTTTTGACCACTATGCAATCTATTTAGACATCTCATATATTACTATCCCAAGCATAAAATATTCATTCAAGTTTGAAAGTATGTGGCTTAGACATCCTAAATTTTTGGAACTTCTTAAGCAATGGTGGGAAAATGCCCCATATGAGGAGGGGACAAAAATGTTTCAATTTTATAAAAAATGATTCTTTTGAAACTTCAAATAAAGATTTGGATAAGCAAGTTTTCAAATAAAAAAACATCAGAGGGATTTAGTGTTTAAAGAGCTTACAAAAATGCATGAATGTATAATCCAAAATGGTTTGAATTCTGATCTGTATGAAAAATAGAAGTCATTGCAAGAAGAATGGGAAGAATTATACATGTGCAAGGGAAGATGTATATTGGAGACAAAAGTCTCAGAAGCTCTAGTTAAAAGATGGTGACTAAAACAAAATTCTTTCATGCTTCTACACAGATCAAAAAAGTGGCTAAGTCAATTCAAACAATTTAGGAAACGGTCTCAGGAAACTGGCTACCAAAGGAAGAATATATTAATAATGAAGGAATTAAGTTTTTTTTAGATCTTCTCTCTACCCCACATTCAACTGATGTTAATAGAATCAATAATGAAAATGACCTTTTGGAAAAAATTCCTCATCTAATCAGCAATGAAGATAATAATCTATTGATGAGGCCTTTTACTTTGGAGGAATTGAGATATGTATTTTTTTCATTTCCACCAGAAAAAGCTCCTGGTCTAGATGGTTACACAACTTTTTTTTTTCAAAAATGTTGGGACTTCACATGCTTTGAACTCTTATGGGAACTAGAAGAGTCTAGGAGAACTGGAAGCATGCTTAAGCAATTCAATGTTACTAATATTGAAATTCTTCAAAAAGTCAAAGAGCCTAAAACATTTGTTGAATTTAGGCCAATTTCATTATGCAATACAGTTTATAAAATATTTACGAAAGTAATCTATCTGAGGCTACAACCTCTCATTCAAAAGATCATATCTCTTGAACAAGGAGGTTTTGTACCTAGGAGGGAAACTCATGAAGGAACAATTGTAGCAAAAAAAGTGTTGCATTCAATATAAACATCAAAGCTACCTGCTTTCATTGTCAAATTAGATATGATGAAGGCTTATGATAAGGTAAATTGGCAGTTTCTCAACAAGGTCTTGTGAATATTTGGTTTTTGTTCTCAGTGGTGAAGATGGATAATGTCATGTCTTTCCAGAGCTAAATTTTTAGTTATAATAAGTTGGATTTTTCAGTTCTACCCAAGGTGTTAGGAAGGGGGATCCTCTTTCTCCTTTCCTCTTCATAATAATGGTTGAAGCTTTAAGAAGATATATTCTTTCAGGACATAGTCAAAATCTTTGGCAAGGTGTGAAAATTCCAAATACAAAAATCTTAGTAACACATTCTATTTTTGCTAATGATACTCTATTATTTAATAAATCACCAATAACATAAGCTAAGCAAGTCAAAGAAGTTTTAGGTAAATATTCATCATCCTATAGTCAGAAGATAAATACTGAAAAGTCAAAAGTTTATATCTTAAATACTTATGATGATTTGAAGAAGAAAATAGTTAATATATTAGATTTTCAAGAGGCAGAATTACCTTGTTCCTATTTGGGAATTCCTTTCTTTAAAGGATCAAACAAAGCCCTCTATTGGGACAAGGTCATTGATAGATTAAAGTTAAGGATTCTTATTTGGAAAGCTAGGTGGCTATCACTGGCAAGCAAAATTCCTCTAATTAAGTTAGTCCTATCTTCAATTCCCAATTATTTCTTAGCCGTCCTTAAAGTTCCTTCCTATGTTATCAAATTGAGTAGATCTTAGGATCATTTCTATGGAAAGGAAATATTGATGATAAGAAAAAGATACTGCTAATCTCTCTAGATAGTATGGCAAAGGGAAAGAAGCATGGTGGGGTAGGTATTCATAATCTCAATTGGAGAAACAAAGCATTTAGAGAAAAAGTTGCATGGAAAATGTACACTAATGCAGGTGCCAAATGGTCAAAAATACTACAGTCCAAATATCTAGATAATGAAAATCCAACAAGAATATTTATAGTGGAAAATCCCCAAAAGGGGACTACTATTTGGAACTTCATTAGAATTTGTAGAAGCCTCATGAAAAAATATTCTTCCTAGGAAGTAAATGATGGGAGAAGTGTTAAATTTTGGAAAGATTTGTGGAATGGGAAGCCTTTGTTTCTTGCTAGTCATTACCTTCAAGAGATAAGTACAATTCTTTGTCAAGAGTGGGGTGAAAATTTTGTAGATTATATTCAATCTTCAAACCCTTTGATGGGTAAAGTAATTTGGAAAACACCCCTATCTAATATGTTGACCAATCAACAATCTGATCTCTTCATTAAGAGCTTGAATGGAAGAATAGTTTATTTATCTTTAAATCCAAATAGAATTGTTTGGTTAGCATCAAAAGTAGGTTCATATTCTATAAAGAAAGGATATGCAGTACTAGCAAAATCCAAATATTGCATTAAACCTCAACGTGCTTTTGAATTTTTTTGGAACAATAAAGTTCTTCTGAAAGTGGCTAGTTTTGCATGGCTTACTTTGTAGAAAAGAACTTTAACTAGTGATAACCTAGTTAAGTTAAAGATTGTTGATCCTTTCAAATGTCCATTATGTGAAGTGGAGTTTGAAATAGTTGACCACTTATTTTTTCAATGCATTGTAACCAACCAATGTTGCGACTTTATTAAAAACAAGTTACACCTTTTGATTCCATTACCAAACTCCATTTGGGATCTCTTCCAAGCTTGGCCGATTTTTGCATAGTTCATCATTTTTTTCATGTATATTGTTCATTATCCCAGTTCTTGTAATTTGGAATATTTGGTGGGAGTGTAACATGATAATTTTTAGAAAAACTAAATCTCCACTAGAGTTGGTTCTTTTGAAAATTGAAAAAGAAATTTCATAAGGGGTCAACACATGTGTCCAAAGGGAGAAATTTATCAATTCATCTTTTACAAGCTAGGATAGCTATAATCTGCAAAATTGATAACACATCATATTTCCTTTTGATGGAAGTCTTTTCAAAAAGGACATTACAAAGATAGATAGATCATCTGTCAAATGGATTCCCCCTCAAAAGTATTCTGTAAAATTGATTTTTTATGGGGCATCCAAAGGTAATCCAGGATTATCAGGTGTAGGAATTTTATTTAGAAATGCAGCAGGGGTAGTTCTGGTAGCTTCATCTCTTCATCTACATAATGGAACAAATAATTATGTAGAGGCACAAGCCTTGTTATTAGGATTGGAATTGGCAATGCACTTGGGTTTTTCAAAGCTATATATTGAAGGGCATTCTTTAATAATCATTAATCCATTAAGGGAAAGGAAAATTCAAAACTAGAACTTGAACTTTGTGCTAAATAAAGCATGGACACTTCTAGATAACCTTGAGTCTTTATTTATTTCACATACTTACAGAGAAGGGAACAAGGTTGCAGACTCCCTAGGTATGTAAGGGAATTGAAAAAATAGAGCTAGGGGAAATTAATGATTTAATTGATTTAAATGCTTTTCCCCATCTCATTGATTTAATTTTGCAAGATGCTAAGGGAATATAGTTAAAGCTTCAAATTCATCTTTTCTTAGGCAATCGAATGACCCCTTAAGACCCCAAATCACTATATATGTCAGCATCTTGCAATGTCATGGTTTATTTACATGTGCTACTAATGTATGATAATGACAAGTGCAGGTCTTAAATCAGACCATACAAATAGGTCATACAATCACATGTGCCAAAATAGATCTATCTGGCGCCAAAGTACCTCATTCGTACATTTGATTTGAGTAATTTGTAAGGGCATATCTTCTGTGAAATTTTCTTCTAGATCTTGCAAGGACAACACAATTGGAACAAGTCTTTAAATTCAAATAAAAAGTTTTATGCTAAATTTGCTGCTAGTTTCCATTGAAGAATTTCTAAGCCAGATAAAATCAAGCTCCTTCCATCTACGAGGCTACTTTTTAATGATTCTAGCTAACTATTTAATTTATGCGGATGCCACATATGGTACAAAGCTGGAAATTCTTTTTCATGTTATTGGTACAATGTTGGCATTATATTCTCATGTAAGCTAGATAACTAGCAGTCGGTTTAAAAATTTGAGACCTTCCATATGTGTTATCCTTGCAAGGTCTTGTTATCAACAAAGTTTTTCCGTAATAAGCATGATAAACTTGGTTATAAAACTATCACCAACTTGCTTTATTTTCACTATTCATTGCTCCAGTTTGTAGATTACAGTTGGGTTTTTGGATAGTTATGAGCTAATGGAGCTAACAAAATTTCAAGTAAGAAATTACAGGGTGCTAGTATCAGTTAAGCCGTGGGAAGAACCTTTCTCTGCCAGCATTGAGAAAGATGAATTGAAAATGGTATTCAAAGTAAAATGTAAGTCTATGTTAAACAACATAAAAGTCATTATAAGCGAAGATATATTGCACACAAAATTGCAAAGGCTAATTTTTCCAGCTAATTTACTATCCATTTTCTTATCAAATATTCTAGATTTGGTTCAAAATTTCAATTTTTGAAAGAATATAGAAAATAAGTTTGTTATTAGTCTATATTTGGAAGATGATCTTTACTTCACATTGTTCAAAAATATGATTTCACCAAGGGTGATGGCCTGGTGGGAGGTCTATTCCCAAGGCAATTTATCTTTCACAAAAAGAAGTATGCAAAGATCTTTCAAGGCATGTTGTTATCAACAAAGCATGATACTTATGTTCATTTGTATCAAGCTATTAATAAGTATAAATATGCAATAGACATGGAAGAGGTAGATAATTTCAAGAGAAAGTATCATGCAATATCCTTCTTGAGGAATCATACTTTTTTTCATGATCTGCAATTATTAGTTGTGAAAGGAAAGTTTTGTTATTGATATGTCCTTGTTATAAACAAATCAGTTCCATCATATGATTATGATCTTTAACAAAAGCAAGTGGTGAATGAAGAAAGCTTGGTAAATGGTCCTTGAAGAGCAAGAAACAAGTCTACCTCATCTTAATTCTATCTTCATCTCTTTGGCTGTTTAGCAGTTATAATTTTGTAAATATTTGTAATGGACTGAAATCGTCAAGCTTGCAAATGGGTAATTTTTCCAAAATGGTAAAGGGTTTTTTCCATGTAATAGGGTATTTTCCAAAATTTTAAAGGTTTTTAGTCATGTAAATGGGTATGTAATGGGGGCTTGATTGTAAAGGGTTCTTAAAGGTTTTGATAGTCAAAGGGTGTTGTTTCAATTTTTTGGTCTCACTTGAGCAAAAGCTTTTAGAAATGTAATAGCCATATTTTGGTTGTCATGGAAAAATAGTCAAATTGTAAAATGTCAGTCAATGGCCTTACTCAAGCTATAACTAGGTGTTTTATTCTTGGTTCTTTCTCACTAGTATGCTCGCCTAAACCAGGGATTTTGTATAAATTATATTTTAATATTAATATATTTATAGTGGCTTGCCACTTTTTCCAAAATAAATAAATTTTGCAATGTAGGATGTTATTATGTCCGAATGAAGTGAACTCAGTGCAATTAAGTGGTCTATATGATTGATTATGTATGCAAAACCTAAGATTTATGCTATGTTGGAAAACAAAATGTGATATGCAAATAATGAAATGTGAATCAATAAATGTAGAACAAAAACAAATGAATTGAATCAGTGTGCACCTGGAGGTTTAATGAAGATTTTGGAATATTTTGGATGTTGTCTAGAATCACAAAAATTCACCAATGGGACTCATTCGCCCAGGGTCAAAAATTATTCTTGCTTCTGATGAAAATTGTCGGTAACTAATTTCTGAGTGTTGGGATCTAGAATCTGACAAAACTTGGATTTATAGCCTTAAAGTGGGGTTCATTCACCGCTGGTTGTGAATTAGTCCTCTCCCAAAATTATGAGAAATCAAGAGACAACTCTGCAATAATAGATCTGAGGATGTCTGCTTGTCGGGTTGCTGATGTCAATTATGTAGGAAATAGACATAATACCTTCTCCAAGATTGAAATATGGTTGATTTTACTTGAACCACCTAGTTGACTTGTTGACCACTCTTCAACACCTAAATGCTTGTTAAATCTGCATACAAAGGCCTACAAACACACATGAAAAAGGGGAAAAATAGTTGAGGGTTAGCAAATATGGGTTTTCCTTGGTCAAATCCCACTTTGGTAATAACACCCTTAATGAAATAATGAAATGAAGGAGAATGATAAGAAAATAACATGCAAATGCTATCAACTTACTAAACCCTTATTGAAGAAAATTTGAAGTTATGTCAATGGATACTCCAAAGTGCTTGATTTATGCTTGAGTGAATGAGTGAATAAGTGAACCTGATGAATGGGGCTTTAGAATGGATGTAAAAACACTCATTTATACAATCTCGTGCCTTAGTAACCCATTAATACCTCATCACAGGCCGACATAAAGTGATTTTGAATAGAAACCTGCAAGGAAATTTGAAATATTTTGAATTTGGAGCCAAGGGGGACTCATTCACCACCCATGGCGAATGGGTCCCACCTAGCACCTGAAAATGGGTGTCAAGAATTAAGTTACATTTAATATTATTTTTCAAGTTCACATTCAAAACTACACTTAATTAAGGATTATAAGGGCATAAAGGGGTCAAATAAAGCATAAGAAAGGTGTAAATAGTGAAGTTATGCCTAGAAAAGCATGAAATCTCATTACAAGACTTTACAACACTTCAAAATAGAACTTGATTAGTGATGAAAATGTTATTTTTAGGTGAATTGTAATGAATAAATTCTAGAAGAGTGTATACTTTTTTTACAACACTTCACAACACCTTCACAAGACGTCATTATTTGAATTTTAGTACCTAAATATGTATGTTCAAGCCATATTGCATCAATAATTCAAAGAAAACTAGACCAAACAACATGAAGCAAGTCCTAAAAGACTATGAAAATGACAAGGGTCCATTTTTCTATGGTGCATTTAGCCCCCACTATAGTGAGAGGATGAACTTGCTCCAAACTCACACTAAAGTAGCCATGAATATTGAGAGGATGGTTCCATCATAATTACTTTAGCAAGATGGAATGAAAATGATCAAGAGGGATGATCAAGCCTCGAGGATGAAGAAACCATGAAAAACTAAGCATAAGGACAAAGGAACACACAAGTGTTGAAAAGAGAGAGTTAGATGAAGCTTCTATCATTTGTACAACTATTTGTAAATTAGATCTAGGAGTTTTCTTGAAAAAGAGACTACATACTCACTCTGGGGTGACAAAACTCATGGTGGTCCACCAGGTGAGAAGGCCCAAAAGGTGAGATACATACACTAGTTGGTATGCACTAACAAACAAAAATGTGGCTATGGGGAAAGTCATGCCACTAAGTTGGCTTCCTGCTCAACCATATTAAAGTTATACCTCTTGATAACTTTAACAAGATTCCATGAAGGAAAATGTCAGTTCGTGCTTCATGAGACAAGCAAAGATTTGTATGTTTAGAACTTATGAAAAAGAGGAAAGTTACCACAGGCATGCAAGTTGCATTATGGAAGGTGGGAAAAATGCAAAATGTAAAATAAAAAAATGTAAAAAAGAAAAAGATGTTCAAAGGTGTATTGTTAAGTTCATGCAAGTTCTGTCACTTAGGGAACATTGTGTCTAATGTCTCCAGGAGAGGAAAAATAAAAAAATAAAAAAATCACAACTTAGAGGATGTAGTGTGTCACATCAGGCCACTAAGAGTAATGTAATATGCTAAGGTAGATCACACTTATGAAGGACATCACACCCAATGTCATCCACAAAGTGAAAAACACATCATATGAAATACAAGAGTACACTAAGAGCCAATAATTTGAATGAATTAATGGTAATGTATTCCCCCCACTTTAAAGGAATTGCTACACATCACTCTATGAGAAATTACTTTAAAGTAGCGAAGGAAAAATAATGCAAAAGGAAAACAAGACATGAGAGCCAACTTGGAAAGCCCTATGCCAAGTCATATGTTTCAAAGTTAAGCTATTTCAAGTACATAAAAAGGAAGATAAAAGAAATGGAGGTTTCCCCCTAGAAAATAACACACCAAACACAAAGAATCTATGGATTTGGGGTCGATATGTTCATTTCTGCAATGTTTTTATGAAAGAGCTCAAAACCAACATCATTTCCAAAAGCACATAGAACTGGAAGAATGACACAAAGAGAATGAAAATAAAAGGAAAATAAAGTTTGTTTTGGGTCAACACAGAAGAGACATTGCGGTCTCAACGCTTTGCATCATCACCTAAAGGAAAACACAGGCGAAATTAAAATGAAAAGGAAAAAGAAAAGGAATTTTTTTTGAGTCAACATGAAGGAGACATTGCAGTCTCAATACCTTGCATCATCCCCAAAAGGAAAAATGCAAGAAAAAGACAAAAAGGAAAAGGAAAAAAAGGACCTTTCGGGTCAACATGGAAGAGACATAAGGTGTCTCTATGCTTTGTGTCATCCCCAAAAGGAGAACACAAAATAAAAGAGAAAAAGTGAAAATGCATGACATATAGAAGAATAGAGGTACAAATAGAAGAAGTGTACGACAAGAGAGAAAACATCAAACACACAATATAGGGGAACACAATACACACATAAAAGAAAACTAAAATAAAAATGGAAATGAAAATAAATGTAAGAAGGCTAGTAAGGAGAATGCACATCAACCATCTAACAAGTCATTTTCCTCCCAATCATGTTCAGTATATTGTGAGGGTGGTTGACTGTCCAAAGGAAGAATTGCAAGTGCCGAACTAGGAGATGTACTAGGTTCCTTACTTGTTGAGAATATTTATCATTTAAGCTCATGATAGATGAAAATCAAGAGCTTAAATCGTTATGCACTTCTTCATCTACTTTTTTAATCTCTTAATCATCATCATCATCATCATCATCAAGATTGATTACGATAGGGGGACGAAGATTTATTTCCAAGGAAGGATGTATTAAGATTTGTAGCTGTGGATTTGTTCATTTTGTTGTGAAGGTTGGACTGGACTATCTTGTGTCAGGTCAGGAGAAGGAGGGTGGTCATCTATTACTTCTATCAAAGGTGGAGGTTGGTTTTCTTTATTTTCTTCTATTCGAGACTATAAAGCAAGGAGATGATGATGATGCCTATGCTCTCTAGCACCATGGTTTCATTTAATTCTATTTTGAAGTTGTTGAGGTGTAAGAGTGGATTGATTCATCATAGGTTTGTTCTCTTCTGAAGGGGAAAGAATGGAAGAAATCGAAGAGGATGGGTCAATCACTTTCTCTTTAGCTTTATACACTTGTTTAATCTAGGGAGGTATGATAGGATTGGTTTCACTTTCTCTTGGTCATTTAAATGATGGTGGAGAGGTGTCTAAGGGTGGTTGTTCATGAGGTTGTATGGTTTTTTCAATTTTAGACTCAAGTTGAAGCATGGTTTCATCTAGGATAGGAGGAGTGGAAGTTGATGGGGACATTTTATGAAGAGATAATTTGGCTATTTGTTTCGATTTGAATTTTTGATAGGTTATGAAAAAGAAATCTTTATGGGGGGTGATGGGTTCCATAGGTGTGTTCTAGAAGGATTCTAAGGAAAAATTACCTTTAGATGATAAAGGATTAAAGCCACTATGGTGTATGGTAAATATTTCATTTCCATGTTGAAACTTCAAACATTTGTGAACCATTGATGGGACCTCTTTCACTGAGTGAAGCTAAGGGTGGCCTCGCCACAAATGAAATTGATCCCATTGTGGAATAATAAAAAATGTTACATCCAAATTTTTGGGTCTAATTTGTAATGGGAGCATGATCAATCCAATCATAGGGCACGCAAAACCAGTATGTGTTTTAATCCATGTGGTTGGTTTGTTATAATCATCTTGATATAGATCATGTAATACTAGAAATTTTTTCGTGATAACATTTTCACCAAAGGCAGGATCTATTAATATCCCATTGGTGGGCTTATCATAGATTCTACTGGCTATGCAAAGAGGACCATCATGAAGTTTTTGAATAATATCTTTAAAAGAAAAATTGATATCCATATTTTTGGTGGTTGGGCCCTTATGAGGGATAATGTCTATCACACCCACAATTTCATCCATAGGATTAACTTGGGTAACATTTGGAGTTATATCATGATGTTCAGTAATTCTATCAATGTTCATTACATCATTGTTTGAAGGTTCACTGGTCTTGAAAAATGTAACATTATGTTTAGGCATGGGATTTGTAAAGATTTGTAAATTTTTGTTAAGGCGTGCAATGTACTTATTTCCTTGATCACTAACATCCACAATGAATAAACAACCCAAATCAATGAGATCTTGAACTAAATTTTTTAGATGCTTACATTGTTCAATTTCATGGCCATTTTGGTGATGAAAATGGCAATAAGCATTAGGTTTAAAGGTGGGTGGTAAGGGTTTGGTGGTACCAAGTGGTTTGACGGTAGGAAAAGTGATCATTTTTTTTCTAGAGCAATTGATTCATTATATTATGAAGGGTATCAAGTAAGGGAGTAAATTGTCTCTTCGGGTCCCCATAGGTATAAGGGACCACTGCTTTAATAGCTACCACTTGATTTGGAATGGGTGGGGTTTGTTGTAGTTGAGGAGGTGGACTGAATTGTAAAAATACTTGATTTGGTTTTTGAAAGTTTTGTGTGTTGTTTTGATTTTTGTGCTCAAGCTTCTCAGCTCGGTTAGAAGTGGATTTTGAATCATGACTTGAAACTGAGTAATGATATTCACATAGGGTTCTACATAAGTGCATGAACAAAGGGAATTTCATCATAGTTAACTTATCCTAAAGGTTTGTGTGTAATTTTTTGATAAACCTCTTTTGCAGATGTGCATCAGGAATCTTGACATCAATTTGAGCATATAATAACTGGTATCATGAAATGAAATTAGTGACTTTCTCATCGGCATGTTTTCTACAGAGCATTAGGTCAGCCATTGTCCTTTTAAGGGTCATATGAACTTGGAAGTGACTTATGAAGGCATCCACAACTTCATTAAATGATCGGATAGAATGATTGGGCAAGTTGGAAAACCACTCCAATGCAGTATCTTTTAGGGTCCTAGGGAAAATTTTAGCTAGGAGTTTATCATCAAGGACAAAATCACTACATAAATTTGTATAAGTATTGAAATGGTTGATAGGGTCTCCTTTACCTCCGTATTTACCTCCGTATTTCTCAAACCTAGGCATTTTTATCCCTTGTGGCATCATGGTGTGTAATATTTCTAAGGATAAGGGGCTGCTATGAACATGCTATGTGGGTAGAGCATTTTGACATTGGCTAATGGTGGAAATTTGTTGTTGCATAGAGGAAATGGTATTAAGGAGTTGTGTAATGATGGGATTAGTTTAGGTGGTTTGAGGTGGAAGAGAAAATGGTGATGGAGTGTATGTAACATGAGGAGAAGTGAAAGGAACACTAAGATGGGTGAAGGTAGTGGAAGGGACCTGTGACACCACAAGAGAACTAGGAATGCTAGTTGGAATTGCAAAAGAAGGAGCCACATGAATAACTTATTACATAGTTGTTGTAACATGAGGAGTGGTATATGTTGGTATATATGCTATGGTTGAAAGGGGAGGAACGTGAGATCCTCCTTGGATTACAACAATTTTTAGGGATGGGGAAGTGGAGGAGGCATGTTTATTGTAAATCTCAACAATTTTCTTCATAACTTGTAAGCCATCATCACTTTCAATCAAGAGATGAAGGTTTTCTATGGCTGGTATGGCAGTGGTGGAAATGTTTTCAAGGGACAAGTATTTTTGTAAGTGTGCAAAATCCTCATGAATATTAATGACCTTTTTTGTGGGATGGAGTTATTTTGTGTGTCAACATTCACTAGATGGAAAGGTGAAGTCATAGAAGTGGTATTGTACATGCCTAATGCACCATTGTCCATACTAGGAGTAGGAGCTCTTGAGATCACAAGGTCTACAATGAAAGTGCTATCATGGGAGACCATGAGTCTAGAACTTTGTCTCACTAAGGTATTATCAATGGGGCACCAAACACTCGTACAGGTACCATAAAAGATGGGGTGAATGAAAATGCAAGGTAATATAGGAGTTCTAAATGAAAATAACAAAAATTCTACTAACTATATCAGAGAAGTAACTACAAAAAAGAAAAAAGAAAATAAATGACAAAATGCTAGAAATGCTTGTTAAAAAGCGCAAGTGGACTGATTCACCTAGGGTGGCGAATGAGTCCGAGTATGAGAATTTTTTATGTTTTTTAGAATATTTAAAATGATTCTATTTCTTTTTAGATGGAAATTAAGAATGCAAAATGCAATTTTTTAGGTTTTTCAATGATATGTTTAATGCAAGAATGAGATCTAAATGAATATTTCACTAGTGCAATTCGAGAAATCCCAGAATTCAAAAACAAAACAATACCCTAATGGAATGTTGATGCAAGTGTAATCTAGGATGTAAAATGCAAATGAAATCATAAATGCAAAGTGTTCAATAATCTGGGTTCACCAAAATGAACCATAGATTTATGGCACCCTAGGACTCTCTAACTCTTCTAGGGTTTTCACCTAAAAGGAGAGAGGTAGGCCAAAAATGCTTGCTAGGTTCATTCAAATTATGCAATGTAGGATGTTAGTATGTCTAAATGAAAATAACTAAGTGTAATTAAGTGGTTATATGATTGATTATGTATGCAAAACCTAAGATTTATGCTATCTTGGAAAACACAATGTGATATGCAAACAATGAAATATGAATGAATAAATGCCGAACAAAAAGAAATGAGTTGAATCAGTGTGCACCTAGAGGTTTGATGAATATTTTGGAATATTCCAGATGTTGTCTAGAATCACATTAATTCACCAATGGGACACATTCACCCACGGTGGAAAATTAGTCTTGCTTCTGATGAAAACTATCAGGAACTAGATTTTAAGTGTAAGGATCCAGAATCTGACAAAACTTAGATTTCCAGGCTTAAGGTAGGACTCATTTCCCACTAGTGGAAAATCAGTCCTCTCCCAAAATTATGATAAATTAGGACATGACTCTGCAACCCCAGATCTAAGGATGTCTATTTGTTGGGTTGCCGAAGTCAATTCTATAGGAAATGGACATAATACCTTCTTCAAGCTTGAAATATGGTTGATTTTACTTGAAGCACCTAGTTGACTTGTTGAGCACTCTTCAACACCTAAATTCTTATTAAATCTGCATACAAAGGTCTACAAACAGTCATTTAAGAGAGGAAAAATGGTTGAGGGTTAGCAAATAGGGGTTTTCCCTGGTCAAACCCCACTTTGGTAATAAAATCCTTAATGAAATAATGAAATGAAGGATAATGATAAACAAATAACATGCAAATGTTGTCAAATTACCAAACCCTCATTGAAGAAAATCTGAACTTGTTTCAACGGATGCTCCAAAGTGCTTGATTTATGCTTGATTTGATGTTTTAAAGTGCTTGAATGCTTGAGTGAATGAGTGAATAAGTGAACTTGATGAATGGGGCTTTAGAATGGATGTAAAAACACTTATTTATACACTCTTGTGCCTTAGTAACCCATTAATACCTCATCAGAGGCCGGCATCAAGTGACTTTGAGTAAAACCCGAAAGGAAATTTGAAATATTTTGAATTTGGAGCCATGGGGACTCATTCGCCACCCATGGTGAAAGGGGTTACACCTAGGACCTAAAAATGGGTGTTAGGAATTAAGTTACATTTAATATTTTTTATGGGATTCACATTCAAAAATAGACTTAATTAAGGCTTATAAGGGCATAAAGGGTCAAATAAAGCATAAGAAAGGTGTAAATAGTGAAGTTATGCCTAGAAAAGCATGAAATCTTGTTACAAGACTTTACAACATTTCAAAATATGACTTGATTAGTGAAGAAAGGGTGGTTTTTAGGTGAATTGTAATGAATAGAGTCTAGAAGAGTGTAGAAATGTTTTACAACACTTCACAACACCTTCAAAAGACGTCATTATTTGAATTTTAGTACCTAAATATGCATGTTTAGGCCATATTACATCAATAAATCAAAGCAAAATAGACCAAAAAATATAAAGCAAGGCCTAAAAGACCATGAAAATGACAAGGGTCCATTTTTCTATAGTGTACTTATGTAAGACACGTTGCTTGTTTTTGGAGCCATCCTATTTTTTCATGAGTGTTAGCATACAAATTTTTTCCTGCCTCATGGATCCCGTTGTTTGTGTTGTGTGGTTCCTTGTCAAAGTTATCAGGAGGTAAATCTTTGGTATGTCTAGTGTATGGGAGCCAAACTTAAGCATGCCTTTTCCATAGCCACTTTATTTTCTATGTGAGTGCATATCGGTCATGTGCATATGTGTCTCTCAGGGTTCACCTAGTGGATGGCTTGAGGTTTCAACTAGCCCTTGTGAGTATGTATTTTGTTTGCATAGTGGACATCTTGTTCCACTTGTAAACATTTTTTTGGAAAAAAACTTAGATTTGATCCACATCACATTGGAGAAAAGGTCAAGGCTTCATCCATCCGCTTAGTTTTCTTTTTTTTACTTCTTTGTCTTTAGTAGTGTATTCTTGTACCTTGTTGTTTCTCCTTATATCATTTAAATGTGTGTTATTTTTTGACTATGTTGGTTTTCCATAGGATCTTGATCCTTTGGGCTTGTACAACCCTCTTGATCATTATCATCTTATCTCATTAGCATTAGTACACTAGGACCCCTCTTGATGCGAGTTGGTCTAGTTTAGTGTGATTTTGAATCTAGTTCCTCATCTCACTAAAGTGGGGGATAAATGTAGTGTAGAGAAATTTATCCCTTTACATTTTCACACTTGTTTTGGCCCTTCCTTCTAAAATTGGCCTTCTTCATGCCTTATTTTCTCTTATTTTGAATCCACAAGCCTTATTTAATGCATTTCTTTGAGGATAATCTTAACGCTTGACTAATGACCAATCATAGTTCATGATTTTGGGTTGTGTGTACCAAATCTAGTCATCTGGGACTCATATTCCACCTTGGGCATATGGGTCCCACCTAGGTTTTAGGGCTTGATCCAGAATATGGCATAGAAAACATTTCTTGAAATTTGTGTCCCAAGCTAAGCCTATTGGGACTCATATCCCCTAACTAGCATATGAGTCCTACCTTAGTTTGGAGCTATTTTGAATTTAGTTCTTGGTGGGATTTTACTCTCCTAGATTTGATGTCAGCTTATAGTGTTGTAATTTTTAGAAATTTGGCATAAACAAGTATAAATACAAGGCTATTTCACATATTTTCTGCTACTAATTTTTATGAGAAAGTGTGATCTAAGTATTTAAGCATTATAAAAATTCAAGAGCATTCAAGAGCTGATTATCAAGCATTTAGAGCTACATTCCATATTCAATCATCATGTCAAGGTCTTCATGCATCATGTGTTTTTTTGAGCTAACATTTGCGATGTAGGATTTTATGATTGAAGAAAGTATTCAAGATCAAGTTTCATATCAACAATCAAGAGTCAAGATCTACATTCATCCTAGCCATTACATTTAATATTTTAGGCTTCATATCAAGGGATTGGTGAGTTGGAACTTTCCATATTGCTCATTCATCACTACATCAGTCTATTTGATTTCATTTCAAGGTTTGATTATCAAAATGGGGTTTGACCAAGGAAAAGCCCTATCCACTAACAATTCAACATTTTTCTCCCTCTACATGTGTGATTGCAAATCTGTGTTTTGAAACTTGAAGATCCTTTGAAGACTAAGTTGCAAGATTGAAGAAAATTTTCAAAGTTGTCAAGAAGTTTTCATATTCACCAAAAGTCACCTAGAGGCCAAAATTCCAACTTGTAGAATTGGAGATCGAAGGGGAGAGAAGATATAGAAGGTCACTAGAGGATACCAAAATTTCAAAAAAACCCTAATATTGGGACTAAATCACCACCTTGGGCATATGAATCCCAATATACCACTTTTCAACTATTTTCTATAGATCTTGGTTTGCTAGTTGTAGATTGCAGATTCAGCCAGAAACCCTAAACTGGGACTAAATCGCCTAGTTTGGTGTATGAGTCGTAGTTCACATCAAAATTCATAATTTGAAGATTACAGACCTTGTTTTAGACATCTTTAGTATTTCTATTACTTCTTTGTTTAGCCTTAGTTTTTTATTCTGATGTTAAGTTTCATTTTCTCAATTACATAGCTACATTTTCATATTGCATTCATTTCCTTCTTTCTAAGCATTTTCTTAGTGTTGAACCAACTATTTAATCACACCTAAGGAGACCTTGTAGCAATCTACTTTCCTAATTTGATCATTAGGTTAAGATCTCTAGGGTTTCCTTGAATGAACTAAGAGTGAAATAGGAAGGGCCTACCACTCCCCCCTCTTGTGTGTTCTATCTCCTAAAATGTGGAGGACACCCTATTTCCTCGTGTTCAATATTTTTGATCAAAACTAGAGTTACACATATTATTTTTTTCTTTAAAGCCAATCTTGATTAATTTGGAAATTATCCTTTGATTAATTATAAGCATTGAACCTAAATAAAAATGTTGGACTAGAATGGTTTCTCTTTGTAAATTAAAAAAATGGATGTTATTTATTACATAAATGAATTTTTTTAAATAGGTCAAGAAATAGAAATAATTTGAATGCAAATATGTAAGTTCTAGTTCAATTCCTAAGATACGATGTTATAAGTGGAGTTGAACAAATGAGATGAAATATTCTTGAACTTAAGAATTCCATGGAACAAATTTGCAATTGGAAATAGATGATAAGGAATCAAGGAAAAATGAATTTTTAAAGTCTCTAGGTCAAATGTATTGAATATGAATTTACATGTGTTGAGAAAATAAAGAGAGATTCAATGAGCTATAATTGGAGTTGAAAAAATAAAATCAAAGATTCTTGAGCTTGGCAATTCCATGGAAAAATGCAATTGGAAATAGATGATAAGGAATTTCTAGGAAAAATGTTCATTTTTAAAGTCACTAGGTTAAATGTATGGCATAGGATGCCATAAGTGGAGTTGAACAAATGAAATCAAAGATTCTTCAACTTAAGAATTCCATATAATCTAATATACATGAATTTACATGTGCAAGAAAAGAAATTGATCTAGATGATGCTATTTAAGTGGAGTTGAATGTAAATGAAATCAAAGATTCATTAAAACTTAAGAAGTCCATGGAACATTACAATTGGAAATAGATGATAAGTAATTTAGGAAAAATGTTCATTTTTAAAGTCACTAGGTTAAATGTATTGCATATATGGTGATATAAGTGGAGAACTGAACAAATGAAATCAAAGATTCTTGAACTTAAGAATTCCATGGAGCATAAAAATGTTGTATAAAATTAAAATTGGTGTGGAGAAAATTAATTAAATACAAGTTATTTAATTAATATAATCTTAAATTTTCCTACTTATAAATAATTGACAAAATTTATTTATATAGTTCACTTTCTTAAATTCTTCTTATCTTAAATCACTTTCTTCATGTTTTAATTAAATAAAAACATTTAATTAGTTTGTTTTATTTAATTAACTCTTTTTCATTAAATTCAAATTTTAATTTTGAATTTAGTCACATTTCTACTAACTTCTCATCTTCCACCTCATCATTTGTCTCATGAAATTAAATATTCTTAATATTTAATATGGCATTTATCTCAACAAATTCTAACCAATTTTGAAACACTTGGCTTTCACCTCCATTTGATTCTCCTCCACACTTGGTAGTTTGTTCTACTAAAGGGAACAAACTCCTTAATTCTCTCTAACCTCTTCACTCTCAACCATTCATCTTTCTAGATCAAATCTAGACCATTGAATCTTTCCACATAGCCTAATGCCTTGGAGAAATCTATAAATACAACCTCATTTACAACATTTCATATATAGAATTAAGTATAATTAAACTCTACAAAATTTTAGAGCACTGTTATCTTAGTATTTTAGCATTTGCATCTTAGCATCATTTAGATTAATCATGGCTTTACCATTAGCTGCATCTTAATTTATGTAGTTTCATCTTATCATCTCATTATCAATATCATAGCATTATCATAATCTTTGCACAATCATATACAACATTTAATCAATCAATTAATCATTTAGGAAAGATTTCTTGCATTTCCAACATCTCGTTCTTCAGGTTGTCATTTGAAGAGTCATGTGCATATACACAATCTGAGAGCCACAGTGACTTGAAAAATCCTTAGAGATAGAGGACAATGGTATGACATTATAGAGTTTGTTTGTTTCAATTTGATTTGATTGTTAATTGAATTCTCTAATATAATGTTTCTTTGATGTGTTGTATTACTTTTTTATGAACTCACATATTTTATACACATAAATTTGGCACCCACCGTGGGGCCTAGCCCCATTTTTAGTATTTTCTAGCAAGTTTCTATTCATAGGTTTGATCATGAATTTCAATGTAGCGCACCCAAAGCTTCTTTCAACGCATATGCATGTTATTTTGGCACATCTAGTTCCCGTTCTAGCACATCTATCTACTCTTTTGATGCATCCAGGCCCTGTTTTAGCACATCCATGTGATCTTTCAGTGCATCTTTCTTATCTTTTGGCACATATAGGACTTTGGGTTTTCATTTAATGTTTTCTAGATTAGCACATTTGGGGCAGTTTATTAGCACATATAGTGCATATTTTAGTGCATATATATTTTTTACCACAATTATCTTTATTGGAAGAAACTTAAAATTTTGGAAACTAATTGATGTTTTTCTAATTTGCAGGTGCTTTAAATGTTGTCAAAGATGCTTATCTAAAACTACTAATGGTGTTTGCAGGGGCTAGCATTAATTTTGTTTTCCTTTGATTAAATTAGGCATCTAGTTTAATTATGAGGATTAATAAACACCATGTATGTTGTGCTTGTAAAGTGATAGGCCTATGCTCTCCCCTTCACTGGGTGACCAGAATGCTAGAATCACTCTTTCATTTAGTGCATTAGCACCTTTAGAAGGCCTGTCGTAGTGGAAAAAAGTACTCACCCTATGGGAATGACCTAAGTGGGAATAACTAAAACCAAGTATTCCAACTCACTATAATCAAATGTGAATTTTATGAAACTCACTTTCAATGGTAGTGTGCATTGATAACCATCCCCAAAGCCTTTTTTATAAAGGTTGGGAGGTCTCCTAAGGGAATTTATCATTTTTCTACACTGAACACAAACCCTTACTAAGAACTTTAAGTGTAGTAGCCAGTTGAGTTAGTTTTTGAACATTTTTAATATTCACAGTTTAAGGGGAGGGAAGAATCTACCCCCAATATGCTCACCATATAACTACTAGAGATTAATGGCCAAAAGTGGAGGATTCAACTTTGATTAAGACTTGAGAAAGGAAAACACATGGGAACTCTCTAGGGGGTGACATGAATGTGTGAGATGACATAGTTCTAAGATGTGGGTTGTGATATTATAAATGACCCTTGACATTAGAAAAGTGACTGATCTATTTTCTATTGTTTAATACCTATGGAAATGAAAGGGATCATAATAGATCCTTGAACATACACTTAATGTTTAGCTCATAGGGTGAAACAACTGTTCTACTACTTGTGTTTGAAATCATTTTTCAAGAGATCATCCATTAAAAACACTTAATTCACATGGTCCACAAACAAGAAAACCAAGTAAACTTACTATTCAAAATATCATCCATCCAAAAAACACCCAATTCAATGAGTTGAAAAGAAGAAAAGCCAAATAAACTTTTAGAAATAGTGATCATTTCTAGTTTAGTGCATTGGATTTCTATTCCAGTGCATCTGGCCAATTTTTGAGTGCATATAGCTTCTTTTCCAACACATACAATCCTTGTTTCATCACATATAGTCCATATTATAGCACATTTGTCCCATCCTCTAGTGCATTTACCTATTACTCCAACAAAGCTAAGTTGAACATTTGTTAGAACTTTAACCATAGTTAGGGGCAGTCTAGTGCATCTCTGGTTTGTTCTAGTGCATTCATATCATTTTCATCGCATCTAGGGTCTTTTATAGCACATTGGATTCATCTTTGAGCACACTTAGCCCATGTTTTGGTGCATTTACCTTAGTTTCTAACACATCATATTTTTGTTTTAACACATATAGGGGGACAGTCTAGCGCATCTAGGTTCTTTTCCAACACATTTAGCTCATTTTTTGGCACATCTAGACTCTTTTTTGATGTATCTGTTTCATCCTTTCACGCATATGTTTCCTATTCTGGCACATATAGGGTACAGTCTAGCACATCTAAGCACTATTTTAGCACATATGTACCATCTTTTAGTGCATCTTCACCCTATTTTAGTGCATCCATTTGATTCACAAACAGAGAGAAAATTTGAGTGCATGTTAAGTACTTAAAACCATATTTAAGAATCCTTTCCAAAGCATAGTTTATTCCTCATCCAAAAATTAGTTTAAAATTGAAGAAACAAGCCTTTGCAAGTGAATTTCCTCTAACTAAACTTGGATCAAAACATCTTTAAGTTCCTAAATCATCAAACCTATCTCTGATTGTTTAGCTGAGTTTCATCATCAGGATCTATCATCCATCATCACAAAAGAACACATTTTACATGAGATTTATCACCTAAGTCTCATCAATAGAATGCATCATTCTATTTGACTTGGGTATCTCATTGGCACTCCTTAAACAAAGATCAAAGTATAGTAAATCTTTATCACTTGTATGCCTATTTTAACAAGAGCCCAAAAATAAAAACTCAAAGAGAAAGAAATTGAAACCCAAACCACCATGGCTAAAGTTGAAGAAAATCCCTTTCACAGATTCCACCAACCTGAAATGGATAAAATAACTGATGAGGACATTCAACATGCTCAACAAGACCCCAAATTTCACAAATTCATGGAGAAGATTTTAGAAAAAGATGGAGAAAAATATTTTTTGATGTTGGCCAACTAAGGTGTGAAACAACCAAGTAATTTTGATGTCAACAATTAAAAGAATCTCCCAAGAGAACATAAGTTGATTCATGAACAACTAATCCTATGAATGCCTTAACTCAACAAATGCAAAATCTTCAACAACAGATCCAAGAAATGCAAAGAGGAACCACAAAAAGATACTTGTTGCACTGACATATACCCTTATCCCTTTAGAATAAGTCTAAATATGATACCATTTCCACCAAATGGTGACCTTCCAAAGTATGACAAATATAATGGAAAATCTGATCCTATAGATCATGTAAGAGAATTTCGCACCACAAGTCTTGAATTTCTACATGAAGAGACATATTTAATGAAATATTTTCCAATAAGTTTGGGCGGTCAATGCATGCAATGGTTTTCAAAACTTCCACCAGGTATTAGATAATTTGAAGAGCTAGTCAATAAGTTTATCAAATTACAAAAAAGGGGAATCCTCTTCAACAAACACCAAAGGGAAAAATGTGAACTATGTTTGATTCTACCATCCTTCATATCTCGACAGTTGATGATCAAACTAATGACATTGAAATCAATGACAAACAAGACATTGTTGTAGCTGATAATCAAAGTAATGACATCACAATTGAGCATGAACAAGACATTGTTACAACTGGTAATCAAATTAATGACATTTTTACAACTGAAAATTGACTCAATGAAATCAACATTAAATCAAATCAAATCAATGACATCAAACAAGAGATGGATGCAACCGATAATCAAATTAATGTCATAAAAATAAACAATAAACAAGACAACTTACCAGTCAACATGATCACAAGAGCTCAGTCTAAGTATGTATTGAAAGGAAGTATATCTAAAACACTTGTTTCCCCTTAAAATAAATACAATATTGTAGACCAATTACAAAAGATCCTAGCATAGATATCCATATTCGAACTTCTCAAAATTTCACCAGTCCATAAGGAAATTTTGGAAAAGGCTTTGGTGGACACCACAATACCAACTAATCTAGAATTTTGTCAATTCCAAGCCATGGTGGGAAAATTGACCACACCTCATTGTCTATCATTCTCTGAAAATGATGATACATCCCTTACTCATCCACACAATGCTCTGCTCCATATTGAGGTTATAATCCATAAACATCAGGTCAAATGTGTTTTAATTGATGGAGGAGCTAGTCTAAATATTTGTAATTTAAAGCTTATCCATGCACTAGGATTCTCAAAAAATGCAATAGATTCCAGAAAAAAGATCACCATCAGAGCTTATGATGATGAAGAAAGATCCTCTGAAGGACTAATTGTCTTTCCAATTGAAGTGGGACTGATCCAAAAAGATAAAGTTTTCCAAGTTTTAGACAAATATTTAACACACGACATACTCTTGGGTCGACCTTAGATCCATGAAATGCAAGCAGTGCCCTCAACATATCATCAATACTTGAAATTCCCATACAATGGAAAAGAGATTACCATTTTAGTTGATTCCAACAATCCTCAATACTGCAATACTCTTAAGATGGTCCAAGATATTTTTGTACCACACAATAGAGAAGCTCACACTCCCATTCCCTCAAGCAATGAGAGCCAACTAAATTATTTGTCAAATCAATTTGAGAAAAAGGTTCAGTCAAAGGATAAAGGTATTGGTGATTCCACTTCCTCAACTAATGAAAGCCAACTAAATGCTTTGTTAAAACAATTTGAGAAAAAAAATCAACTAAAATAAAAATGCATGGGGTCCAATATTCTTCTGAGCAATCCTTATGTCTCTCACAATTCTTACCTTCCCCAAAATCATATGGATCACCATCAACATCCAAACAACAATCTTCATAACCTATCAAACTCTTTGATGGTAAATTTGTAAAAGTAGGCACTCTAGTTGATGAATCTAAAGACAAGGATATTTTAAATTGGTTGTACAAAGATGAAGAGAGTTCCCAAGCATCAACTTCCAATGTACTAATAGAGCCATATGGTAAAGGATTTACAATCTTAGAAAAGATGGGATATGTGAAAAAAATTCCTATTGGAAAAAGAAAAGAAGGAATTGTAGAAAAAATTCAACCCATCACAATCAATGCAAAAGACAAGGTAGGGCTAGGATACAAAGAAGAGACAAAAGAAGAAACCAAGTAGCAGATTTGCGAACGAATCCTCCAATTACAGGCCAGTTCTGAAATAGACTCAAATGAATATGAATGGGATTCACTATCTAAAGAGTCTTGTCAAGATAAATAAATTGATCTCATACATAGATATGCACCCATACATATGGAGGGATAGAGCTCAGTGTCTAGACCACTTGAATTTGGATCACTACATATCAATGCCTCTAGTGAGGACAATCAGAGATCGAGCGAGATAGATCATTCAAAGGAGAGTAACATCATAGACCTCAACCTTTCTATCAAACACTTTGACAATGTTGCCATTATGACACTCACTCCTTTTGACTTAAACCAATCCAATGATTCCTTACCATCGGTACACCCCAAACTCATTGGCTAGGAACAAACCGAGTTGTTGGACATCCCTATCCTTGTAGATGATAATGCCACTGTTAACTTCCTTTCCTCTAAGAATCCCAAAAAATGTTCCACTAATTAATTTGATAATGAAGCTTTGAACAAGGCGAATTCCAAATCTCTTAGCTACAAAACAATGAATATAAAAAATCAATCTAATGGTGAAAACCATTCAATGGTAGTATTAGATTAAGAAAAAGTCAAAAGAAAGAGTGTATCCAATAGTGAAAACCTCTCTGAGGAATTGAAGGATGGGATATTTGACACTTTTCTCGAGAATTATCATGAGAGATATTTAGTATTGGTTGAGCCTACACAATCCATAAACATTGGCACTGCAAAAACAATGAAGACCCTACATCTAGTTGCATCCATGACAAAGCAAGAAAAACCAAGTTTCACCAAATTCTTTGAAGAAAGAAAAATCAACTTTTCTTGGTCCTACGCTGACATGCCAGGAATAGATCTAGATCTTATAATGCACCATTTATCCCTACCACCTAGAGTGAAGTTAGTAAAGAAAAATTTGAGAAAAATGCATCCACACATCGCCCTACTAGTGAAAATTGCATCAACATAGGATTGGGAAAAGAAGGGAAAATTTGAGCCTAATTGGCTAGGTCTTTTGTCATCATCTCATTCTATGGATCCTGAGCATATCGGTTATCTACACATAAAGGGTACCTATTTGAAGAACCTATCAACAACCTTCATCTCAAGAAATTCTATACCTAACTCATCTAGTGCATGGTCAAAAAGAAAAAAAATCCAAAAAATCAGAAAAAGTCAAAAATCCAAAAAGAATCAAAAATTTGAAAATCCAAAAATTAAAGAAAAGAAAGAAAAATACAAAAAAAAGTGAAAAATCAAAAAATCATTACCTTGATGAAAACTTGGCAAACAGATGTCTTGTTGACAACAAAAAAATCATATAATCTGAAAAAGTGCAATAAAAATAAGTAGTGAAAATCTAGCAATAGGCGGTATTTTTAATAGATTAGTTTTGCCATCTATTGTCATGTGTGTTAGCCATCCGCTTTCACTATCATTATGCCTAATCATCAAAAAATAAAAATATAATGTACATATCTAGGTGTCATGGTCATGTCTCATCTTTGGCTTGGTTATCATTGTGCATATTCACAATAAATGGTTGGTTCCTCACGGGGGGAAAAATCATGAACTTAATATAAATAAACATTGAACAAACTATCCAAATTTCAAAAGAAACCGAGCATCACAATCTTTCAAACAAGATCAACCATCCAAATCAACAACAATATCAATAAAAAAAAATCTAACTAGATGATACTCTTCTGAAAAATAATTTTATCAATTTAGCATGAATGTTCAACTGTTCTATCTTGATTTTCTATTATCATTTCTTCAGAGCAACTCAAGGATGTCGTGAACTAGAGAAGCTATGATCGAGAATGATATTTTATTTTTATGTTGTTTGTGAGTTGATCATTACTACTGTGCAAATTGTTGCGAGGCATGCTCTACAAAGTATCATTGATGACATTTTAAATTTGCACAGGAAAAGGATTAACTCTTGTTTGTTTACGCAAGTAATACTCAGGTCACTTCGGTTTAGTTATGCCTAGATGCTTGTGTTACCTTGCAATATCAAAAATCAATGGAAGTTGTAGCCAGGTCATCATGGTTTAATTATACCATCAATGTTTGTACTAAATTTTAACATATTAAAAACTCAATGATGATACTAAGCATGACAAATTGACTAACAAAATTACAACATTGCATATTTAGATTATGCATGGTTAAGATACATTGCATCCATATTAGTTTTGCATCTGCATTTTAGATTTTTCCAAGGTTGGAAAATTTTAAAATGATTTTATCTCTCTCATCAATGGATTGAGTAGATTTGACATTGACAAAAAAATAATAATTCACATGTAGTTGCATCAGCATAATCATTACCATATCATACATACATTAAGAAAGCATTATCATATCATACATTCATCCATGCATTAGATCATATATTTGTATTGAAAAATACAAAAATAAAGTGTATTACATTTCATTTGCATAATCAAATCCATCTCATGTAGCATAAACAAAGAATTTTCCATAAAGCATATAGCATCATAATCCCTACATCATCATTTCATTATTACATCCATACACAACCATGGAATAACCATATAAACATCACATATCATATATGAACAAAAATACAATGCATCCATCATAAACATCCATCATAAAAATCATATAGACAACACATCGGTCAATAAGTATTCATTGCATCTCATATTTAATATCAAAATAAATGTCAAGTGTACAATGATATCATAAAATTTGGAGAGATACATCAAAAAAATGTGCCAGAATATCATAATGTCTCTAACTGACCAAGTGTATACATCATCAAGTGCTAATACATCAAATGTGAACATCAAGGCTATGTGTTGCTCCCCCCAAATAATCTTGTCCTAACTAAGCCTCTTGCTACACCACCAGATGGACATGGACCTAGATCCTTTCCTGATGGATCTTTGGGAGGTGTCCCAATCACACCTCTACTAGTCGTCTATGAGTGGCTCGAACCTGATCTGGTACTAGAAAACTATGCATAACTAACACACTGCTCTGTCGACACTACCTCATGATATCATAGCCTATAATACTCAGCCTCCCTAGTGGAATTCCATACCTCTCTAAGCATATCCATTGTAGTGGTCCCCTCTACAACTCTCTATAATATCTCTAATAAGGCCTCTGCTTGCTCGTACCTCTATCTCGGGGTATCTCTACTGTGAGAGTAGAAATCTATGTTTGGGCATGTATCAATTGTCCCTATAGACTTTCCACCTATACCTATAGGTCATATATATATGCCTGCTACTGATGAGAGGGAACACAAATCTAAATTTGTGAGGGCCCTATCTACTATTGTCTGAAGGGTACAATAGATCTCCTCCTCCAAGCCACTCTGACATCTAGTATTGGTCCAGCTCCATCTACATCTCTACCATCACCTCCATCACCCCCATCTCCTCCATCACCTCCACCTCCACCATCTCCATCTCCCTCCTCCTCATCTCCATATCCCCCCTCTCCTTCATCTAGGTGCATGTGGTGGTCCCATCTCATCATCATCCAAATAGAGTACTAGATCCTCTGGACTAGATATCCTTAGGAAAGTATGTGTAAAGAAATATTGTGCATAATCATTTGTCATCAACACATAGAAAATCTCTAGATGGTACTCCCATATTTGTGTTTGTAACCCATAATACTCATGATAAGCTGCATCATATGATAGAGAGAGTCCCCACTCTTGGATGTCTATCCATCTCTGAGCATATAAAGAAAATCCCTAGGGCATAACCTAAACTTTTCCATAGTACTAAAGCACCCTCATAACTAGGAATCACTCAATAACATACAATGTTGACCCAATCAAGTATCTGCAAGTGAAAACATAAGGCATCTCATTGTCATCCTTTGGCCACTACTCACAGTCCAAGTATGGCCTCCATGTCACAGTCTCTAAATAATCTAGAAATCATCTCCACTACTCTAATTTTCCCAGCTTATGCTGGACAACACGACCTGTATATCCAAAAACATAGGGCCTTCCAATATGATAATCCCTATCTGCCACTGGTTGAGTAACAACTATGTGATCCCAAGCCCAAATCTATGGTAGCATGACCCCAATTGATAGACTAACGAATCTAAGATATACCACCTAATGTAAATCATGATACAAATGAGCCAACATGTAGGATCCCCATGCATATCTTATCCCTTATGTAGTCATGCTCTCTAATATCCAACCCCAGCCAACCGAGATTCCCTTCGACCTACGATCAGGACATAGAAAACCTCCAATGAATCCTGCTAGAACACAAGGTAATAGCTGATATAAAGCAACCATCTCTCGCCATGGAATCTCATATCGGCTAATCTCATCATCATGGAAACTCCTCCTTAGTGAATCAGTACCCCCTACATCGTGTCATCATAAACAACTAACTTGCAGACAATAGGAATCCCTAAGATACAATATACATCCTCTAGCATAACTGTCATCTAACCAGTGGCCAAATGGAAAGGTGTTGTGGTCACTATGCCACCTCTCAGCCAAAGCAGTCAAAATTCCCTTTTTGATCCTATACTGGGGCATAACAATCAAATAAGTCAACCCACATCACCCAATCAAATCCAAATCAGCTTGCACCAACTATTGAATCATGTCCCAGGTCTTCAGGAATCTCTCCCGAGATTGAAGAACTCTAAAATTCTCCTATAATCATAACATATTGCAAATCAACATTTTATCAAGCAACCTATCAATCAATCTAATCAGCTCTAATGAGGTTTTGATCAAATCTCATTAAGCATCTATCATTGACCCTCACCTATCATGAGGTCAATCATCATATTTCCTATCATTTATTATCAACTATCATGAGATCAAACAACATCAAACATCATCAAAACATCGGCTGACGCTATCATCAAAACATCAAAATCAAGGAGAATAATCAAAATTTCATCAATCTAGTGTAAATGTGCCAAATAGGGTCCCTATGTTCCAAACAACCAAATGCACCATTCTATACTCTCTATGCGCTAATAAACTGAATGGGCTAGAAAAATCACTTGATGTGCTAAATCATCAAGTCTATGCGCTAAACAACCAGTTGCGCTAAACAAATCACTCTATGCGCTGCTTTGTGCTATCAATGCACTAAACATACCTAATGCACTAAAACATCAACTTAAAGCACTAACAAATGGTTTTTATGCGCTAGCTAGCCCTATGCACTAAAACAGTGACCATATGCACTAAAGCGAGCTCCATATGTGCTAAAACACAAACTAGCAGAGTTTAACCAATGAAAAATGCAAGAAAAATGAATTTAAATTTGACAAAGAGGTTTCCTGGGGTACGTACTAGAGGTCCATACATGGCCGGGCGGTTGTGATGTCGAACTCACTCAAATCTATGTGCATGGTAGGAAATCACAATTTTGCTCAAAGTGCTCAATCAACTCAATCTCCAAAATGCAAATGAATCAAATGGGCTTCTTTTTCACCTTTTTACCTTCTTAAAGGGGGGTAATTAAGTGGGATTTAAGTGGGATTGTTTTTATTTTTTTAAACCAAAGCATCAATGAATCAAATTGGTAGGTTCATTATTATTTATCAAGAGATAAATCGTTTCAACAACATAAAATTTGGAAATCATCAAAAATATAAAAAATTCAAAAAATACTAAAAATTCACAAATTTCTCGATTTATCTCCAGAGGGGACTGAACCGTAGATTTTTAGCACCACAAGACTCTCTAACTCAAAACCTAAGATTTATGCTATGTTGGAAAACACAATGACTAATTAAGTGGTCTATATGACTGATTATGTGTGCAAAACCTAAGATTTATGCTATGGTGGAAAACATAATGTGATATGCAAAAATCAGTAAAGAATGAACAAATGCTAAACAGAAAGAAATGAGTTGAATCAGTGTGCACCTGGAGATTTAATGAAGATTCTAGAATATTTTGGATGTTGTTTGGAATCACAGAAGTTCACTAGTGGGACACATTCACCCAAGGTGGCGAATTAGTCCTACTTCTAATGAAAATTATCAGGAACCAATTTTTGAGTGTCGTGATCCGAAATCTAACAAAACTTAGATTTTCAGCCTTAAGGTTGGACTCATTCACC
Organism: Sequoia sempervirens; assembly: GCA_007258455.2. NCBI lineage: Eukaryota > Viridiplantae > Streptophyta > Pinopsida > Cupressales > Cupressaceae > Sequoia > Sequoia sempervirens. Next base: position 239,389,423 of record VDFB02086081.1, read on the forward strand.
ACTGGTGGAAAATCAGTCCTCTCCCAAAAATTTTAGAAATTAGGAGACAAATTTGCAACACCGTATCTGAGGATGTCTGCTTGCTAGGTTGTCGAAGTCAATTTTGTAGAAAACGGATAAAATACCTTCTCCAAGCTTGAAATATGGTTGATTTGACTTGAAGCACCTAGTTGACTTATTGACCACTCTTCAACACCTAAATTCTTGTTAAATTTGCATACACAGTTCTACAAACACACATGCAAGAGGGAAAAAATGGTTTAGGGTTACCAAATAGGGGTTTTCCTTGGTCAAACCCTTAATGAAACAATGAAATGAAAGAGAATGATAAAAAAATAATATGCAAATGCTATCAACTTACCAAACCCTTATTGAAGAAAATCTAAAGTTATGTCAATGGTTGCTCCAAAGTGCTTGATTTATGCTTGATTTGATGTTGTAAAGTGCTTGAATGCTTGAGTGAATGAGTGAATAAGTGAAATTCATGAACGACATTGAAATGAATGTAAAAACACTTATTTATACTCTTTTTCCTTAGTAACCTATTAATACCTCATCGCAGGGCAACATCAAGTGGTTTTGAATAAAAACCTAAAAGGAAATTTAAAATATTTTGAATTTGGAGCCAAGGGGGACTCATTCACCACCCATGGCGAATGGGTCCCACCTAGGACCTGAAAATGAGTGTCAGGAATTATCTGGTATTTAATGTTGTTTGTCAGGTTTACATTCAAAAACACACTTAATTAAATCTTATAAGGGCATAAAGGGGTCAAATAAAGAATAAGAAAGGTGTAAATAGTGAAGTTATGCCTACAAAAGAGTGAAATCTTGTTACAAGACTTTACAACACTTCAAAATAGGACTTGATTAGTGATGAAAAGGTGATTTTTAGGTGAGTTGTAATGAATAGAATCTAGAAGAGTGTAGAATTTTCTTACAACAATTCACAACACCTTCGTAAGATGTCATTATTTGAATTTTAGTACCTAAATATGAATGTTCAAGCCATATTACATCAATAAATCAAAGAAAAATAGACCAAACAACATGAAGCAAGGACTAAAAGATCACAAAAATGACAAGCGTCCATTTTTCTATGGTGCATTTAGCCCCCACTTTACTGAGAGGATGAACTTGCTTAAAAATCGCACTAAAGTAGCCACAAACATCGATAGGAGGGTTCCAATGTACTTACGTTAGCAAGATGGAATGAAAATGATCAAGAGGGATGATGATGCCCCTAGGATGAAGATCCCATGGAAAACTAAGAATAAGGACAAAGGAACACATAAGTGTTGAAATGAAAGAATCGGATCACACTTCAATCATTTGTCCAACTAGCTGTGGATCATATCTAGGCTGTTTGTTTGGAAAAAGAAATATATACTCACTCTGGGTTGACAAAACTTCTTGATTGTTCGCTAGGTGAGAAGGCCAAAGGGTGAGAAAAATACGCTATTTGGTATGCACTCAAACACAGGTGGCTATGGTGAAATTTTTGCCCCTGGATGGGCTGCCTCCTCAACCATATCAAAGTTATACCTCCTGATAACTTTAATAAGGCACCACAAAGGAAAATGGTTTTCAAGCTCTATGTGGTAAGAAAAAATTTGTATGCTTGACACTCATAGAAATTGTAAATGCAAGGTAGTGCAAGGATTTCTCAAATGGATTTTTATTAGTTCATGCAAGGTCTCATCTTAGGGAACATTGTGCTTAACATTTCCAAGAGATGATAAGTGCAAAAGAAGTATCACGTTCTTGGAGGGAATTTATTTCTGCTTAACACTAGTAATGTGAGAAATTTCTTTAAAGTAGAAGAAAAGGACAAGAGAGCTTACTCAGAAACCCCTATGCCGAGTCATATGTTTTCGATAAGCTACATCATGAAAAAGATAGTATGTCACATGCAAGCCAACTTAAGGAACATCGTCCATGTCCCAAGCTTTCTCTTATATTTTCATGAAAGGTTAATGACTAGCTGTCACGCCCCGCCGTGCGAACCCCAAAGGAAATAATAACAACGGAACAATTTTTTTTTTTAAAGAATATAAGAGTAACATATAATAAATATACTTAAGCATTATAACATAACTATGTATTATGAGGCACAACTAGTTCCAATGGGGTACACAAAGTGACATGACTACACTAACCCATAACAACGATAATGAGATAACAATAATTAATCTAATTACGTAAATCTATTCATTCCCATTTCATCATTTAAAATATCTATCAACTATATCCATATTAATAACATATGCACATATGACAATACATGGAATTATAAAGATATAAAGTATTACATATTTCGATAGATACAACTCAACATAATCAACTATAACACAAGATCCTGAATAAATACATGGCTTGAATAATTATTACATCCAAATGATAAAAGAATACAATTGACTGAAATTACAACCTCAATAATCACATATACAATTTACAACAAGGTCATCCCAATACACGTGGGAGACAATACATCAATGAATACATTACATATGGAGTATATACATCTATCTGGTACATAAGGACACTGGATCATCAACATCCACCAAAACCTGCAAGTAAAAGATACATCTGCAATAGAAGAGGGAACCCAATAGGGTGCGAAGCACGTTCCACCCAACCACCCCCGTGCTGAGAGTAGACAAGGAAGGGTCCCCGACCAAGCACACCAAACAATAACAAAGACTAACTCCAAATAGACAACTTAACATCAAGGACCACTTAGGAACTCAACAACGACGAATCCGAAGCACAACAAACAAATCACTTCTGGACATAACAATAAAACACCTTTCCAAATTACAACCAGTCACACTCACAACATCAATGAAACTCAAGGCATAATATCAAAGACTACCTCCAACAATAACCAAAGAGAAATCACTAACCCACTTAACCACAACATACACAATATCACTTAACAACTACAATCACAAAGTCACTTAACAACTACAAACACAATATCACTTAACACGACAATCACAACATCACTTAACACGAGGTTACAATGCTTCCAGAGAACAAAGATCATGAACATCGCACAATAACTGATCAATTGTTGACATAGGAAGAGTGTCATGCATAAATTGCCATGAGTTCCCTGGCTCAACCTTCCTAGGCTACCGGACCCCCATCCTGGGTTACCCTGGCTTGCCTCTACCGGCCGCCGGACCCTCACACAAAACAATGCGTCCATCTCATCTCGAGCCTTATCATTCACTTGCTTCACGAGAGAGACATCCTTTTATCTTTATTAGTGTGAAAGCCCCCCCATTAATTCATTTAGATTACCACTTAATTAAACTCTAGGTAGGTTACCCTAGTGCCCCTTTGTGTGCCGGACCCCCACAAAGAGCCACTCTCCTATTGACAACACACAAGGCACGATACCACAATAGGTAACTAGACAACATAAACTCTCCAATCCAAGGAGAAAACAAGCAAGGAAACTCACTCCAAACACTGGAGGAACCCAATTCGAATACACACTCCTTCCAAAGGAGGTACAAAACTCATTACCCACTCCTATTTCCTACGAGACACAAATCCCCGTTCGTAGAAACCGGGTACAACATCATAGTACAATACATCAAGGCGATTCACCAAAATGAACCTCTACACATAACATCCCACTCAAGAAAACTTCTCTGGAAGACTTACAATACCCTTAACCCTAATTGCCCGACATGGGGAATAAAAGAAACATGAAAGACACGCATTCCACCTCTGGAAGCCCCTAACAATAACTTATACTCTTACGAACAGTAAGGTGAACCTAGGGTTTTCCATACGACACAAAAGCACTATGAAGAAAATGCCACAGTAGAATTAGCGAATAATTTCAAGAATCACAATTACGTTTAATCCAACCCATAAAAAGAAACAATTTATAATGAATAATAGATTTCACCTAATAACTCCATCAATTACACGAGAACACTCATTTCAAAACAACACGATAAATTTATTTCCAATTTCCTAAGTAACTATAATATTGCAAAATATTAAAACGTAATCACAATATATATACATAAATCTCCTTTATAAATATATATATAAATATTCAAAATAAATTAAATAAATAAAAACTATATTTAAAATCATTCTATAAGATTAACATTTATATCCTATTATGTTTTAAAGAAAATTATAATTTTAAAAACGAATAACCAACTCCATCTATATAAAAATAATCCTCTAAAAGACTAATGGAATCATATTGCAAAAATTATTATACAAATCAAATTCGAATTAAATTGCATTTGAAATATATATAGTTAAAACAAAATTTGAATTAAATCTCCACAAATAAATAAATATATATATATACATATATAATAAATAATATATATTAAATATTATATAATATATATATATATATATATTTATATATTTAAATAAACTAAATATTAATAAAATAAAACTCATTAAATGGGGTAATAAATAAATTTTTAAGATTTTTAAAATAAAAGTTTCTATATGGTAGTCATGATTGGTACAAAATCAACTTGTCAAACACTTTTGTAGGACACTAGCATCTATCACTAACTCTTGTGTCCTAGTATATATGTATTTGTGTAGGATATGTTCTAAGTGTTTTCAATAGCATAGTTAATTTTATTTTTGTTCTAGCTCTCATGATTTACTATTTTAGGATACATCTAAATATTGAGTGTTTTACTAAATATTCTATTAAAAATTAGTTTTCTAATAAAATACATAAAAAAATCACTAACCTTTTTTGAAACAAGCTCTAATACCATGTAATATTTCATGTACTTAATATACTTACATGATTTCTTTAGTCAAAAACTAATGACTTGAAGCAACTCAATATGCAAAGAACAAATCTTAGTTCTACTAATCAATTGTTGTCAAAAAAATACAAAGAAGTTGCATTTTATAGAAAATACAAAGAATGAAATTATGAAAACTCGATCACATACTTTTCCAAAATTATAAAGGAGATAAGAATGACATCTAACTCTTCAAAAATAAAATGGGGATGAGAAAAATATAGAAATAATTTACCTAAGAAATAAATAAATAGGGATGAATTTAAAATATAGTGTAATAAATACTTCCACCAATACTGTACGACTTCATTTTAATAAGGTGATCCAAGTGTTTATCGGTGATTATTAACTTATATGTTTTAAAGTAATTGTAAACATTAATCTAAGTTTAAGAGAGAGGAGGTTTATCCTTAGGGCACTATTAATTATGTATTAATTAAAAGTCATAAGGGAAAGTGAATCAAAGAATAAAATACACAAAACTTTATATTTGAGAGATAGTAGTATAAATATCTTAAAAGTATTCATCTAAAAGATGTATTTTTGATAGTTGTATTCAAGATATCTTTTATCTGCATTTTTAATTAATAGTTCAAAGTTCTGTGAAAACAAATTATTACAATAGTTTTTTATAATATTTCATTTCTTAAAATACACTTTTTCAATTATTTTATTTTTACTTGAACTATTTTTTCGTTAGTTTTGAAAAAGTCAAATAAAAGATAACAAATTATTTACTCCATTTGTTCAGCTAGTTTTTTAAATAAAATATCTATTAATTTAATCTAGTACAAATATACAAATAGATAACTAAATAAATGAAAATGGCACTATTCTATTTTACATTAGAACTAATTTATTTCCAGCAATCTATTTTTTAATACAATAAAATAGTTCTAATATAAAATAAAATAGTGTCATTTTCATATAATTAGTTCTAAAGTCATTATATGCGTTTGTCTAGCAACTCAAACCTCTTGTCCCTACTGGTTTTTTGTTTACGTTGGTCTTGTAAGTACTCTTAGCAGAAGTTGACGTCATTTTTTAAGGAAACCATTGGTTTTTGTTTACCCTCTATGATATGAATTTCATCAATGACTTCTTTCAACACTGATGCATTCACGAGTATATGAGCATTCCACCAGAGGATTAATTGTTCTCATTTACGTTTTTCTTCCTATCCAGCCTTGAATTTTAAAAATTTGCCTTCCAACTCAAAAACATTTCTTCATTGCATTCTCTCTTCTTCTTTACTCGAATAAATCATTTTTGTCTTAGGGATATTTGGTAACTTTCCTTGTGCTCAAGACTGCTTGAATTTTCATCTACGACGTGACTTTTTGACATTTTTTTCAACAGCAAAGGCTGGTGACCTGGGCATTTTGTCAAAACGTGGTTTCAATAAGGTCTATTCAGCGTTTACTTTATTTTCCTCATTTCATTGCCTTTCATCTTCATTAGTCTCTAAATACAACGGTGTAACCTTCTTTATGTCCGATATCTTATTTTCATATGATCTTACCATTCTCTTGACCCCACTTTGGTCCCTCACCCCCATCTTGTACAAAGGCAATATTTGGTTCCACTCATACACAGCTTCACATCTAAAACACACAAGGCATTAAACTTTGATTGCACTAATACACATCTCACAGATAATGAACTTTCTTTGATTCCCGTCACATCCATCTTATGTTTGGGATGTGATATCTATCAACCTCATTTTGGCTGAAGTCGTACAAGGGCACCGAACTCCCTCTGTTTCTAGACACAACTCACCTTTAAGTCGCACAGAAGGCATCAAACTTCCTTTGCTTCCTTCCAAACCTCACAACACACCATACAACTCCAAGAAACACAAATCATCAAATTCAATTTGTTTCCAATAATGCTCAAGAAAAGATGTTTGTGAACCTTCCTTTGGTTCCATTCCTGCATGATTCACCTCTCCATCACACAAAGGCAGTATCAAACTGGTTCCAAGCATACACCATCTCCAACCGGTACCAAACGTCACCCTCCCAAACACAACTTTCTTAAGGCCAAAAAATAAACTCCAACCCATGCTCCTTAGATCACTTGCATTTAATTTGCCTGAAAATCACTGTCATAAAAGCATGCTAACTTATTCATGTCTACCCAATTAGCGTCTTTCATCTTTTGTGATGCTGTGCCATCAAATCAACATGCAAATTTTGTTATGTCAAAGAAATTTATGAAATCCAAAAGCATGAAAACCACATTCATAGTTGCATGAATTGAATATCAAAACAGTCACCCTTTCATCCTTCAAAGCCATTTTTGCAGAACTCTCTGATTCTTCACAATTGTTGCATGTGCACCCTTCACATGTGTAACTAATAACATTATCCTAAGGGTCATCACATATATCCTAATAACATTATGTTGAACTACGTTAGACATCCTTGCATCACTTGTTAATATATCCTCACTCCAGTGTACATAAGCATGTAAGTTGCCTATAACTGATTAACATGGTGAGAGAATATTTTAAACCAAATCAACCCAGTCCCTTTCATATCTTAGACTAGAGTAAGTTGCCTATAACTGATTAACATGGTGAGAGAATATTTTAAACCAAATCAACCCAGTCCCTTTCATATCTTAGACTAGAGTCTGGGGATACATATGGTTAGATCTGATAATTTAGCTCCAATTCTTTCGTAAATACTAGACTACCTAGGAAACGATTCATAAATCTAGCATACATTCAAGGAACAAATTTATCTAAAACTACGTTAAGAGTCTTTATTAATAAAACTAATTTAGTTCACGGAATTTAGTTTATTTTTGGAATTTAGTAGTCTCGGGACGGGGAAGTATACGGTCAAATCTGACGGTTTAGTTCTAACGTTTTTGTAAATACTACAGACTATTTTATGACCTGATTCAGAACACTCTTTAACATTCAAGAATAAATTAGTCTCTAACTACAGTTCTTATCAACAAAAACATTGTTATTTTTTACCTGTAATTACATTTCCTTGCAAATTATATGCCGCCATTCTCAAAACGACAGATTTGATTGGTGATGATTGACATAAAAAACTAAAGAAAGCTCACACTATGATCTGTAGGTGAAATCCATGCCCTTCTCTACCTTCATTGCAAGGTTCCCTCGTTATTCATTCAGTCTTTTCAGACACAATTTTCTTCAAAAGGTAAGAGGAGACATCTCTTAAAATTCGTATAAACTAGACAAAATTCAACTCTGCTAGGACAGTTGGGATGGCAGGTAGTACCATTAAAAGTTCCAAGGGTAAAGAATTAGCATTAAAAGTTCCTAAGGGTAATGAATTAGCATGATAGTTATTTTATAAATCCTGCCACTTAATAGAATTTTTGGAACAGCATCCCACACGTAGCAAATACTTTTTTTTTCATTGGCTAATAGGCAACCTATGCATGATGCTGAACACCCCAAGAGGGCATCCTTTTCTGTTAAGAGGGACAAACTTTGCCACTGTACCTCTCAATAAAACTTTACAAAATATGAGATAATTCTAAATGCCTGAAATAAAACAATTTAGCTCCAATAGACCAGTCACTGCTGGAATATTTCGTTATGAGTGCTTTCAAGCATCCATTGCACTACAGCTATGGTGAGATCCATTAAATGTAGATTAGGCACTTGATCGAATGACAATAAGCAGAAATTAATATTTGAATTTTAAACTAGAAAGGATTTTCTTTTGTGCAGAGAACATGGCTGGAGAAAATGTCAATTCAACAACTGACACAATTATCAATTTCAAGAGCAAAAAGCAATACAAATTATATATCCTACAACTGTAGAATGTAAAAAATTAAACTAGTGTCTATCACAAATAATGCAGTGAAGAACTCTATGAGAGGAAGATTGTCAGCAATCTCCATCCTCTGTATACAAGAGCAAACGATTCCAATATATGATATTAAAATACAACAAAATTGATAAGGCCTCAGAATTCTACAAAATGAACCAACTTGGAGTAGTTACGTCCAAAACATGTTGCATGAAACTCAGCTTCCACAGTAGCTTACTTCAGGCACAGAATCAACAAGAAACTATCTGCTGCTTAATATAGCCTTGTGCATACCACATTCCAAGGTCAAGACAAAGCAGAATTTTAACTTCTCATTTAATAGATAATAAGAGAAGGCTACAAGATACAAGAATCAGTACGAAATACAAGGACAGAAATGAGCTGACAAAAAACTTCTCTCTGATAAGTTCTTTCAGTAGAGCCAGACATGAGAAATTTTTCTCTATGCTTTTGCAAACCAGATACACTGCTTCAAAAAATAGTGGGACCTGATATTGTCTCCAATTAATCATAGTTACACTGTAATGTAGGTGGCTATCAGTACAAAGGCATCACTTTTCAGCTATGACTTCAATTATATATCTTCACAGGCTTTTCAAACGTGTGACGGTTCTGCAAACACCACAAATTTGATTTCAAACTAATAGCCAAATCAAACCATAGAAAAAAAATGAAGTAATTGTGACTAGTCCATAACAAGACACAAAAGTGGCAAGTGGATAATATTTTTACTATTTGAATGTTAGAAATCTCAACCTGATTAGTTTGGTAAGATCTTTTTGGAGCATTGTCAGAATGCTCCAACCCAAGATATTGCTCCCAAGCTCCATAAACATCTCTCCTCTACAAGAGGAGTAGCATCCAAGATTGAGTTAAATATCTTTTTAAAATGAAATTTCTAGAAAGACATTATTCGTCACGACAAACACAACATTTACCTGAAAGCGACTTGAAACAATATCTGTATCTTGAAGATAATCAGGCCGACCCAGGGAGAGGAATGCAAACTTCCACTGTTTCCAAGAAAAATAAGATTATACGGCACTTTAGATAACAAGAAAGAAATACATTAAAGATGGGTGAAATGAAAACAAGACTTATATGAGACAACAGTATCTGAAAATTCAAAATATCAAATCCTACCTTGGCAAATTCATCATCAGACACCTGCAGCTTCTTCTGGATTCGTTGTTTAACCTCTGCTAGAGTCTCACCTTCATGGATAAGCAGAAAGAAAGGCTCTCCAAAATTCTGGACCTGCTATATCCAATCATCAAATATCACACAAATATATAATTTATTGGACAGCAGAAGATTTAGTTAACCTGCAATACCAATTCTTACAAACTATGCTAAAAGTGGTATACCATATGATTCTGGGATGCATCTTTCGTGAAATGATAAACATGGATTAAACGGTTATTAGGACCCAAATTCTTCTCCTCTTCTGGAATCTGTTAAGTAAATATTGCAATTAGCTCATATGTGAAAAAATGTCACCTCAAAACGGCTAATGAAAATGCATTCAAAAATCAGGTATAACTTCATGCATGAAGTGCAACACAAGAATTGACAAGGGAATACCTCCTCTGCTCGTAAAGTCCAATACTGATCATTTATATTCTCAATCTTTTCATGAAGTGGAAAAATCTGTAACAAACATAGTAACATAGCAACAAAACTGAGAAAGTCGGATTATTATGTCAGTAGAAACAGGTGTTGTGAAAACACCATATGCAGGCCCTTCCTACATGATCAAAATCATTCATAGGAAATCTAATAATCAAAACATATTTCCAAAAATGAAAAACGAAAACAAACATTCATGAACTAACCTTGTAAATTTTGTGGTAGAAAACCTCAAGCAGTCGAATCTCCGCATCAGGGTTGGATAACTCCACCTTTTTAACACCAGACAATGCCATTGAGTTTATTTACAATGAAAAAAATTTCTTTAAGACAATAAGCATTTTCCTATTTCTAAGATCTGGTCCATTTCATACAACACAGAATTCCAGTTACAATATTCCTGGTATAGGTATAAAAGCATGATATTGACCATCAAATATTCATATACACCATACTTTAGTAATATAGATTTCTGGAATACATGAATTCCTGAGATCTAAATTACCAATGACGTCCACTGCAATCATAAATGTAATACGCCATACATTGTTTACAATGAATTTCTAAAAAATGAATACTTCGATAAAATTAAATCTATTGAATCCAGAACATAATTTTTAGAAGATATTAACCACTTGTGGCTTGGTACTAGACAGTTTAAGATGTTGGGCAAAATCAAAACATCCAGAAGAAATATTAACAAATAATTTGATCAAAGATGAAAGATACCAATAAAACAAAATTGACCATACTTTCTCATATCATGGCCATTCCAGGTTATGTGAAACAGAAAGTAATGATTTCACTAACTGAAATATGATAATATCAAACCAGCAAAAAAGCAAAACTGTAGAAGATAAAACTATGCAGAAACAGCCATCAAGTATTAACTTCATAACATTCGCGCATACACTCAGCACATAGCAATCTATTCATTTGCTATGATTATTAGAAACTAAAAGGAAACAATAGTTTTAATACATACAACAGGCACCGAGAAAGGCTGTGAATACCTTTGTCTTGAGGTCATTAATGACGTCTCCAACAGTACTTTGCTTTGGCAATCTTATGGTGTGAACAGAAACCTGTAAATTCAAGGAAAATAACCATTAGTGATGCAGTCAACTTCTACTGCTACAACAACCTAACACCTCCAGTAATGTGTGCTTAAGAAACAGAAATTTCCTCACTTCATCTTTAGTTGAATGATGAAAAGCTACTTTCAAGGTCTTTAGCCCTTGCAACTCTGGAAGTGGTATATCCAGAACTTCATAGTACAAGATATCAGAAGTCTGTCACAGAAAAAGTTGAAATTTATTACCATAATATATGAAGCAGCATGCATAAATCCCTCATAATGTCTTAAAACTCAAACTGTGAAAATTTTCAAAAAAAGTATTTACACCTGATTGTAATGAACCAGCATATCAGATAAGTGATCCACACCACGATACTTGATAGGTTGGGGCTTTGGTTGCTGAGAGTAACAATTATGTGCCGTAAGTCTGATTTTGGAAGGATCATCTAGACCAAGTTTATGTGCAACTCTATCTACAACATCATCATAAGTGTAGAGTTTTGATCTGGAATATAGTGAAATTCAAAAAGCAATCAGCAATTATCATAAGAAACTAATCAATTTGTCTTGTATTATATAAATCATGATAGATAAATTTGGAAAAACATGACAACCAAGAAGCACACAATCAATTTCACTTACAACTCAAGACAAAAGTCATCTTCCTTTGGCTTATCCAAGCTTCGAAAATGAACAATCTACATATAAACATGTTATCCGAAATCAGCATCACAAAAGGATTCTGTTACATAAATCACTCCATCATTTCTCAATAAGACAATAGAGTTCAAAAACAAATGTCCCACTGGAAAGGGAGGAAATCCTAAATCATCATTAATGAATATGAAACATATTCCTGCTTTGAGACTAAGCAGCTAAGATTGTTCTCAACGGGAATTTCAGTGTTTGCAAAATGATTACTAAATTATGGTCAAAAGAGAGTTCAGAACACTTTCTCAATATTCACATTCCAATTGCTTTGAAAAGCATAAATCTAAGCATATCAACTTCAATTATTCAAAAATTAATCATTTTTATTGGTAAATCTGGAACATCACCAGAAACAGACCAACACAGGACTAAACAGAAACACAATATGACAATGTACTGAAGACTGTACACCATCATAATCCAGGGAAGGAATTTAAAATTTGGTCCCCACTATATGAGTGTACCGCTTGTGATTAGTGATTACATTGTAAGAAGCTGCTATATATAAGCTTGCTGGCCTGATAATGCAAACAATACCCATGCACTAAAATACTAGCAAGCTTCTGCTTTAGGTGTAACATTCTACCTATTATTAAACAAATTCAACCAGCTATCTTGTACCTAGTTGCAAAAAACACATCATCTTAAGGCCATTTAGCATTTAAATGGCCCAAAACCCATAGATCAACCATTGTGTACAGTTTTTGGGCTGTTTTTGCTTGCTGCAATAGTTTATGTTTATGTCTGTCTGTCTGTCTGTCTGTCTGTGTAGGTGTGGGTGTGGGTGTGCACGTTTGGGGTTTGAGAAGACAAAACCCCTCTTGAATTCGACATTTGAGATCAAGGTTGAAAACCCTTGTTTCCTATTTTGGGTGATTCCAATTGGGGATTACAAATGTGCTGATTTCATTAAGGATTTGAAGTCATTTTTCAAGTTTGCATGTTGCTGCTACAGTGTCACTATATTGATCTGTTGAAGATTTCATCCTTAAGAGGGTTATATGTTGCTCATACAGTGTCACTATATTGTTACCCATCATATTTGAGAGTTTCTACATTAGTTTTCAAGACTTTCGGAGAGTTAATGTGCATTAAAAATTACTGAATCTGAATTGTTTATGACATTTTCAGTCGACCCTAGCAGAGCACTGCCTTTGGAGCAAAATGAGTTAACCCCAAGCCTGAGATCAGTTATACAGCTGTTGGCTATGTTGCCGATTGTAGTACTGGTCCTGGTTCGGGTTTGTGGATCCAGTTCACGGATTCAGCTAAAAAATAATTTGGGGTGGGTTTCATTTTGGGTTTGTCTGCACTAAAAACATGTAAACTGATATTTTGTTTAGTTTAAATTGTTTTAATTATTGAAACATAGCAATATAGTTATTTTAATTTCTAAAATAAACTGAAATATTTTCTATATCTCATCTCTCATATAATATAGTATTCTATCATATACCCATGAATATTCTATCATATACCCATGAATTTTATCATTTATCTTTATGCTTTTATCTAGTCTTTTAATTTGTTAATTGAAACTCA